>VXAV01001680.1:26595-44447 GCA_013399715.1 Alectura lathami
GTTGGGTTGGAACAAGATAGTCCTTAAGGTCCCTTTCAACCCAAACCATTCTATGATTTTACAATAGTATGACTCTATGATTCAGAAGGAATGAGCTAAAACCAAATCAGAATGACCAATTGCAAGGAAACATTGATAAAACAATTCTTCACACAAAGCTTCATTGAGGTGACTGGTTTCTAATGTTACCAGGCACTGCTTTATGAAGAAATACAAAAGCAAGTGTATATTATGTAAACACTGGAAAGTCTACCATATGGAATAATACACAGAGAGAAGCTATTAAGGCAGTGAAGCAAGAAATATCAATATGTTCAAAAGACAAGTAGATAAGCACCAAACAAGAGAAGACAGGTCTGGGAGATATGAGGCAACTGAGGCAAGTCAATAGAGATCAAAAGGCTATTTTTTGTTCCTATAACTTCATGTTTATATCTCCCAGTTCCCTGGCAATGCAGTGGATACATTCAAAAAGTGTTTTCTTTCTAGAAAAGAGGAAGAGATGTAAACACCCTAAGTAATGCCTATTCAAAGTTCTGAAAATGGTACTAGAGAGTGTTATATTGTTAACTACAACAAAAAAAAACCTAACATAAAATCACACATTTTATCATCTTTCTTCATTATTTTACATAGCATTTTATAAAAAGTCCCTTTGTAAATATAAGCCTTGTGAAGCATTTGAAGCTCCTGATCATTTGTAGAATGTTCCTTTTTTTCAATAGTTTCATTTTCTTTTTTTTTTTTCACTATTGCCTCATTTGTTCGACCTTATCTTTCTAAGAATAATGGTACTATCTTAATTCAATTGCAATCGTTTGAAGTGAAAAACTGCTCATCATTAATCTTATTTTGACAGGCTCTATTGTAATTAAACTCCCAAAATATGTAATTCCTTATTAAGACTGCCCGGTTCACTATTCAAATTGTTCTGTTCTCATAGGCTTTGCCATATTGCGGTACAATGTTTTCCCTTACTTTATCTGAGTGTTTCAAGTGTGTTGATTTTTGATGTCATGTTTATGAACCTTTGACATTAAATCTTAAATGAACAAAAAAAAAAAAAAACAAACCCTTGTAGATAAGTTTTTGTGTAGCAGTGAACTTCTCACAGAATAGGTAAGAAACATAATTCAGTGGGCAACATATCTCACTATTTAAAAAAAATCTGAAATAGATCTCCATGTTAAAAACAAACAAGCAAACAGAAATTCTTTCTGATAAAGACACAATGACTGTTATGTTTCGTATGTAGGTCATTCATTGCCAGAATCCTGAGGGCCACGATGACCCTACCCTGTCTACTCTGGAGCCTTGCCTCACCTCTGTCCCATAGGCCCGTGACCCTATCTCAGCCCAGGGTCAGCAGTGCCTGCTACAGCAATATCATAGGAGCATCAGTCTCCAGCAGGGACCCTTCACAGTAGGGTCGTGGGCCCCACTGAGCCCATTCTGTCCCACAGGCTGATGTTGCCATGAAGATGCCTGATGCCTTAGGCTAAGGGATGCCTGCCTGGCCAGATGGGGTCTGTGGGACAGGGTCTGGCTAGCAAGGGCCATGGGGATACCATGTGGCTCTTGATGAGCTGGAAGCTTATGAGCTTCCAGCCCTCACAGTACCCTGAGATAATGCATGCATCCAACCACCAGTCATAATAGGGTCTGTGTTCCTCCTTTCTCCACAGAGGCAAAAAGTTCTCAAAGGAAACACTTCAAACAATTCATCCATGGTAGTGTTCTCAGCCCCAATTATTTTCCTCTGATGCAATAACAGAACAAAATCAGTGAAGAAACTGTGTATACATTTGCCGCCTCAGAAGATGCAAATAAAGCTACATGGTAGTCTAATCTTCAGAAGATCTGAGCAGTGCACGAGTTAGCATCACTTCCATTTCAAGGTGCTTTGGAAGGCAGATCAGATCCAACACCCTGTTTTCACAAACTAGAATGTGGGTGTGCTATCTGGACTCCATTATACTTAGCTCAAACCTTGTGTCATGTTGGTCTGTAAGTCGCATTCACTCAGACTCTTACATGTATCAGCAGAGTGGGCAGAAGCACTATGTTCTTGTAAACAAACCTTCTTAAGTGACACTCAAATCAATATTGACTTTGTACAGACACTGGGTAACAGCCTTGTGAAACTCACCCTAGAAGAGGAAGATGTCTGTCATAACTTGATTTGACTTCTAGCAAGTCAGTTATTCCTTCTTTCAGACTTCTATCTTGAGCTTTTCAAAGTTCATATGACAATTTCTTTTACATTCCAAATGCTTTGCCTCAATCCAAATGGTGTACTCTACTTCCAACATTTTTACATCCTGCTAATAAAAGAATTCAGGATTTAAAATACAATACAGTTCAACAGTTAATTCAATGGTTCATATTAATTCTGAATTCCAAATGCTTGTTGTTAAACTATTTGTATGGACCAAGTCTGACTTCTGTGAACTGCACCTGTAAAAAAGTCTCTGAGAATTTAGAGATGAGACAGACTGGAATTCACAAACAGATCTGCAGAATAGAGTTATCATATCCATACATATAGAACTTTCCCAATGCAATTATTTCTGCTCTTCCTGGACCTTTATTTGCAAACTCACACTATGGTTCTATGCTAAATGACTCCCAGAATGGATGTGTGTTGAGGGACCTGACAGCAATCAAAACATTTGCTAAAGGAAAAATTAAAACTCCTTAGCAGGGGAACAGCTGCTGACAGATCAAAGCTGTCACCTACATTAATCCATGTAGACAGGCTTGGGTATATTAATGTGGGCTCCCCTGGCTGCAAATTCAGGAGGCTGCATATTGAATATGAGTTTCTGGGCTGAGGAAAGACAAAGGTAGAGAAGTCCATCTTATCTAACTTCTAATATCTATAATGTCTGATCTAGTTATAGGTGGGCTACCTTAACAATCAACTGAATGAATGTTTAGTTCCCAGTTGAACCCACCAGTGTTAAAGGAGCTATGATAAAACCTATGCCTTAGTCTCCATTGATTACAGTGACTACTTGCATATGAATTTAATTAAATTTAAGCATTCTGAACTGACCCCTAGGAATGTCTATTGCTCTCTGTTGACTATATAATGAACTTCTGCTTGTAACGTAGCTGCTCTGACTTGTTCCAAAGTAAAATAGCTAAAGTAGCCACACAGTGACCAGAAAAAGTGAATAACAATGCAATAGCTTTTTGCACATTAATCTCAATGGACGAGCAGACTTCAGAATGTCAAGAAAGGAAACTGCCTTCTATTAGAGGTGTTCTTAGAAATGTGGCTTTATCTAGATTTGCTAGTCTTTAGAATCAATAGAGTAAATTATGTTCTTCTGAAGACCATCTGGGAGAAGGATGCAAACAAAGATGTTATCAGTCACTTCTCTTGATCAATAAGTTACTTGAGCTTAGGTCTGTACATGTAAACCAATATTCAGTAAATAAAAACAAGGAAAACACACTGCCTTCCACTTTCCATTCTATATACTGTCAGATTTTATATGTATCCTGGTGATTTTCTTGGCCATTGAGCTACAACTACTCAACTACTAACATTAGCGTACCGTGACTATATACATATGTTATATTAATAGAGTTTACATTGCTATCTGATCTTTTCTCTCAAAAGATTTATTGCTATTGATGAAAGCAACATTTCATCTAGGGTTCCCCATTCAGGGAAACAAAAGACTATGAAATTTAAACAAATTCTATTCACTAGCCTAAAAGCTATATTCGTGCATTCTTCCTTCTCTTTATCATACATATCTTTCCAGCTTCTCAGGTTAACCCAGTCCATTCAATTATTTAATATTTTTCTTTCTATTTGCCTTCTTTCTTGGCTATTACCTTGTAATATGACTATTAACAAGGCGATCAGGGTTCTTAAGCCCTTTCAAAGTAACTATAGTACAGGGTTTTTATATTGGAACAAAACATAATTTAAAAAAATTACACATAAAACTGTGTTATAAGTGGCTGCTCAGTTGTGTCTCTTTCTTCTTATATGCCAGGGGTTATGGTCATCTGGGGTCCATTTGTGCACTGAAGAGTCTGGACACCTGCAAATGATGTTGTGCATGACAAGAGAGGGGCCAGAAGCCAGCAGTATATCATCACTTTGCATATCCCCATGGTGTGCTGTTTGGTAGCTTGCGTAACATGTATTCTTGTGCCTGGGCTCTGGCAGAAAGCCAGTCAGTAGTTATACCTGCATGTTCACTAGCAAGTGCAGATACATGTGAATAATGCACAGAACATAATTTTTGGACCTTTGGCATAAAAAGAATTGGTGTTTAGAAGGGAACAGTTCAGAACAAGAATATCAGGATAGGTTTTCACAGTGTTTCAAATTATGTTGTGCAAGAAAGCAAGTGTCTTACAAAACAGCCTGTGCTGTAAGATCGTATTTACAAATTAAATGTTATATGCCCTTCTGGGTCATTTCATTCTCTCTCATTTGTACATTTTCCAAGACAGCCACTGTGTGTGTTGTTTCTTTGTCAGCACTGCCACAGGCTGTGGTATGCCAACACCCTGCAGATACCCATTGAATTGATTGTATAATAGCAGTGGGCCATTTCCTGCTACCCTTGGTATCATCGAAAAAGTCAAAGTCAAACATTCACTTTCTACCATTTGAGTCAGGAGCATGAAGTGAGCATCACATTAGAACAGCAAAACCGATTGAAAAATGAAATCCCTGCAGAGGTGGATTTATTTGACTCTACAGAAAATCAAAGCAAACTTTTTTAAAAGCAAACACCATTTTCTCTCAGAAAGTGTTCCAGTTCCACTTACTGAATAAACACCTGTTTTGACAGAAGCCAACCATGCATCTCCACTTGTTTTAATGCCCTCTTGATCTGAATAATGACTTCCCAATTTGCTGAGCTCTGTGTTCACAGATGTGACCACAGGTGTGCAGACATTGTTTCTGACATAACAGCGCAGTGGAGCCCACTTGTCCCAGTCATGCCCAGTTCCTCAAACATGTTCCTATTCTCTGTCCAAAATATGACACTGGCCTACAGGAAACTCTAGCTTCTTGGCTACAAATACCTGATTCAATGTGGAAATAAATCACTGAATCAGAATTGTAGGTGTTGGAAGGGACCTCTGGAGATCATCTAATCCAAGCACTCTGCTAAAGCAGGTTCCCTACAGCAGGTTGCACCGGAAGCATCCAGGCAGTTTTTGAATATCTCCAGAGAAGGAGAATCCGCAGCATCTCTGGGCAGCCTCTTCCAGTGCTCTGTCACCCTCAAAGTAAAGAAGTTTCTCCTGATGTTCATATGGAACTTCCTGTGTTCCAGCTTGTGCCCACTGCCTCTTGCCCTGTCTTTGTGCACCAATGAAAAGAGCCTAGCCCCATCCTCTTTACACCATTTACATATTTATAAGTGTTCATATGATTCTCTCTCTGTTTTCTCTTCTACAGGCTAAACTGACCCAAGTCTCTCAGCCTTTCCTCGTATGGGAGATGCTCCAGGTCCCTGATCTTCTTCATAGTCATCCACTGGACTCTCTCTAGAAGATCCCTGTCTTTCTAGAAATGGGGAGCCCAGAACTGGACAGAGCTTTTCAGATGTGACCTCACCAGGGCACACAAGTGGGGCAGGATCACCTCCTTTCACCTGCTGGCCACGCTCTCTCTAATGCACCCCAGGATACCATTGGTCTTCTTGGCCACAAGGGCACACTCCTGGCTCATGGTCCACCTGTTGTCCACTAGGACACCTAGGTCATTCTGTGCAGAGCTCCTTTCCAGCAGGTCCAAGAAATATAGTCTTAAAAGCAGTGTTTCTTATCCATGAACTCTATACTTACACAGGACAGGGAAGTTACAGCAGAATAATGAAATCCCACATGGAAATGTCCCCCTCTGATCTCACCTTGTAAGTCCTGGATTGAGTCTCAGTGTCTAAGACAGGAAGCTCCTCTGAATTTGGCTTGACTGACATGTTTCTAGTAGAATGTTTTCCTTTCCTTAGTCAAACATGCCTTCCAGACTTGTCTGCTCACATACTCCAAGAAATGTAGAGGATCTGTCAGCTTCTACATGACACATTCAAAGCCAAGAAATGGCTGACTAGAAAACACATTGAAGATTTGTTTAGTATTAAGAATTCTTGCAGTTTCTCAGGCAGAGTCAGTATAGATATCCAAAGGCCATCGTTCATGACTCAGTCTACCTACAATGTGAATTGTGAACCTAAAAGTAAAATAATAAGGGTGGTAATAAATGAAAAAAATGATTATCTTAAGTTTATATGGTAATGTCAATGATACAAAAAAATATTTGTAATAAATTTCTTTTGAAATGAAATGCCATAAAGCAGCAATATACCAAAATAAGTATGTTTAGTAGCACTACCTGATGTATTATGAACAAATTAATCACTTCAGCTTATTTAAGCTATTAAAATATGCATAATTCGACTTTCAAATAGTATTTTCTTAGAAGTAACTTTATTCTAAACAGTGAATTTTTAGATATTTAGATACAACCATAATATTTCATTAAATTTATGTTCAGGTTCTCATGGTATTTTCATATGTACAACTGCCCACTTTACAGACATCTTACACAATTTTGACTACCACAGATTCATTTGGAAGAAATAATATTGCATAACTTTTGTTGTCAGTTCATTGTTATAACAAGTTATCAGCATTTTAACCTTCTTTACTTAGAATCTACTTGAATCCTTTAAATTCTCAACTGTGTGGTTAATCCCTTGATGAATCTAAATTCTTTTATCTTGTCACATAGAATGTGAGAAAATAAAATCTATCTAGGAGGCAGCTAGCATAGTATTGTTAGCAGAGAATTTGTATTGGTATGTAAAATGTGCATAAAATTGTATATTAAATTGATAGGCTCAAATCACTTCTAGTATTAAGACAAAAGGTTTTTTTCCTTGTGAAACCTTATGAACAGAAACGCTCAAGCTTTTGACCTGAAGCCATAGAGATAATTCCATTTAAGTCAAGCAGGACAGCATGTTATGAATCAACATAGAGCTGTGACACAAAGCTTAGGAGAACATCACAGACACGGTATGAGTCTTCCTATCTAAACATGTTCAAACAACTGCTTCTGCACTCTGACAATAGACTGACCTGAAAACAAAATAATTTAATTTTAATAAAGATGGTTGTTATTTTTTGATTTGTTTAATCTTCATGTAGAGGAAAAACTTAAGATATTTAGAAAGTTCTCAAGCGATATGAAGAAGGGAGACTGAGAGATTTACCCCCAAAACCAGCATCCAAGTGCTGAGGACAGTCACTTTGAAAGGGATAGACCCAGGCTCACTCAATGCTGAAGCTGAAAGTGAGTGAATAAACTTGTATCTGCTAACTTGCCCTAACAACAAAGGTAGATGTATCTCCATTTGTCAGAACTTGATTAGAAATCCTATTCTGGAACCGAAAAAAATCATCATTATGAATTTTTTAGTAAGAAGAGACATTTCTGTGAAAAGCTTTAGTTTTACCAACTCAACATTTTCTTATGAAAAATGTTTTGTCAAAATTATTCTCACCAGAACTTCCTGAAGGAGACGAGACATCTCATTATGACATTATTTGAAATATACCTATTCTTTAGCTTCCCATTTGGCATCCGAATCACCTTAGAAAAATGCATGTGATTCTGCAACACTGAAAAGGTACGAGAGTTTCCGAGAATGACATTTTAGTTTATGGGAAATCTCACAAAGGATGTTATCTATGTTTAAAAGTAGCTTACAAGGAAGCTAAGGTGGCTGGACTGCAATTAAACTAAAGGAAATGTGTGCTGTGACAGGTTGAACTCTTGCCATATTAAGCCTGTAATGGCTTTGCAATTAGGTGGAAAATCTAATGATTCAAAAGCTCTCTTAAAATTATATTGGAACTAAAACTGACAAGACAGGAAAGAATACTGTGTAGAAAAGCTTCATCCAGCACCACAGTTAATCATAAGGCAGGAGAAATTACCTATGAAGACATCGTTGAAATATCCTGTCTAAAAAAATTGCTTTAACTCCAAGTTTTATCACTTCTGAAGTTTGAAGAACATCCAAATCAATCAAAACCTGTATAGTTATGCCGCATCAAAACTTCTCAGAACAGTCTTTTAAAGTATGTAAAATTTTTACTTGAGCTGTTCTCAGAGACACTGCGTCTTGTAAACTGCTTAAAATATTGTGTAGACCTGACATAAAGCAGAGAGGTTCTTGCATATGAATATATCAGGTCATTGGGTTCTTTTTGTTGTGTTTTTGTTTTGTTTGTTTTTGGCAGGAGTGGGGAAGATAGACAGAAACTATTTTGTAGAACTTCAGGCAACACAGATAACCAAAAGTTCATGTCACACCAAGTGCCAATCATGAACATGTTCAAAAGAAGTCTATGGACATATAGACATTCACAACATACTTGAAGCACCATGTTAGTTCTATGTTTGCAATGTTTATATAATAATTAAAGACATTATTACTATAATTCCTGTCTGACATAGATGGCTCATTGAGCTGATTCCATTGTGGAATAAGCATCAGAAAAGCCCCTAATGATGAGGGCTGGCAGCTTGTCAAGGAATTATACTAATTGCCTTAATTCCTGATGACCCAGAAATATGTTTGAGTTCCATTTTTATTGTCCTGCTAAACTCAGCACAAGAATTAAAAATGAATTAAAATATTCATAGTGTTCTTGTAAACATATACATTGTTTCCCCATTTTAAGACAAGGTCAGTTCAATTATTTTTAACATTTTGCACATCACATTTTCAGTCCAGTACCTATAATTGTATTAACAAACAGTGTGGGCCACTCTATTCCAAACAGAAAGCAATTCTGTTCAACTGGAAATAATGTTGCAGGTTATTGGTATGATGGAGAGAGCTCTACAGGGGAGCAGCAAAGCAGTGTCTCAAAGAAATCCACAAAATCAATACTCACAGCCTGAGGCAGGAGTTGACCAGCTACTTGCTAGCGTGCCCACCAGGAGACAGAACCAAGTAGCCTGAGGCATAGAAACCTTTCTAGGGTACTGATTAACCAGTTGTAATCAGCTGAACATTTTGGGGAATTGTCACTTATTAAAGCCTTATGAATCAAATGTGTCTATGACAAGTTAACATGCACAGCTGAGCCATCGTGTCTTCCTACTTACACTATATATTCAAAAGGTTTCAGTATGGCATAATATCCATTTTTAAAAGGAAGAACAATAATGCTGTTAACTCACAGAAACATGGAATCACAGGTTTAGGTTGGAAGGGACCTCAAGAGCATGCAGACCAACACTCCTGCTCAAGCAGAGTAAGTTAGAGCAGATTGCTCAGGATCATGTCCAACCAGGTTTTGAGTATCTCCACAGCTGAAGAACTCCACAACTTCTCTGGGCAAAGTCCATGCAGGACAGTCTCTTGCAGCTTTCGACATTCATCCACTCAGCTGTCACAGCATCCACAGGATCCACAGACAAGCTGACTCTACCATCACATTCTGCTGCCACACAAGATCCACACCCTTTGACCACACCAAGACCTGCTCCAAAACTCCTGGACCTCATGGAAGTGAGGCAGAGGTGGGAGGTTTGTGCTGTTCCGCATCAGGGCTGGGGCTAGTGGTGTGGAGGCATGGGAATGTGGCAAAGCACAGTGTGTCTGTGTTCCCACACCCCAGTTTCCTGTGCTAGGCGTGGTTGCTGCAAAATGAGCAGTTATTGTTTATATGCAAGTACACTCTATATGCAGAACTGCCAGAACACTACGTAATAGTGCTCAATTTGGACTGTAATGGAGAATCCCCATGAAGAATTTGACTTTTCACTTCATAAAACCTGCAGAGTTTGAAGGGTAAAAAATGAAGATGCAGAGAAGGCAAACAAGTTTTGCACAGTAGAAAACTATTTTTTTTGTTAAAAAATGGCATTTCCAGAAACCTCAGTTTCCTAATTAAGTGTCTTTGTTAGTAAAAAAGAAACAAATTTGCTAGAATGAAGAATGTGAGTTTGAAGAAAGGGAAACTGCAGATAAGTGAATAACAGTGTATTAACAATTATATTTATTTGATCTTCTCACAAAACATATGGTGTTGAGTTTAATACAACATTTTTGCTTGTTTGACAAAATCTGTCCTACATGTAACTACTCAGAAAAAGTAGCTGTGTGTCGGTTAGAAACTGACTCAATGTCAGAAAGTCAATGTCATGGGTTATCTCATTATATGCAATGTGATACCAAATTTGCCATGACTGTTACATACTTACACTAGGTATTACCCAATCCACAGGCAAAGCATGGAAGCTAAGACCAAGTAAATCAAAGTTTTCTGATATCAATCTTCTTCAATGGCCTGTCTTCTTCCTAATTAAGCACATTATACAGTCATTGTTAAAATTACAGAAACCATCTTGGGATCAAGCAAGAAAAGATTGGTCTTCTCTCAAGGTGACTACCCACATAAATAGTTAGCTACAGAATCAGTTTCACTTTTATACTTTCTCCTTCTGCCCTGTAAGTCTTGATTTATTATATGTACAGTGACACTTTCAACAAGGGGATTTTAAGTGCCCCATTATAGAACCATTGATTGATGCAGATTTGCCCAAGGCAGAGAAGAGAGCTGAACTGAGCTGCCATACATCCTGAACAAATGCTGTAATGATTAAGATGCCTTAAGGACGTGGTGTGGCATCTGCCCTATCACCACCACTTCATTCTCCTCTAAGCATAACCCTTAGAATGAAGGATAATAGGGGACTACCTTCATGAATAGCATCTGGGATAAAGACCCAAATGGAGAGCAAAACACAGTCCTAATAACAGGACTAAAAGTACCTTTGTCCTCAGCACTTTCTAGTGGCTATCTACTATCTATTTCTTAGCTACATCCATGTGCTGACTTGATGCTTAGATCCTGCGCTGAAGTACCAAGCCTTCATCATGCTGTGTAAAAGGACAATTTTTTTCTCGCATTCTGAAGATGATAGCCAAATACTTTAAAAAGAGGCATGACAGCATCTGTTTTTTTTTTTTTTTTTCTTTTTGATTTACAAATATTCAATTACTTCTTAAAGACTGATTGCAGTTGGTAAAGACCTCTGGAGACTGTGTAGTCCAACCTCCCTGCTCAAAGCAGGACTGTCTAGAGCACAATGCTTAAGACCTCGTCCAGACAGGTTTTGACTATCTCTAAAGTTGGGAGACTCCAAAATGACCCTGCACAACCTGCTCTGGTGTTCATGTATTCGCATACTAGAATAACTTTTCTTACATTTAAGTGGAATGTCCTGTATTTGTGCCTATTGCCTCTTGTTTCTTCACTGTATACTACTGAGAAGAGTCTGTTCCTCCTGCCCATCCCATCACAACCCATCGATAAGAACCCTCTGATCCTTCTCTTTTTGAAGATAAACAATCCCAGGCTCTCTCAGCCTGTCCTTGGCTCTCTCAGCCTGTCCTTGTACAATAGATCCTCTAATTCCTTTGTTCCCCTATGTCTATGTCTCTCCTACTGGAGAGATGGACACGTTTCTCTTGCACTCTCTTGTACTGCCTCTTGTGGTAGCCCAGCACTGCACACAGCGCCACAGATGCGTCTCACCAGTGTGAAGGGAAGGATGCATCTTCCTCAACCTTCTCAAAAAACGTCCACTAGGTTCATAGGCTGCAGTTAGTACACTCTGATTTACAGTAAACTGATAGCTTCTAATTTCCACACAGGGAGGTGATGATTTGTTTGAGGGATTTCCTGGTAACACAGTGTTAGCTACTTTCTGAAACACATCCTAATGATACCAGAATCACCATTTCATCCTACTCTGAAGAGACAGCAGCTAAACTGGCAAATGGGAGAATGCAAACAAACCACATTTTCTGTAAGTCTTGTCAGCTCTGGATGAAAATTTTAGCTTTCAAATCTGCAGCTTTACTTTGTCAAGATTCTTCATTTCTGGTGAAGCTTCTTACTATTCACTGATAAACCACATTGCAGCATGATGAATTTAATAATTCAAGTACCAGCTTAGGCAGAACATGACTCTACTCACTGCCCTATTGTGAGATGAGTTCATAACAACATATTAGTACAATATTTGTGCTTTGCCTCATTTTCAATCACATTATTTCATCATACAGCTTTGAATACTTTACAGAAAAATCATTAAACTTGAATGGTTCCAGCAGAAACTGAAGAAACAAGACATCAAAACAACTGTCAAATAGCTGCTAAAAAAAAATACTGGCTTAGCTATCAACAGATATCAGCTCTCAGAAGGTGATCAGTATTCTACCTCCAGACAATACCACCTCTTTTTTCCACCTACAGTAACGTTTGTGAAGAAGCGGGGAAGAAACACTTAGCCACATATGCCCTCAGCTCTCTGGTGTGTATTAGAATGTTGAAGGAAACAGTCACTCTTTGGAGCCCACTCCCTGAAAAACGTATGCCAGGGTCATGCAGCTGCCAGACCTTCAATGATGCTTTTTCTCCCAAATAGGTAGTTGCTGAGTGTATGGGGTGTATAAGATATACATCTACAGGATACCTTGATTTCTCTCTCCTGGACAACTACAGCTCTGAAAAAGATCAGAGAGTAAGCGGGAAAATAAATACATAAATAAATAAATAAACTGGGTGATCGTACACCTTTTAACACCCGTACAATGTGTAAATTATCAAATCACAGTATGTCACGCAAGGTAAACTTATAAAAGGAAATTAGAGCAAAGAAAGACAAAATTGGATAAATTACCAAAAAAAAAAANTTTTTTCCTAATATTTAAAAATAACTCACCTTCCTGAATTCCCCTTATATGCAAGTAAGTTATTTCTGTTCTTGCTGTCAGATCCAGTCTATTGCATCACTGTTGCTCAGGTAATGACTCACTTCTGAGTGNGAATGAAAAAGAGTTTTTGTTAATCACTATATATCAAAAGCAGGTTTTTCTGAACACTTTGGAACAGATACTGAATTCAATGTCCCTTTCACTGTAATATGTTAAATGAAACAAGACGTAATCCACAACAGGTTTNTCGAACCAATGAAGGTTGCTAAGTTACAGAAATATACTTATCTACCACATCAGTTGTAGTCACTTCAGTGCAAAGAAACAATCTTGCACACCCACATCACAAACATTTTATTAGCGTATACTATAAAAAGACGTATTTTATTATAACCTAACATTACTTCTGACATTTGGGCTGTGTCTGCTTCTGCGTATCAACACTTACTACATTTTTTTAGCTCAATATTTTAAACATTTAAATGAGAACACAGTATTTTTACAAAATTTCACTTGATTTCTTGGTTATTTATAGCTAGGATCTCTTGAAAAAATTGCACAGATTTTGATAGGATATTATATTGATGTCATTTTTTCTTCTAAAAGCTGTAGACTTTCCTTTGACACAAACTGAAATTAAAATGCACCTTAAGTGTTTCTCCTTCAGACATTTTTCTGGAATTGAGTGTAAATTCTATAATATTTGGTCAGAATGATAATGTGGATGTTTTGACAATACATCAGTTATACAGACAGGTTTAAAAATGTTTTGTATTGGTAGTGTATTTCTCCTGTCACTCTCTTGCTTTTCTTATGTTTTTATATTTGTATTTGGAAATAATTCAATAATTGTTTTACCCGGCTGCTAGAGAACAACTTTACACATTTTGTTTTACCAAGTGAGGATTTCTATGACTTAATGAAAGTTTTCTTGTTAAATCAGAAACACATACAGTTTTGTCAAACCATATATATGTCATTCGCAGTCAGAGTTTCAGAAAAAAAAAAAAAAAAAAAGCAAAACTAATAATGGCTAGAAGAAAAACTATCAACTGGTAGTTTAAGTCTGCCACAGAAGGAAGATCAGTGAAAAGGCACAGTTTATGAGTGATATAGCATATCTACAGGTTTGTAATAATCAGCAAAAACACTCATCAGTGATGGCACCTGGCATGTGAGCAATATAATGCAATAAAGCAACATGACCTAACTTCAGTCAGTGAAAGAATGAACTGTCAATAGCTTCCCTTTAAACACATGTGTAGAGAATTATGGACAGTTTGCAAGGATGTTACCATAACTGACAATGCAAAAAATCGTGTTGCGTGAACATACAAAAAAATATGCATCTACAAATTTTTCAGTACTCTGTAAATAAATACTTTTATTAAAGTACTGGGTGAGAACTGAGTTCCTGATCCCATAGTTTCAGATATATGTACTTCTCAGCCATTTAGACTCAAATATTAATTCTGTTACTGAAAGACTGAATTCAGTCTCTAAATTACAAATTGACAATGGAATCACTATGCCTCTACACACTGTCTTCCACTTTCTTTGTCACAAATACAACAATTTCCTGCTTAATAGGAACTAATAGTAAAAAAGACTCGTATTAAATCAATGCAAAGCCATAAAAGACTTAAAAAAAATATATTGAAGGATGTGTCTAGTTTAAGCCTTTTTTTTTTCAAAAAATGGCCTAAGATTAGTAAAAATAAAAATAGCAAATTAACTAAACATATTTATTTCTTTAACGATGAGTCTGCATCACCTGCTATTCTCCACTGATCCCTTCTTCTCAAAGAAGATGGAAGAAAATTATAATTACCTTTATTTTTTCTGACACTTGGTATGGTAGTTAAAGAGATGCTGTGTATTGTTAGAGAGAGAGATATAGAATCTTTTAATTAATTTGTTGTAAATGTAAACACTTATATAAAGTGNCATATTGACACTATCCTTTTACATACAGTTTACTCACATTTCCTTCAACATTAACACATCAAAAACACAAACAAACAAACAAAAAAATTCTGTTCAGATACATTAAGATAACATTTAGAATCAAGTAAAGCATTTTACTTTACCTAAAACTCAATTATTGGCTCATATATTATTGGTTGGTAATTCTTTATTATTTGCAATGCTTCACTGCCAAATAATTTAATCACTTTTTACTTAAAATATCTCTTATCAAAGTAAATGAACAAACTCAGAAAGAATCAAATGTCTCTGTGTAAGACCTGAAGAATGTTACTTTCCCTCTACCCTCTACATGCTCTATGCTAATGGAACGTTAGGATTTATCCTCTGAGACTGCACCTGTAATAGAGGTCAACATCACTGCACATGCTTTACAGGCCTGACATTCCAGCAGAAAGCAGTGGTGCGTATACACATCACCAACAAACTGTCTGACACATAGATGCAGCATACAACAGACTTCAGCCTATGCCTGGTTCAAGTCAGTAGATACATTTTGCTTGCAATTTCAGTTGGAGCAACAGCAAACCCTATCTTCATAAATAGCATTACTATTATTTTAATTTCCTTTTAGATATTAACTCTGCCGACAGCAATAGCAGAACAAGAGATCTGTGTCCCTGATTGCATGGGAATAAATCTGATTTCCGAGGAGCTTATTTCACTTTGACATCCAGCCTTTAATGTTCTTTTCTGTTCTCCTATTCAAGGTATGTTTGCTTTCAGACATCTGTTCTATGGGTTTAATCTTTGTTTCAAAATCTCTGCACACTCATGGGTCTGAATACTGGGAGTGTGTTGGAAGAAGAAGTAAGCATAAGAGGAATTAGGCACAACACATTTTCCTTGAAAATGGCCATGGATGGGGATGTGTCAAGAAGGATACAAGCTCATTAATTTAAGGTCACATTCTGCTCCTTTTTCACCAGGTAGAATTTCAGTCTGTGAGTAGTGTCACACCAGAGTGAGGTACTTCTCAATATAATACAGCGTGAAACAGCCAGACCATTCTTTTGGCTCAAGACATACACCTTTCTAACAAGGCAGCAGTGATACAGTTATTTTTAAACAGTTTTAACACTTACCTGGCCTTTGACAAACCAATCAGAAAGTAATATGCCTCATGCAAATCTATCACAGGTAGATGTGGATAGAAACACAAAGGCCCTAGTTCAGTGATTCTCGTTCTCAGCGAGTGGTACCTTACTCTCTGAGTAGCTGAGTAGTTCTCAGCCAGCAAAGTTAGCCTGGTCTCAAGTGAACAATGTCAATTTTCAGATCTAGAAAAGAAATACTTTCATTTCTGCATCGGGCTTCAGGCTTTATTTAGGTGAACAGTAATCATGACTCCCACTCCTCATACCGAAAGCTGGATGTATTTCCAAGGGAAATCCCCTTCTATAACCACCGCTTAATGGGTAAACTGTAAGATTTACTTTAGAAAATTCTACGGACTATACTGAGAGGTATAGCAGCCTATATAAAGTAGCAGCTATCCCTTGTGGCTTTAAAGTCTATTAATTCATATGTCACACCATATCTCTCCTGTCAAGCTACTGATGCTTTTCTCCTTTTTGTAATGGTTAAAATATATCATTCAACAGTATGCTCAGTGCACGAAGGTGTAATGGATATCAAATTTCTTTTCATATATATAGAAAATGGCTTATTTACATGTTAGTTCTGGAATTGCAATGAACAGTAACACATCATGCTGGGGCATTTTTTGTTGCTTAATACTTATTTACATTTGCTCTGAGAATAGGAAATTTGAAAGTCCTATTCTTTTAAAAAACTCATTATGCAGTAGTACTTTATAATACCAAATTGAACTAATACTTCAGGATACCAAGGGAGGCATGGAATTTATATTTACTTGCAAAGAAATTCTGGTGTCTAAATGAGGGATAGAAGGTGTTACAAAGACTTAGTCTCTAAACACAAAATAATAATAAAATGCTCTTTTAAACAATGTGGGTGTTGGAGAATAAAGCTTAGCATGTTACCTTAATGCTATATTCTGACTTTTAGCTGTAATAAATTCCCACTGAAAACAAGAGAAATTCACATCCCGGAAGAGGATGTTGCGCATACACCAAAGTGATAGCTATAGCTTCATCTCTGTGAAGCATACTTAAACACATAAGGCTATTGCCCTACCAGTTAAGGATGTAGACTGCTCTCGTAGAAAATCAGATCTGAAATCAGAGATTACATTGATGATGTCCCTCATGACGCAAAGCCCCAAGTATCTAGTCAAGTGCAACAGTACTAAAAAAAAACGCTGTAGTCTTGTCATGTCAATATCACTCATGCAATTACAGGTCCACATGTTCAAGTGGCAAACAGAGAAACCTGGGGCTACAGGAGGAATATGGATCTACTTTTTCATGGCGTTTTCATTATGCAAGCAAAATACAGGAGGATGTGGCTGGGATATTTTATGACCTAGCTCCTGCCAACCCTGCCTGTACCCAGAACACGACTACCTTGTGTAGAACTTCAAACATTAATTTGAGGACATTGCCATGGAGACTCCAAACAGAAAAGCTCAACTACCTGGACCCTGTTAACACATTTAGCTTTTTATTATTACCCTGAAGGCTACTGAGCACAGGTGGACTGAAGCCACCTACACCAGGGTTCACAGCAATGTCACTGCAGTGACAGTGTAAGGAGCACAGACGAATACATGGGGAATATTTACATGACAACCTCAGGCCGTGCCTGCGGAGAGTATCCGCTGCAGGCGTCCAGCCGCGCAGGTGAGAGGGCGGGAAGAGGACGCGGGCACCTCCCGCTCCTTTCCAGACGCCGTCTCGGCGGCTCCGAGGCGGCTCTGCGGGGACTCCGGCCGCGCGCTACCTGCCCCCTTCCTCTCCCACTGCCTCCCTGGTGAAGGCCGTGGGGAGCCACCGGGCGCGTCCCTCGCGTTTCTTCGCCTCCGTCCCCACCGCCAAGGGTTAAGCCAACCGTAGACTACTCGCAGGACGCTGCTGACCGAGGAGCCCAGGGCCGGCGGAGCATCCCGGCGGGGCGGGATCGGGGCTGCGGCGGGGACGCGCAGGTGGCGCG
>VXAV01001680.1:51797-67504 GCA_013399715.1 Alectura lathami
GGACAAGTGACTTCTGACACTTCTTACCTTGCTTCGACCTAAATATAAGCATATAGGACATTGCGAAAGGTGATGTGTTACTGGTGACATTCTGTGGGTTCACCATTGTGGTTCAACCTAGCAAGCAGCTCAGCACCACACAGTTGTTTGCTCACTCTGCCCTCCCAGTGGGATGGGGGAGAGAATAAGGAATAAAAAAACAGCAAAGTAGAGCTTGTGGGTTGAGATGGAAAAACTATTTAATAAGACAGAAAAATAAGAGAAAAGGAAAATAATAATAGTAGTGATAATTAGATATATGAAACAAGTGTAATTGCTTACCACCCGCTGACGAATGCCCAGCCAGTCCTCAAGAAGCTGCTGCCCCCTGGCCAACTCCCTGCAGTTTTAAAAATTTTTTCACATGATGTCATAAGGTATGGAATATCCCTTTGGCCAGTTTAGGTCAGCTGCCCTGATTCTGTATCCTTCCAGCAACTTGTGCCCCCTTGGCCCACCTCACTGGCAAGACAGTACAAGAAGCTGAGAAACTGAAGTGTCCTTGGCTCTGTGCAGCACTGCTCAGCAACAACTAAAACACTGGCGTGTTATCAACATTGTTCTTCTCCTAAAGCCAAAACATGGCTTCATACCAGACAATATGGAGAAAATCCCAACTGAAACCAGGACAACCATTTTCTCTTCATATTCAGATCTATTTCCGCAAAGATGTGAATCGTAAAAAGATATAAAATCATTTGCTAAATTCAACTAATATAGTAATCTGAGTTAATGTTGGAAATTATTTTAACGAAAAATATCAGAAAGCTGTTCCAGAGCTTTTCCTGTGCATGCTGTTGGTAGTGCTTTATTGAACATTCATCTTGAGATGAATATGTAATTGTTTATGCATGTGTGCACAGCTTAAAAAAAAGTCAATATTTAAAATAAAACTAAGAGGCTTTAGGAATTGTTCTCACTGAATGTTATTTAAAAATAGTGGTTTCCCTGAAATCACCTCCTATAAGGCATTAGACCTAGTATGTCCTTATATATCCTAATACCCAGATTAATGATCCTTCTAAGATATAGTTTAAGAATTTCCATGGATGTTTTCCTGTTAGGTTATCAGCTCCAGCTAGAAAAACCAAACACGTATCTTCTGGTGGGTTAGAAGACATGACAAACACATTCTGTCCTCTTTGAATAAGATTGATCTTAATTAAGATTTCTGCCGTACAGCTATCTGCATTTACCATAATCTTCTTTTAAAGTCAATGGAAACAGAGACATTTTTACAGTGGAAGACATGTACCTGAATCAGGTCACATTTCTGTAGCACAGTTTCCCTCAAACTGCAGTGTGTTCGGTTTTATTGACCGTAAAGCAGCTTAGACATCTTGCTCAAATTTGAGCGTACACGTTGTCAGATGAATCCTGCCTTCGAGATAGCATCTTTAGAATATTGCTTATGTTATTTTCAGGGCCCACACAATGTTTAAATGCTTAATGTTAAGCAACCAGCTCAGTATTTCTGTAGGGTAGAAAAAGTGTGGAAAAACAGGCTTGTGGTAAAGGTTCATTAAGACTGTAGGTCAAGATACTGAACTACTGCAGCAAAGGATTTGTGCAAATTGAGAGAGAGAGCTGGCATAAATTACTGGGATCTTCTGAAGACAGCTTTGCAAGCAGCTCATATCCTGAACACTTTTTGCAATGTATTTTGTCTTACTGTGAATGTTCCAGTTTCATTGCCAGTATTTTCACATTCTAGGCACTCTAAAAATACTGTCTTTTCCCCCAAAGTTGGAAACTAGGTAAATTTTAGATCAGTGTATCAAAGTTTATTAACTTCACTGTTCTGTTTTTCTCAGTTTTTATGCCTGTTCTGTTGAAAAGAGCATTAAACACTTCTGCATCATGCAGAATTTTGTAGTGTTATTAACTCATTTAAGTTCACTAATGCTAGTGAATTACCTAAGAAAAAATGTGTACATATACAGGAAGCTGCAGGGACAAAGAAGATCTATTCTATTCACCTTGCCATATAAGGTCAGGTGTGAATTGAACACAACATTGAAGTTACACCCTTTCAACTCCTCCTGCCTTTCCTTATCCCCCCAATTATTATTCCTCTATTATTGGGAAACCAAAAGCTATTAATGGAAAAAAAAAAAAAAAAAAAAAANAAAAAAAAAAAAAAAAAAAAAACCATTATGGCCATTATAGAGTATAGGGTTCTACCGATTTGTTGCTCCAATTCTACCTTCTTCAATGCAAATGTTGCTTTTACAATCTTTTTATCTAGAGAGATTTGTCTTGTATACCTAATTGTCTTATCAATGTGATCATTGAAGGAATGCATTGCTACAGTCTACCTTTTTCCATGGTATATATTTTCACTGTAGGTTGTTCATGGACATTTTTGTCTAACAGCTGGGCAAAACTGGGTTTGTTTTCTGTCTAATCAGAGATCCCTACCTTAATCCTGTCTAAAAATGTCATTATTTTTCATATAGTCTTACTGAGAATGCCTTATTGAAAAGACTTTTTAACATTTAATGGTGTTATATGGACTCTTTCCTGTGCTTTTGTGGAGTTCTGTAAAGTGCTGCTGCTGAAAACTCTCAGGGTGATAACAAGTTGCATGAACTGCCACTTGTAATTACAATAAATGGATTTGAGGTATTTCAGATACAATTCCAGGGAATTAGTTTGAAAACAATTTATAATACTTGAGTTGGTAGCATTTCAAAAGCAATTTCTGTGAAATGGCTTAATCCTTATCTTTTTCCATTTTGACATTTGTCAGGAATATAGGTAAGCGAGTATATCCTTTGGCACAAATATTGCATTGACTTCATGAGACTGATATCCTATTGAGCATATGTTACACTAAGAATCATTGCTTAATGTTTTCTCAGATCATTTATCTCTATAGGGAGGAAAGGGTTGTGCTTCAGAATTCTCGATGTGAAAATAATTTTTCCCTCTTGAAGTCTTAATATAAGATGCAAACAATATGAAGTAACTGAGTTAAGCCCCTGAAATCTCTGTATTTTTTGTTGCCTCTATCACAGATCAAATTTATAAAATCAAGCAAATATTTCATACATTACCTATTAGAGTACATTCCCAATATATTTCAGAGCCTTTTATTTCAGTGCTTGTCACAGCTGATACCCGTTTCTTCCCGAGAGCATCTTTTTAAAAGTAGTGCTCTGTGCTGGCATAGAGTCCCAATAACAATTTTTCTACATTTTTCAGTTTGCTTTGTTTTTTCTAACTAAGGTCAGGAGAATTGGCCCTACTATTTGTCTTGCCACTTTCAGAAGTGATTTGTCTGTTACTAAGTCTGACAAGTACAGCTATGTGAATCACGTTGGCTTGCTAGTGACTTCTCAGACAAATTAACTTGATTTATGTGTGGAGGCTTTTCCTCCCAACTGCTAGCCCTGCAGAGATTTGAGAATTAGGCTTGGTTGTTTTTCTTCCACATGCATTATATTCTCTGAGCTCAATTATACACTCTGATCATTTTGCATGTATGTGCCTTATTAGAACTTAGTGAACTGGCAGTGTTAATAATGTACAGAGAATATAATGCATCCCAAATTAGATTTTGTTTTTCTTCTGTCATTCTAAATTATATTAAAAGTATATTAAAGCAACAGATATGACTATGAACTGAGGGTTAGAAGTGAGCTGCTGAGGAAAAATACGCTTTCACTTTCAGTGCAGGTGATTTGAGCAAACATTTTTGGTTTATATTTTCTTGTTGAGGGGAAGAGAGGTAGGACATTTCTCAGGCAGTAATAGCAATGCTGCGTTTTGCGGAAGTACGGTAGACCTGCATGTTCGAGGCAGTGTTCTGTCATGTCATTCTTCCATGAACAAAATGCTGGAGAGCCCTGTTATATGGTGGTAGTGTTATTTGTCATGACTGGGATAGCTAACCCTCAAATACATGTTAATATCATCCGGGTCATGTATGTTTTATGTGACAAAGGACCACCTCAGTTTTGTCTGGATGGTATAGATTTTTTCCAGCTGTGGAACAGCTCTCTTTAGGGCAGGTGGCAGGAAGCTGAAACTTAAGCCATGGTCTTTGTTCGAGACAGATCTGGAAAACATAATTTTTGACTGGTCACATAAAACATATGGAAGGAAGACTTCAGACCTCTTCTGTAAAGTCCAAGAGCAGTGGTCCTTAAGTACTTTCAACACTTTTTTTTATTATTTTGCCTTTTTTTTTTTTTTTTTTTCCTTTTTTTTTTTTTTTGCTCCTTTCAAGTCTTTTTGGAGATTGTGTATATTTGTACTAATGCACATATTTATTCTCAAAATGTAGCATTGTATCTAAATTTAACTTACCGAAATATAACTTTATTTCCCAGATATTTAAATTCACCTTTTTTTTTTTTTCCTGAAGAGATAATCACAATGATTTTTTTTTTTAAAGGGAAGAAAATATGGAAACCTCAGAGGAAAAAAAAAATGCATTTAAAGAAAAAAGAGGAAACATTGTTAGTTTTGCTTGTTGAAAGGTTGAAAACAATTGGAACTTAAATTTTAACTTGAATTTGCTGACTTTTATACTGTTTCTTTAAAAGTCAGAGAGTCTTTCAAATCAAGTACAACTGCATAGCAGACAGCTGTTGTAGAAAATCCTGACCTTAAAAAATGAAAGCATGTGACTTCACGCTTAGAATCATAGAATGGCTTGGGTTGGAAGGGACCTCAGAGATCATCTAGTTCCAACCCCCCTGCCGTGGACAGGGCTGCCAGCCACTAGCTCACCAGATCAAACTGCCCAGGAACCCATCCAGCCTGGCCTTGAACACAGCCAGGGATGGGGCAGCCACAGCTTCTCTGGGCAGCCTGTGCCAGCGCCTCACCACTCTCTCAGGGAAGAATTTCTTCCTGATGTCCAACCTAAACCTCCCCTCTTTCAGTTTTAGTCCATTAAGCTTATTTGTGTATTCGTTGCTTTTTCTCTCTTACCTTCATCTCAGGATTGGCTGATGTATAAACACAGGGATGCATATACAGTTAAGCCACAGGATACTCTGGATCGTCAATTTTAGTTTTGCTTCATTTGAAATGAAGTTATCATATTGGTTTACTTATATCTTGTCTGGAATCTTTGAGAGGAGTAGTTTTGTTTTATTTAGGAGTACTTTGGTCAGTAAATAAATGTAATATATTTTCTTTGGTGGCTCTTTCCTGCAACATCATATGAGAACACTTTAAATATTGGTAACAGTAGTTCTTTCAAGGACTGTAAGGTAAATAGCTTTATTGATTTATAGGGCATTAGATACACCTGTGACTGCAAGTCATTTAAAGAAAGCCAGGAGGTGAGTTCAGAGCTTGCTTTCAGTGTTTGTGTCTCCAGTCTTTCGAACAGCCTCTTAGTGGAGGAATTAGATATTATAAACCACAAAAATGTTAGTTCCCAAAATTAGTAATACTTTAGTTGAGAGTCTGGAAAAAGTGGTATTTTCTGGAATGCTTATTTGTCTAACTGATCCGGTTGCTGCCCATAAACATATTGACACTCAGCCTGGAGGTTCATCAACTGTTACAAGTTTTAGCTCTGTAAAATATCATAATGGTAACAGAAAAATGGGACTTCCTCTCAAGTAACTGTTATTGGGACTGTACTTGGGCAGAAAGGAAAAAATGTTGTACAACTGCATAAATTATCAGTTGATGATATTCCAGGAAAATGACCACAAAATTTATTTCCTAAAAACGAGCATTTTGAGAAGGTTTAAATACACAAGATGAGGAATGATTTATTGTGCGCAAGCAGTTGAAAAGACTGCTTTTAAATCAATTGCGGATAACGGAAAAGAATTAATGATGAAGAATTTTTGTTTGCTTAGTTTTTATTTTTTTCCCTTGAACTTTGATTTGAGATGACTAATGATGAAACAACACATTGGAGGTTTGCGTGAGTGGCTGAGCTGGTTAAACTAACAAAGGAAGAATAGCTTCCACAAGTGAAATTCATGCAAACACCATCAAAATATCTACCAAACTTCACCTTTTTCAAAGCTGATTATTAGATTGATATTTCTTACTTGTACTTAAATTAAATATACTTTTATTTTTTTCTTTTTTAAAAAGCTAGATTCTTAAAGGTGGTTTTGAAGTATCACACTTAAATGTGCTTTGGTGTTCTGTTCAATTCAGTATGTTAAAATAAGAAACTTTTTCATATATATATGTTGAATGTCTACAAATATGGAAATTAATGACTTTTTTTTATAGAATGTCATTTTACAGAGTGATTCTGACCGCTTTTAGACAAAGTGCATGCCCAGCATAAGTCTCATTTTATGGTAGATTGTTTTTTATCCATTGCTCAATTAGTTTCTATTCAAATAAAAAGCACATTCATGCAGCATGAATCTCAATTTTCCATGAACAATATTGATCTTAAAGTAACAACAGACTTCTAAAGGTAAATGCATTTCCTACGTGTTTTTAATAACACTGAAAAAGAGTGGTTGTTGTTTTTTCATTTTTATTTTATTTCTTGCAGAACAGGGATAATGCAGCAGTTATTTTTACATTTGAGAGACTTACGTCAAGGAAATTAATCCTTTTATTTTTTTAAGAGAAGTGAGTAAATTCTGTGAAATTCTTGTGAGCAGAATATTTGGATACTAAGATGAGTTGGGCAAAAGAAAATAGTCTTCTTCTGACATGTCAGGTATGAGGTATACACTCTAATTTTGTAAAGCTCAAAAAAGAAGTGTCAAGGAGTTTTATGGGCCCCATTACCTTTCAGGTTCGTAAAACATTGCCAACAACCATGTCCGTCTCTTTTGTAGAAAAAATAGCTCAATTAATTTACAGGAGTCTTTCTTTCCTTGTGTGCAAGAAAAGAACTTGAGGGTAAATTAATCTGTATAAATTGTATTTGCATTTTAATCCATTAATTTTGTGTGAATTAGTATTAGAATGATGCTAATATTATTTTAACATCTTTGTTCTTCATTGCCAAGAATGGGAAACATAATGGCTGTCTTGGAATGGCCATGCCATGAGAAGTTAGTTACAGACCAGTCTGTATACCTTTGAAAGTTTGAGCTGGGCTTTGTACAGATTTTCATTCCTTGATGAGTGTTTTCTGTTGGTGAGCATGAACTTTTGAGTTTTGTCCCATTTGGAGCTTCATTTCCACATAAAATCACAGTTCCCTCTTCCTTCTATGCATACACTTCTATGCAAATACGGAGTTCTGAATGATTACTTCACCGTGCCCAACCCAACCTGAAAAGTAAATGAGTTCCAGCAAGTCTTGCACGAAACTCAGGGGGATGATTTTGGTTTAGTAGCACAAAGACAAACATATTTGTAAATGGAAGTGATTGTAGAGAGAGTTTGTTTTTTAAAGCACTTCTGTCAAGCTTCCAGCATTATTTTGGCCTTTCTGGATTCAGTTCTTACCAGTTTCTCTTTAGACAGGTGCTATTTACAGAGCTTACATTCACACTTGGCACAAGGTTGAGCTGAATGTTATGTGCGCTGTGCTGCCAGCGCTCACATCTAGCTCATGATGACAAGTAAATAGGATGAGTGTGATCATTGTAGGTCTGAAGATGGCAAAGTGAGGGGGGAGGAAGACTGTACTATCCTGAGTTTGGTCAGAGAAAAATGACCCAAGTTGTCTCAGGCTATTACTGTTTACCCTCTGCAGCTGTCTTTGGGATGGAAGGAGGGGCGTTTAGAGGTCAGCTGTACCAGAGCAGCCAAGTCTGTTAGAACAAATAGGACTGTTCCTTTTTTTTTTTTCCCCCTGTAATGAGGAGGTCATCCAGCCAAGTCAATCATATGCTGGCTAGCAGCTGGGAACGTGTCCAGCACTGGTGTATTTGACAGTTGCATGGTTTAGTGCTTGTGGTGTCCATTTCTGCGCATGCATGTTCAAACTCAAGATCAAAGTCTTGTTACTGCATTTATGGAAGAAGTTGCTTCATTAGTTAGAAAACATTGTGTCAAGTTCTCTACAGAAAAATCATTGATTTGACCTCTTTTAAAAAGAACAATACATTTAATAAAATTGTAGAAAAGCTATTGATATTTTCTTGCACTTGACTCTTGTCGAGTGGAACAAACAGGGTAGAGCTTGATACTCACTCAGTTGCAGTACATCTTTTGTCCCTGGAGTATGTATGTAATTCTCCACTTAGAAGAATTATAGCAAAAAGCATAATAATTCAATTTCTCTTGTTTTATTGATCATGTTGTTAAAACTTGCAATAAAAGAGAGAAAATGACAGAAAGGGACTAAGTGGTTACTTTTCTGTTTATACTTCAAAGCTCCCCTTTTCAACAGTTTTCTGATACATTAGGTAGCTACTCTAGTGTGTGAGTGACTGGAGAATTTATTTTAAGATAGAATTGTGTATTCTTAGCTGCTGGTATGTGTGAGCAGTTTTTATTTTCTTGTTTATTTTCACATTGATAATTATTTGAAAATCTTCTGAGTCTTCATATATTTTATTTCAGTGCTTTGCTAGTAATTTTCTAGCAACCTACTGGCAACAGCAATTATTCCCAAAGTTGAAGCCATTTTTCACTAAAAATGATATGATTTTTTTTTAAACACCTACTTCTCCTCCTCATGCTTTCCAGATAGTAAAGTCAGGAGTGCAGCTGTTTCCTACTAAATGAAAAGCATTAATCATTTTCTTTTACACATAAAATCAAATAGCTGTTGCAGTTGTCTCTGTATGTAGAAATTGCTGTTTGGCTGGTTGAACTGTTTTAGAACAAACGATTCAGCCACAACATCATTTGAGGTAAATCGGGGATATTTTGTGTTGCAGTCAAGGGTCTAAATAATGTCAAGGAATGCTTTATATTTTATTCTTCAAAATGCAAATGTATTTGTGTTACATGTGTAATGAGAAATGTATTTGAGTCGCATTTAGAGATGCGGCAGATACAGGATGAACTGTGATGCCAGTGGATTATATTGAAGGCCTAAGGAATGGAAAGGGGGTGAGCTGCAGTTAGGGAATGCACAACATCATGCACTAAATTATCCACATGCATTTCTGCAGTAAAATGAAAGCTCGTTGATCATCATGCAGGAATATAGGCCTGTAGATCTTATGGAATTCCTTATGGAATTATTCTCTGTATCACCTGATATCTCTTACATGTTGCTTAACCTGTTTGGACTCATTGCTAAGGTCTTTAAAGTTCATGTTTCAAGTTACAGCTCAAATCTCCCCATCTCATCAATACTGTGCCTCCATTGGAAATGTACGTACTCTGAGAACTTACCACAATGAATACTGGGAGAGATCCCTGTCTTTTATTTAACACTTCTTATGTTGATAAAGCACATCCAAGTACCAAGAGTTGTCTGGTATCTTCTCTTTATCACTTCTGGGCTACAGCTTTATTTAGTTCAGTTATAGAAGCATAAAAACAAATGTACTTTGTTCTATCAAAAAGTGATTCAGCCCGTTAATCACAGCAGTGACTATAAATGGATACCTAGGGAAGTCTAAAGATAGCACGTGTCCCAGAAGCTCTCCTATCCCGTAGCTATTTTCTGCTCAGGGAGTCCAGGATTGGTTGAGATTTCTTGGCAGTTAGTAAACCACAAGTTATTTCCATTAAATCCATTTGGTAATGGTGCTGAGATATGAAGTTACTGTTTTGCCTGCTCTCTATCATGGGGTAAGGGGACATCACTAACTGGTGTAATTTAGAATAGAAGTATTATGCCATCAATTGTATCCAGCTGCAAGAGGCTACAAAGCATAAGAATTGAGAAAACACCTGTTTGCTTAAAGTGATTTTAAATACTTTCAGTATGATGGATAAGGCTTTAGTACACTTTTGGCTTTCTAAACTCATGACCATCACCTAATGTTCATTGTCTCATACACAGCTGAAATCTGGAACATGGAATGAAAACAGTAGTAATATATTGGAGAATATAAGTATGCATGTTACAATGGTGTGAATATCAAGCATTCTTTCTACCAATAATGTACTTTAAATGTTTCATAAATTATGTGTTTTTTATACATCCTTTGAGATGAAATCCTGTTCTAGACTTAATATTTGTTTTTTATTTTTATTCATTATTGCAGAAACACCTTCAGGAGCAATAGAATTTTTTGGGTTATAATAATATGTTGAGTTCTGTAAGAACTTCTTACAGTGTTCAGTTTCTGGAATCGTAGTTTTAAAGATAAACAACACATAGTAGTTTTTAGCTAAAGCCATGACTAAGTCCAGCTGAAAGTTGGCAGTAGGACTCTTTGAAATTGGGATTATGCAAAACTTATTGAATTCACTTTCCAGCTCAAAGATGTTGCAGTGAATCCCTAAATCCTTACCTTCCCTCTGGTATTACAATGAATAATGAACACTCCATATTTCACTTGCCTACTTGATCAAAGCAGTGAATTTCGTAAGTCTCACTGGGCATATCTTGCCTTGTTGAAAGGAGGACTGAGATTGGCTTGAGTATTTTGATTATTTAATCAATATGACTTTATTAAACTGCAGTTTATTTCCTTTTAACAGTTAATCCTATAGGATCTTTTCTTGTCATTGTATCTTCTCAACTATTTTAAAACTATTTCAATATCTTTTATTAAAATACTTACAAAGGATTTTTATGATTTGCCTGAAACTAATTTAAAGGAGTACTTTAGATTGGGACTAAATTCTTCTACTGAATAAGCAGAAGACTTGAATCAACATAGCAGATGTTAGCTTAGGACTGTCATCTCTAAACATTGGCAGTAACCTAATACTTATGCAAAAGCTTATTACATTGACCTCACCGTCAGTGAGTTTAAAAGAAACATCCTTGGTGAAAAATCACGACAGAAACGTTCTTTTTGATTGGCTTAATAATACTGTTACTATTATCTTTATAGTGTACTACCTAAGGAACAATTAAACCAGATGGTGTGTTAAAACCAACTGGAAGAATAAAGACATTTTTACTTTTAAGCTGATCAAAATTAGGTAAAACAACATATGTTCATGTGCATTATGATTCCTTTAACTACATATTAACTGCTTTCCTTAATATTCTTCCTGGTGATCTGAGAGCTCTGCCTCTTGAAAAACAAAAAAACAATCCCTCTTTGAATTCTTCCTTTCTGACTCTCCGGTCACTCATACCTGTGTATTGCTTCGATTTTGATGTAATTTAAATAAGCAGGTTGCTTACTGCAGCGTTCTTAAATTACGTGAAATGGAAATGTAGGCCTTTGTGGGCCACATTCATATTGTACAAATTGGGGCAGGTACATCCGAAAAAGCATTTGGAGATTTGCTAAAGCAGCAGCTTGCACAAATGAGCAAATTACATTTTATGCAGCAGATGTTGAGGAGAGAATTACAAATACTCTAGTTCCTGTTATATTAGCCCTAACTTGCCACTATTTCTCTTTAGCAATGCCATACAGGGCTAATAATACAGAATAACATACCACACCACATACACATACATTATAACTATAGTCTTTCGGCTGCCTGTGAACCAGAGTTATGTTACATTACTTCCCAAAGCATAAAGCATTATCATAATTACCCTTGTCATAACAATAACTCTTTTCAAACAGTGACAGTATTTCCCTCCTGGAGATGTTCTTGTGAATGGACTGCAGCTCATGGAAGTGCATAATCCCATTGCTTGAATTGATATAAAATAAGTGGAAATATCCAAATGAGATTTATGATCATAAAGGGTTCTAAAATATGTTGGTTTTGTATCTTCTGCTTACCTAGGTGCTGTTGAAAATAATACAAAAGATTCCTATAATGAAGTTAACTGTATCTTGATTTTTGTGAAGAATTCTGAGTATTCATGAGCTCAATCATTTTATAAGCATTTCTGTCTTTCTAATGTAAATTACTCCTTAGTCACAACTACCCATTCAGTCAGCCAGCGGAGTTAGCAGTGAGTATCTCTTGTAGTGACTGGTTCAGCCTTCTTCAGGACTTTGCTAGGAGAGATTTGAATGATTGAAGTGGGTAGGAAAAAAATAGTTTTTACTTGTTAGTGTGGGTTAATTAAAGACTGTCCCATGCCAGTGCCTAGACCCTCCCCCACCCCTCCCCTCGTGGAAGCTGGGTACAGGAGTGAGAAAGGCGGAGGCACTGAGTTGAGATAAGTGTTTTACTTGAAATGGTAAAGGAACGTGAGATAATACACTATAAAAGAATTGAGAGCAGTAAATCTGAAAATGGAAGATACAAGGAAAAGGGAGAGTCTCCTGACCATGCAGTCCACAATGGCAATTGGAGGCAAAATGGCAGAGCTCCCAGAACCCGGAAACCATGTGGGAAGGGACAGGAGCATTTTCCCATCTCACAAAACAGTGAGATTAGTAGAGGAACAAATGCAGTGAAGCTGCACTGCTAGTATCAGAAGAAAAGTAAGTTCAACTTAGTGTGGTGGTATTTCGTTCTTCAATTCCAGGTATTCTGTCTTAGATGAAACATAATGGGAGTGGACAATTGAATACTAAATGTGTGTGTAGATGCTCCGGATTGGAAGGTTTCAGGACAGCACATACTTGAAGGGCGAGCATGCTCTTAAACTTCCTGGCATACATAGTAGTTCAATGAAAATTCCACACAAGTCTTTCAGGGAAAAAAAAAGCTTAAAGTAAAAAATAGAGCAGAAAAATCCTACTGTAGTTCTCTCTACATTCCCCAGATTGTAAAGCGAGTCATTTCTTTCTATTCCTTCAAGAGTGCTGGAAATATTTATGTGCTGTAGAATGTCATAGAATACACAAATCTAGAAGATCGTGCTCTCATTTGATCTAATGCATGGAAATTGTACTTGGAGATAACAACACAAGAAATAGCCTTGACTCAGGTGAAGGGTCTATCTAGCCTAGTATGCTGTCTCTGCAGTGGCAAGAGAACACATAAGCCTAGCCATTTTCTCCAGAGTAGTGTCTACTGTTAGCATGATTTATTTATCCTGAACATCTGTGTCCACAATAGATAACCCAAAGCAATAACTTTTCATATGTACTTGCATTTTCTGGCTTCCATGCTATCTGAAGAGCACACATTTCCCCATTTCTGTTACAACAAGCATACAGCCTAAATATGACAAAAAGCTTATTCTGAGTTAAAATTTGATTTGGGCAGTTTATCTTTGAGGCATTTGCATGACTGTGCAACTAGGAGAAAAAGACCTGTTTTTGTTCCTAGTAGTAGTCACTGTTGCTTTGTTTGATTTCATAGGGTTTGTTACTTTTAGTATTAACATATCTGTTTGTTGACTAGGAATGGGGATAGATACCCATCAGCAAGATGAATTCTCTTAAAAGAGCGTAGATAGGATGGTGGAACTATTTGTGTTTAGGCCTTCTGTTGTAACCTGTATATTTTATGGTCTCTCAACATTTAACTCAATGGTCAGTATTGGTCAGAATTTGGAAAGTTACAGAGATCTGTGTCAATGCTTTATTTATTTACTTATTTATTTTTAAATTAAGTTGATTTAGAGTATGCTATGAATGTAAGAAACTTTGGTGTTTATCTTCAATTTGGCACAGTGCCCTAAAGCTAAGGAGTGCAGCTATTAAAGATCCTTCTGATATAAAGAGGCAATAAATATATAGATATTAGCAACTTTTTGAAAGCAACCCCTCTTTCCCAACCCAGCCCTGTTTCTGGTAGTATCTACAAAATCTGTTCCTATCAAGGATGATGCAGAATTGCTTAGTCTTCAGGCTTTATACTTCAGTATGGAAATGCATGCGATACATACCACTAGAAATACAGCTGTAGCCAGCTTTATATAATAATAATAATAAAAAAAAAACCCTTCTGTTCAGTAAGGATCACGTACTTTCTTGACTCTTCATGCAAGAATTTACTTAATTAGTGTAATAGCAGTAAGAGCACTTTCTGTCAAGCTTCATTGTAAGACCTATAGTCAGTATCAGTTAAAGTCTGACAGAGAAAGGCAGTGGATGAACCTTCTCCATATGTTTTACCTTTGTAGGTGCAAGAAGATGTTAAATATTCCCCATTTGCATTATTATCAACAGCTACAAGCTGTGAGGGCAGTAGAAAAAGATGAAATGTAGTCAGATGTCTAGGAGCAAGTTAAAATCTTGGAAGTTCCTTACTTTGGTGTAACAAACAGTATGTTAAGAAGGTGCCTTAAGTAAATGACTACAGGTTACTTTAATTGTAAAAATTCGAACTGAATCAAAAGAGACAGGGTAATTTTTCATTCAACCTAAAGACTTACTTACTTTCTGAACTGATACTAAAAATACTGATGTATGGTGCCAAAAAGTAAATTATTTTGAACTAGATTTAAATTAAGTTTCGTTGCATATTTGTTTGAAATAGAGGATTCAGCATTCATTTATTTCCCTTCACTTTGAGGATCTTTCACTTTTAATAACTCTGTTGCCTAATGCCCTAATCTGTTTATTACACTATAACTTAACTTGAACAATGCTGCTTCTATTCAAAATAAACAGATTTAGTATGTCTGTGAAATAGACTTATGTGTAGTAGGATGCTTTACCATCAAGAAAAGCTTGGAGGTTTCTGAACGCTTAAGAAATGATAATGCCAGTGGATTTAGCATTTGTATATCTGCAGGCTCATGCTTATTCAGTTGTACCTAGGCAGCTTAAGCTAATATCTAATCTTCTTATGGAATAGTTCTCCCTATAACAACAGGATTGCGCACAACAAGCTTGAACAACCAGGCATTCTGGGATGTCATGTACTCAGCTCATGGAAACCCAACTTACAATGAAGTCGTGAATAAATTATTCAAAATTGTCCACCTTCGTGCACTCCTTTATGCCACTTTTCTGTCAAAAGGGAAAAAAATATTTGACAATAGAAAATAAAATGGGAGAAATTTGGATTTGGTTATCTGTGTATTAGAAGGGAAAACAAGATAAAAATCATTACAAATGTTTTCCTGAAAATAGTGTTAGTTACACACTCATTTTCTGTTTCTGATCATAATATGCTATTCAAAACTACTTAGTAAGTACGGAGTAGGAATCTAAGTGGCATTATCTTATTTCAAGCTTTTACATTTTAAGAAAAAAATGAGGTGACTTGTATGTGAAGATAAGTCTGAGTTCATTGCTCATTTTGCCCAACACTTTAAATTGTACTTCATTGGCAAAATTCCCTTAGGCTACACAGAAAGTGTGGATCCTCTGTAGTGGTAATGAGAATCCAAAGAAATTAATAACCAGAGGAGTTGCATATATTGCAGAAATCTCAGAAGAGAGTAAAGGGATGGTGNCTACTCACCTACCTCTAGATACTGTCTTCTGTTTAACAAGCATTGCATCCGTAAGTGTCCAGCGAGAAAACCAAGAAGATGAACTCTTTCTGTTGAAATCCTGAACAGGTTCATATCATCTTCTAAAGTTAAATGATCTAACCTTGTCTCCCCTATTGCTTCATATACAAAAACTTGGATTTTTTTCCCTGTCACTGTTTGCTAAGCTCTCATTCATAATTCAGTGTCCTGAAGGAATACCAAGTATCTTCACTATAGGATGTTATAAAAAAAGATTAATGATGAAATTTAAATTGAGAGACAGACGGCATAGAATTTTCCAATTTATGTTACCTGCACTACTGTGGTGGGAAGTGATAGGCTTCTGATAAAGCTGATTATTTCTCTTATTAAAGAAAAATATATAATACAAGAAACG
>VXAV01001681.1:1145-15083 GCA_013399715.1 Alectura lathami
AGTTTTTTTTTTTTTTTTTTTTTTTCTTCTCATAGTGGTAATATACAGCTATATACATTACTCCATAATATCCTGAGTTTCTTGCATTTTCTGTTTTCAGTGAAAGTCAGGGATCAATATAAATTCAATGAAAATCTCTAATTATATTTAATGTTAGTAAACCAATAGTACCAACTGAGTTCCTTATATCACTATCAGTATTATACTCCTTCGTCAAATAATTTCAATGAAGTAAATGTAAGTACCTCTACTAAAATCTCTCTTATAGATTGATATTCAGTGTCTGACATCCATATTTTTTTTTCCCCATTGCATTATAACTGGATCACAGGGATTAGTTTCCTCTAAATTTGACGGAAGTAAATGCAGAGTTATTTACAAGTGAAGACAAGTTGCCTCATGAAAATTCACTGTATTAAACACAGCGGACTTAGGGTATTTTGTGGAGTCCTGATGTGTAGACATACAGACAGCCACATGGAGGGCATGGCTGTTTGCTGAGGAGAGGCCCGTATGGAGTGGATCTCTGTGTGGGATGGCTCCTCCTCTGGAGCAAAGGAGACTACAGCATTAGGGGAAGCATCTTTGTGAAACTCCTGTATCTGATGGATGGATTTTAAATAAAAAACACAAGCAAATGCATGTTACCTGACGTGTCTCAAGGGGAAGGTCATATGCATAGAAACTATTTCAATGTAAAATCATGTTCTTTCTTAGCCTTAGTGTCTCAATACCTCCTACACAGCATCCCCTTTTATTGTATATGTAAAACTGTCAGCCTTTAAGCGCTCATCTTGAGAATGTACAAAGATAGCTGTAATTTGTCAACAGGTTTAAAATCTGCAAGCAACAGTCTGCTTTTCCATCACACTTACTGTAGGTGTTGCTCTGCAAACACCTGTTTTTCATATAGGTGTGCATGTGAAGTTCTTACAGTTAATTATCCTGACTTGTTATTTGCAAGGAATAGGAATCAGTTACTAATTGTATAGTGACATGTGACTACTAGANATTTGTAGTTGCATTTTACAATTAAAATAAAAAAAAAAAAAAAAGGATTCATTCATTTATTGCTCCAGGCTATACTCAGTCAGCTATCATTTATTTGAATTTAAGTTTACATTGGTATATTCGGTGGCTCAATGACTATGACACTATTAGTCTTCTGCTGTTTGACTCTTAAGCAATCAGCCCAATAATGACAAGTAGGATGGATTTTTTTTTTATTTGTGTTACAAACCTGTCAAGTAAAGGGATATTTTTCTAAGCAATTGCTCCCTAGGAGAAGGAATAAGGCAGCAAAAAGGCATTCAGCCTGACCTTGTGTTATTGAGCCAGGGCAATATGCTGCAGAAAAAAAGCTGTCAGCAACCTATTGTGAGGAATCTTTGCTGGTCCTCAGGGCCTCATACCAATGAAAATCTGTGCCAAAAAGATAACTTACTTTCTAATCTCCCTGTCTGTTTTATTTGTATCTGAGGCCTAATATAAGAGATACTATGCCTGACAAGACGCAAAGCAGATGCTCTCTGTAAAAAGATGTTTTAGAACATTAAAACAAAAAACAAAAAAAACATGCCCTTCCTCTAGTACACAAGCCAAAACTGGAGCAGAAGTATCCCTGTTTCTGTTCTTGGTGACAGGGCCATGTCTTTCTCCTCGATGCACTGCACTGGCCCTGGTTTACACCTGGCTAAAGGTGTAAAGGTCATCTCAGCTTATTCTGGAAGCACCTGAACATGGTGCCTCCAGAAGAATTTGGTCCTCAAGTGTCTGTTTCCTCTGCTTGTAATTTCTGTTGCCACTGCAAAACAACATGCTGGTGAAGGAAGCCAGATTAACTGCAGGCTCCTGAGTGTTAGGCAATAATTGTTGGTACAATTATAGGCTTTCATTACTCAAGCAGATGTTTCTGCTATTTGTCCCAGGTGGCCCTTTTTTCAACATTTCTTCCTCCCAAGCTTTCACGAGCAAATGCCAGCAGTGCTCAGCTCCAGCGCCTTGTCCTTCGACAGCAGTGGGTGTGCTGTCCAATTAGGTGATGGGGGATTTAAGCTGTTTTGCTCCAAAATTTAGACTCTGAGGCATGAAACTACTGATACCGCACATTGAACACTGTTTGAAAGATGGTTATGCTTACACAGATTTAGACCTTGAGGAAAAAAACTTGGTGTGTCTAATTGATTGTGTAGGCAGCCATTTGATCAGCAAAAAAATTAGTTTTGGGAAGACAATGTACAATTTTAGGTCTGCTACTGTTCATAAAATATCTTGATACTGTTCTATGGAAAAAATGAGATTTGAATTTTCCTATAGAACGAATTTTTTTTTTTTTTTTTTTTCCTGAAGTTATTAACCCAATACTGTTGAAAGCTACTAAGAACTGTGCAAATGACATTTCTTTACCACTTCTATACCATTCTCCCCTTTCAAAGTACCCCAAATATATGGTTAATTTTCAATTCAAGTGCATAAGTTTAAAAACACAGTTGTGCTCTGCTGAATCAAGGATTTTAAGGATCATGATGTGTTACACACAAAACACAACCTGCAGTACATACATATTTGGTATAGCATTTAGCATGCAAAAGGGAAGATTGATCACTACATTGGAAATGAGGTGATGAAGTTGACAAAGAGAAGAACAAGAAAAATTTTTGCAGGAAGAAGTTGGCAATTTTGCTTTTTATTATTTACAATTGCTCAAAGATATTGATGCTTTTACAACTCTTCCCCAGATGTTTTCCTCACATTACAAGATCTTGAAAGTACCGTAATATTTTAAGGTTGAGGTAATCATTCACTAAGCTCAGATTTAAAGATAAAAAGCACCAAATATTCTATAACTTACAAAAATAAGTTGTGTGACCATGCAGATTGCTATGACTGTCTTTTCTCTGTTCAGAGATCACTTGCAAAAGGTTTTGCTGCAAGGCACAAGTAAATTCAGGTAATTCAGACTGTTGACAATTACTGCAATGATAAACCATACCTTGATTTTCACAGAAGGAATGTCAGCATATCAGCCAGCCATACCTTGTGTTCAGGGAGAAGGGTTCTTCTGGATATGAGATATCAATATCCCTCAATCTTTTTTTTTTTTTTTTTTTTTTTAATGGATCATTCTGTTTAAGGAGATATTAAGTCTCTGGGCCTATCTCAGTCCTTCTTAGAGGCCCCGTCCTGTGTGTGGATAATTTCTGTTGGGCTCAACCTCCACATGAAAGGTGCAGAGATGAAGTCTTTGACTTCTCTGATGCAACATGTTCTAGGATCTTTTGGGAAGATAGATGCTGGTTACATGATCACAAAAATTTCCTATTGCAATATTTTTTTTTGTCCTTCTTCCCTCTCATCCCAACCTCCCTCTCCCCTCTTTTCTCAAAAATATACTTTTTCACAAAGTAAGCATTTCTCTGATTTATCTCCCAAGAGAAAGCCCATCCTTCTGAGAAGGTTTATCAGAAACATTGTTCAGTTCTCCTTACTACTCAACCAAAAATGATTAGTTAATAAGTGCATGAGATAAAAATGAATCTGTTTAGGGTCTGAGATATGTAAGAAACAGAGAGATGTAGAATGAGAGTTTAATTTTTTTCTTAATTTTAACATTAGTGAGCATTTAATGTGACTAAAGAGAGCAGGAACATAATGAGATAGTAAATTGGTGTGTCGAGAATTTTCTGAAGCAGAGCAATATTTGTAAATAACTTGACTTCAGGCAAAATAGCCAAATGGTGCCATTTGGCAGTGTGTTACATATCAGCCAATGATACAAAGCGTACTCTGGGAAATTTCTGCACAGGGTAGATACAGGTGCAGCCTTAACCTAGGGGACACGGAAAGAGGTGAGGGCTGTATGGTGGTGTGCAGATCACATGACTGGAGCAATTTAATGTTTCTGAGTCAACATGTAGCCCATTTCTGCCTCATCATTTATACTGTGGAGCAGAAAGGAATCCTGATTGTGCCTGCCTGTGGGAGATTATACCAGCCCACAGGAATAAAGTAGATAATAGAGGGAAGCCTGTGTTTAATTTTGATGAAAGTTTTCTTCATAGCAAGGTTTTAAATCTTTCCTCACCTCCTCCAGGCAGGAACATATGTTTCTATTTCTGAAGTCCAAACCAGCCCTTCTTGTGAAAGTCGAAGCAGAATTATTAAAGGAAAAGGTCTCAAAAAGTCACTCTGTGTAGTTCACAGGTCATTGCTTTAGAGCTCAAAGAGAAAAAAGAGATTTGATCAGTTTCAAAGCATTCACAGAGAGCTGTGACATTGACAGTGATAGCTTTAGCTGATTAAAGAGATACTGAGTTTTAATGGCTAGAATACAAGTTTTTTTCTTTATTATTATTTTTATTTAATTAGCAGGTTGGTGTATTCAGGGGCTACGTGACACACGTGCAGGGCAGGTCCTGCCGTTGTACCAGGGGTCATCAGCAGCCCTGGATCGGGTGGAGATGGTCCAGGCAGGAGGCAGACATACCTATAATACTGCTCAGGCCAGGCCTGCGTGCTGGGCCTGAGCTTTCGTGGATCCCAGGACAAGGTGGGCAGGCCTGCATGGCTGCGGCACTGCTGAGGGCACTGAAGGAAATTGCAGCCTACTAGTGCCCTCAGCACTCTCACACTTGGAGGTGCTTTAGTTTAAATTGGATTTAATGCAGGGGAAGAGGCACGGTTAGGTTTTGGTTAGGTGGCACAAATAAGAACTAGAAGCAGCCTTTAGGCAGTCTTTTTCTTATTTTTCCTTTTCTTCCCCCCTCGATAAATCTTGCTGCTTGTTTATTCCCTATCGTTTTTCTTTGAATTAACCATGCTGGACTAATGGTATTAGCACCTGGGCATGCACACCCTAAAGGCCTTTGTGGAGCCAGAAACCTGCCAGCAATCCACCGAGACTCTTCCATTGCCCACCCTGGGCAGTGGGGAACCAAGCTTGGGAGCGATGTCATGGAACAGCTCTGCTCTGGCAATTCCTTGCCTGGCACAGAAAAGAAGCTGAAGTGCACTTTGGAGGTGCTGTACTTGGTTGCACAAGTAGCTGCTTCCAAAATTCATCCAGAACATTCTTCTTGCTGAATAGCTCTAACAAGGGCACTGAAGCAAAGCATATAAATTTCAGTGAACAGAATGTAGTCAAGCTGAAAAAAGTCGTTCTTCTGTAAGTCGATAGTGCAATATCCAGGATTTAGCACGTGCAGATACAGTATTAAAGTTCAACAGAAATAGTTCCAGTGACCTTGAAAATGGGCAATTCTATAGCAAAGATATAAGCAATACTATCTGAAATGACCTGCAGAATCAGCAAATGTAAAGCAGTTGTTGAATACAGCTTTTAGCTTTATAATATACTTGGAAGTCCAATCAATAAACCTGACTTCAGGAAATAGAACCTTTTATCATCCTTTTGCAACAAATAATTTATATTCCATTCCAAATCAGTTTTAAAAGTATATTTTCTGTTTTCTAAAGCAAGATACAAGGCAATTGGCTTCTTGTTATTCTTGTTTTCAAAACTTTTAGTTAAATATAACTTCCAGCATAGATGCATCTGATAATAAAACACTTCCAAAGATCCTCTTGAGGCTTGTTTTAGGAGGCCGTTAGAGACAAAGAAGACAAAAAATAATACCAACATTTGATGAGATTTTATTCAAAATCTGATGTTTGCAAATGAGTATTGGGGATAAAAAAGCATCCCAACTAACTTTGTTTGTGCTGATATAGATGAACAGACATCTGAAACTCAGGTTTGAATGAGATCTCTTAAAGACAACGAGAGTTTCCTGAGGACTGTTTGCAGCTAGCACATTGGAGGTTAATGCATTTCATGTTTGTTCCTCACCATGATTTAACAGGCCAGCTCAGGTGTTGTGCAACTTTGTAGGCACTCCTAGCCATGAGCTGCATAAAATCACAGCCTTATGAGTAGCTTGGAAAGCTTTCAAGCCTTTCCATAGCTTTATGTTAATGACTCCGATTGCAATTGCAATATATTCCTGTAGACAAATAGTTTGTTGCATGACCCCATTGTGGGCTAGTTACAACTATTCCCACTGTATTAATTACTGAAAAGCCCCCTGAGGTATTAATGGGAATCCTTGCACAGTGAAGTGAGAGCTAGATGAAGAAAAGAGGCATCCCTCAGTTAGATCATCCCTTTGCTACACAGAATAGAGAAATGCAGTGTTAATCTCTACTTTCTTTAGACATTGCAAAAGGGTGACTCATGAGAGGATGAAGACGAGAAGCAATACATGCTGGGCTTGGGATGGTGGGAGTCCCTGGGTGCTGCTGCTGTTAATGATTGCTTTTCTCCTTTTTCTTGTATACCCTCTGAAACTGGGCAGCATTAGATTTCAGTGTGTCAGCTACTAATATTTTGCCTCAAGAAAATTTTGAGTCAAGCCAATACAACATTTCATTCTGTTTTGAGGTTAATTAATCATTTTAACCTTAAACAGAAAATAGATTCACTTGAGAAAAAAGTTTCAAAGTGTAATGTTGAGGTGTTTAAAGAAGCTCTTAAAGAAAAAATGCTCAGTTTTTCAAGCATTTCTCATAGACTCATAGAACGGCTTGGGTTGGAAGGGACCTCAGAGATCATCTAATTCCAACCCCCCTGCCGTGGACAGGGCTGCCAGCCACTAGCTCACTAGATCAAACTGCCCAGGAACCCATCCAGCCTGGCCCTGAACACAGCCAGGGATGGGGCAGCCACAGCTTCTCTGGGCAGCCTGTTCCAACACCTCACCACTCTCTCAGTGAAGAATTCTTCCTGATGTCCAACCTAAACCTTCCCTCTTTCAGTTTTAGCCCATTCCCCCTTGTTCTACCATTATCCACCTGTGTAAAAAGTTGATCCCCCTCCTGCCTGTAAGCTCCTTTTTTAAGGAGCCTGTAAGCTCCTGAATTTACCTTTGGTAAACATTTCTTATTTTATTAATATGCAAATTTATCTGCGGCAATATCATCAGTCTCTGTCTCCTTACAGCAATAAATCTAGTGTTTGTACCTATTTTAAAATTTAAGTGCAGGTATTTCTTAGATACTTTCCTCTTTGCTTTTAAACAAAGGAGACTAATATTATCATTCAAATTTTTTTTTCTCTTTTAGGCTATAAGGAATATTCTGTTTATAACTGCAAACATCTGGAAAAGACTTCAGAAATATTTTAATTCCCTTAACAAGGTTCATACATTAAGCATCCCTTCTCCAAAGGTCATATATTGTGAAACAATCTGAGTTCACCGTATCGCTCTGTTTGTTTTCTTTTGAGTGCTCATTGCTAGTATCTTAGTTATAACTGTGAAAGAGTCAACTTGGAATTGTCACAGTCTTGATACTGATTAAGTTTTGTGGAACAAATTTTGCACGGCTGTATGTCTGCAGTGTCTGGGTTTATGCTGGTGCAACAGCCAGATTCAACTGTCTCTGAGGAACAGCTGGAATTTTTTTTCCAGTGTTTTACATAAGAGTCAAATCAGTGGTAGACTTTGTTATGGATCAAATAGTAAGACAGTGCTTAACTACTTTTCATATGATTGCTGCTAGTGTGCAGCTTGAGAGCTCCCAGATAGGATGGCTCTAGATCTGTCATCTGAGGCTTTAGCCCAGTGTCCTCACTTCAATTTTGTGATATGAAACTGAAGATCAGGAGTGGCCACTTGCAATGTATAAAAGCCCTCTTCACAGGCTATTGAAGACTTCTTTTTGTTCTATTTTTTTCTGTGGCTGCTACCAGGTGTTTCTTGATGGTCATTTTTCCTGGGGAGAAGGACTGCATTTTCTCAGGCATATGTCAAGGCCCTGGAGGTACTAGCAGGCCTTGGGGCCCTGGCCAGGAATGCTGTTATGGCTGCCTGCAACTCTGACCTCCTGTATGTTTGGGAACAGACATCCCTTGATGCACCTTTTCACTCTGTGCAGGACCCTGGCAGTATAATCTAATTTGCACCATGCCTCTGAGGAGTGGTGTCATTTTGGTGAGGCAGGGCAATGGCTGCTCCCCTTCAGGATTTAGGGAGAGCCTTGTGATGTGGCAACCTGTGTTCCCATTGGCCTTCTGGATTTATTTCTGCATAAATAAGTGCTACTTTATTTGTTCTTGTTAAAGACTACCATTTCAGAGCACTTAATAAAAAGACAGTTGTGCACATGGATGTGAGTGTGCAGGCAGGCTCATTGGTGTGTTGCCACCTCTCAGCTACTTGAAGGCAAGATCTCGTGAGAACATGCCAGGTGTGCTGCAGGTGTTTTGTCCTGTGGATGTGAGAAACAAGATACACAACTCTGTAACAGCTGTTAATGTTATCAGAAAAACTCAGCATCTATAGTAGCATCTTAAAGCCACGTTGTACAGGATTTTAAGACTGCTGGTACAATTCATGGATGTGGATGGACCCCAGGTCTGGTAATGGAAAACAGAGACTTTCAGAATGAGGTCATTGCTTTAGAGACTTGGTTGTACAGCTAGTTGTTACCAAGCATAAGCTTCACTGCTGCGAAGGGACTTGCTTCAGCCCATATTCAGAAATACACTCCTTCTTTGGTACTATGTGGCTTTGTGCTAAAGTTCCAGTGAGTCAGCTTTGAAAATCAGCAATCAGCAAGTTTGCTGATGATACAAAACTGGCAGGAGTGGCTGACACGCCAGAAGGGTGCGCTGCCATCCAGCGAGACCTAGACAGGCTGGAGAGTTGGGCAGGGAGAAATTTAATGAAATTTGACAAGGGCAAGTGTAGAGTCTTGCATCTGGTCAAGAATAACCCCAGGAAGCAGTATAAGTTGGGTTCTGACCTGTTGGAGAGCAGTGTAGGGGAAAGGGACCTGGGGGTCCTGGTGGACAGCAGGATGACCATGAGCCAGCCCTGTGCCCTCGTGGCCAAGAAGGCCAATGGCATCCTGGGGTGTATTAGAAGGGGTGTGGTTAGTAGGTCGAGAGAGGTTCTCCTCCCCCTCTACTCTGCCCTGGTGAGACTGCATCTGGAGTATTGTGTCCAGTTCTGGGCCCCTCAGTTCAAGAAGGACAGGGAACTGCTGGAGAGGGTCCAGAGCAAAGCCACCAAGATGATGAAGGGAGTGGAGCATCTCCCTTATGAGGAAAGGCTGAGGGAGCTGGGTCTCTTCAGCTTGGAGAAGAGGAGACTGAGGGGTGACCTAATTAATGTTTATAAATACGTAAAGGGTGGGTGTCAGGAGGATGGAGCCAGGCTCTTCGCTGTGGCATCCAGTGACAGGACAAGGGGCAATGGGTGCAAGCTGGAACATAGGAGGTTCTGCTTAAATATGAGGAGAAATTTCTTCACAGTGAGGGTGACAGAGCACTGGAACAGGCTGCCCAGAGAGGTTGTGGAGTCTCCTTCTCTGGAGACATTCAAAACCCACCTGGATGTGTTCCTGTGCGATCTGATCTAGGTGTTCTTGCTTTGGCAGGGGGACTGGACTAGATGATCTTTCGAGGTCCCTTCCAATCTCTAACATTCTGTGATTCTGTGAAATGAACTTTTAATGTTGGTGGTGTTATAATTTAAAGGGGAGAGTTATTCTTTTAAAAGAAAAAAAAAAAAAAATTAGATTAATATTGTCATACCCTTTCCTTCTGCATACAATTTAGTAGAAATATTTTGGCCTCTATTATCTGTTAGCCTGTTTGCCAAATGCCTGATTTTAGTATAGTGTCATTAAAGTATATTAGGTTAACAACAACATCAAGAAATCCATATTCTTCCAAAACAGTGAATACTATTCCACAGAGGAAAGGAGGATTCATTCATCAGTACTCAATAGCCTTCTGTGACCGACCGGAAGCTCTTGATGTGAGCAAGCAACACCTCAAATAGATCTGAAAATAATCTGTATTTTGTTGAGCACGTTTGTTTTTTCCAGTAGATCTTGTCAAATCTGCTCTTCATTTCTACCCATTATTTTTTTTGTCTTGCATACCTAGTACTACAGCGTTGCTTTCAGTAACTGAATGATGCTCAAATTCTTACTGGCAAAGGTCTGGCTTAGCTGTTTTTGAGGTTGTCCTGTCCAGGCCAGTGCCCCTTCTGCTTTTTGGCAGTGAGGGTATTTCACAATTAGCAGGTCTGAACTCTGCATATACATTTTATCTGCATAAAGTCACTACTATTAGAACTTTAGATCTGTTGGCCTCATGCACCTGCCAGGACAGAAAAACAACTTTCCCTCCCTGTTTGTCACTCAGCAGCTTCTCTGTCAGGGAGTTACCCTGTGTATGCATTTATCTCCACACTAGCTGAGCTGAGCTGCAGGTTCAGCTCCCAGTGGGCTTCTTGGAGATCTAGCAAGTCTCTGCTGCAAAGCTCAAAGCAACAAGGGAAAGAACAGTTTCTTCCTGCCTCTGTCACCAGTGGCTATGACACTGGTCCTCAAATACTTGTTTGTCCTCTGCTTTGCTGTCTGATTTCACTGGATAACATGATATTTTAGAAAAGGCACTTAAATAGCAAAGATGTAGCTGGCAAGAATGTGCGGAGGGCTAACGCAGGCAGAAAAGTTGGAAAATTAATTAGATGAGTTCAGAAAAAGGTAAAGGGTTATGAGTAATTACATATTGGGATGAGAAGGGAGGTAGTGAAGTGTTAGTCAAGGGGATGACTATAATTAAGTGCAGTCTCTTCTTAGGTAGAAAGCTGAGCTTGGTAAATAAGAGGATCTCTCCTTGAAGTACACTATGGTTGTTAAAGCACCAGTTAGACGATGATTTAACCCTGAACAATTAGCTGGTCCCAGTTTTTATAGTAAAAACAGAAAAAAAAAAACAACAACAAAAGCTTATTTTCTATAATAGGTCCACATTCCCTTTCATCCTCTGTTGCATGCTCATGCAAAAAACTCATGATATACAGTGCATAAACACAGAGGGCAGAGTTAGGTATGAGCTGGGGAAAACATGAGCGTTCTGTTTGATGTCACTAGGTACCTTTTTCAAATTGTTGAATGATATTTTAATTGATTTCAAAGTATGTCTAATGTCATAGTTAATGAATGCAGATGCGGAAAAGAAATTTACTTGTGGCCTGTAACTAGAACTGTAGTGCTTGCTTTTGTTTATTACTATTTTTAATAAAATCCATCTTCATGAGTTAATGGTTGATGCAAGGCTGAGGGCTTAGTCTGACTTCTCTGCAGTAGTTGGAAGTTTTTCAGTAATTTTTCAGTAATGTAGGTTTCAAACTACCACTTAGAAGTGGTAGTCATCAAAAGAAATTTTAAAATCCATAATGCCTAGAGGCATTCTTACTGTTTGCTGAAATTGTGCAGTCTTGGAATAAGCAGCCTACAGTCTGATCAATAGCAGTTCGTTAATTTGTTCTGAAGGCTGCAGATAAACAAAGAGGCTGGTATTTCCCACTGGCTTCTAGAAAAGTATTGTACATGATTGCATAAATTTACTAGCTTTAACCCAAAACTTTGTGTTTTCAAAGATGATCTAGAAAACACTTTGTGGGGGAGGAGGGAGAATAGACACAATCAGGACCTGGCTGAAAAATCTGTTTATTTTCTTTTCTATCAGAAGAAACCGAGAATGTGCTCTTGACAAATGTTTAGAAAAAAATCTTATATAGCACTTGCATTCTTTGTTTCATTTGGGGAACACTGGAAGGCTTAATTTTTTAAAATAATAAACCAAATATTTTTGTATTATATAATAATCATAGTTTGAGGTAACTATGGGAGTCTAGCATATTCTTTTTCACTACAATTTCTGAAAAATACTGTTTAGTTTTCTGAATGAAAAATTTGCATTTTAATTATTTTTTTTTACTGCACAATAATAATTGAATTAGTAGTGATCTTCCTACCTGTTATACTGTTTACTGTGCAGATTCTGATTCTGAGATTATGAGATTTGCTGATACCTACTTACCTGATTATTGAAGAAAAAAGCAGGCTGCAGTGTAGCTCATGTCCTGCTGTTTGGAAAGTTGCCCTTCTGAGGCTCTTGTATGTTGGGCTTCGTTTTGGCTATTTGTTCAGCATCCTGGAGTGAGGATGGAGACCTGTTTTCTACTAAACTGGCAGTGATCTTCTTGGGGCAGCTGCCAAAATTTTCCATTTTCTTTCCCAAACTCTTACAAATTTGAGGTGTAAGCTGAAGAGGTCAGTGGCAAAGATGTAATGGGGAGAATGTTAAAAGAGTAGACCTTGCCCGTGTGCTTTGCAGAGATGGGCAGAGCTGTCTTCGTGGTACACAGCTGCTCAGGCTCTGCAGCTGCCTCTTCAACAAGCTCCTGTGCTCTGCATTTGCTAGAGGTATGGCAGGTGTTCCTCTTCAGTGGTAGAAGAGAATTGACTGAAACTTGGGGTTGGAAGGTGTCACTTAAGCTATTCCCCCCTCCTCTTGGTGTAAGTTCAAAAGAGAGTCTGGCATGTATGCTCACGGGATGAGATGCTTGCACAGGACTTACAGCTCAGTGACCCATAGCAGCATGTCTGACGCGAGCCAAGGCAGCAGAAGTGACTCTCAAAGCCTGATGGAATGGAAACAAGGGCTCCTTCTTTCCACTTCCTCCAATTCACTGACAAGGTCCCTTCCAAATGGAGGTAGTTTCTTCTGTGTAATTTTTTCCAAAAACCGGTTTTCTCTTGGAAATATGTAACTGACAGATCTGCAGAGGTTCTGGCAAGAGATGGATTTCTGTTGCAGTAATGTGTCTTTATTGTTGCACTTCATCTTGATATACATATATATTTTTTTTTATTTTTAAAATTGGATGTCTTGTTAAAATCGAAGCAATTGGTACTGAAGATCAAAAAACAGCTGGTTTGAACCCTGTCTCTGCAGTGCTAAATATATTCCAGGAAGAAGCTGGATTTGTTATCTTTAACTGTATATTTGCTCTAGCAGTCCTTGTGTGTTTGAAGTGTTACAGGGTATAAAAATACACAGTCCTCGCTGAGAGTGGTGCAGCTAAACTGCATTAGGTAGCAGGATCCACTGTATATTTTGATCTGGAAATTCAGATTTAATGCTCAAGGTATGAAGCCAGTTTTAAGTCTTATGAAACACTAAAACATACTAATACAAATGAAATTACCTATGAACTATCTTTAACTTGCATTCTGACAAGCATTTACATAAATCCTTGACTGGTAAATTTTTTTTCCTAAATTTATCTTCATGGAGTGAGCAAAACTTTTTACTAGCTTGCTCAGAAACAGAGTCTATACTTTCCATAAACCCAAAACTTAGCCCTCTCCTGGGATTTGGTTTATTAGCAAACAGAGCAATACATCTCAAATCTCTTGGGCTCGGCTGCAGCTGGGATTCCTCTACTGAGACTCCTACGCTTAAGACAGGAATGCATGACTAGCATTTGAAATGTATGTGCAACTTAAGCTGCCCAAGAGGAATCTTTAACGTTTTCCAGTTCAACATTAAAAAAAAAGAAGAAAAAAGTAAGGTGCAAGTTTAGTGGTCTGGTTTAACTCCTCAAAAAGTGGTTATTGTGATAGACAGTTTTCACATACATAGTTTTTTATCTGAGGAACTTAAATACAATGAAGTATACATGCTATGGAAGAAAATACTAAGTTCAGAGGTGAAAAAAGCGAGAAACAATGAGATTCCATTTTATTTCAAAAATATGGTGGGATATGTGGCATTAAGTTATTGTTGTGCTTTAATACTACCCTTCTTTCTACATAACTTTGAGAAATCGTCATTTAATGCTTGACAGCATAAAGGATTTGAATAAAGATATATAGGAATGGAAGATGAGGTCAGAGGTGTTATGTACCCCATTTTAGTGTGCCTGAGTTCTAGTGGGTTGAAGAGTAGCCAGTGCTTGCAGTTTAGTGAAAGGGTATGAGAGCAGACAGACGTAAAGTGAGGCTTTTTGACCTCTCTAAATTGCTTTCAGCAGTCTGTGGCTTAGGGACTCTGAGTCAAAGGCTGTATCCACA
>VXAV01001681.1:18991-37778 GCA_013399715.1 Alectura lathami
TAAGGCTTGACAATTTCTTTTTTTGTTTTCTTTATAATATTATTTTTGAAAACATATTGTTCTTTAGACTACAACATTTTGAAGGGATGGTGGGAAACTTCCCAATAAATTTTGAGCCAAATCTTGAGGTACTTAAAGTTCATTAATCCAGTATTCATTTTTGTTTAGTACTAGTCCTGTCAGCTGGTTTGAGTACACCACGTGTCTTGCTCAGTCTACATGTTGCTTGATTAAACACATATCCCTGATTGATAACCTTAAGAACAAGGTGGTGGGGGGGGGCCCAGGACCTACAGATCCCAGCTTCAGCCAGTAGAACATGCTTTAACCTATGTATTTCTGTTCTAGTGTAATAAGTAGCAGCTTTCATTTTGAAAATTGCACTATATATCACAGCATTGTATTAAATATAAAGTAAAAAAGTAACTCTGGAGACTGCTGTGGGAACACTTTTACATCTTCCTTCTGCTGTGAACTGCAGACATTCTGTATTTCTGAAAAAACTTGTCATTGACTGAAAATGCCTGGGTGGTTTTCTCTGCCTGTTAACAGAACGTTATCTCTGCTTTGCTGCTCCCATAGCAATACAACTTTATGTAAGTGCTACCTTTGCTATACAAGTGACTTTTTAAACTTGCCACTTGAAGTACAAATCCTGGATCAAAATGAATTATTTGTCATGTGTAAATTGCAGTAGTCCCACCTATATAACCTTTGATCGCTACTGTATTAGCCAAGTTTCAGTTCCCCAAAGCAACTAGAAGAGCCCTGTTATCTTGCCTTGTTTTACTGGTATTGGAAAACTCTTACAATGTCATCTTCTTCTTTTACCCAGGAACATTGAATGTACTCTTACACTTTAATGTTTAGCTTTAAATCCGAAAGTAGTTTATTAAAAATGTTGAAGTGCAGCCTTTTCAAGAAAAGACTGAGTATCTTATCAGAGTATTTTTTGCCAGATTCCATTAAAACAGTTAAGGGATCTGCAGCTAGTTTGTATGTCATTCTCAATGAAATATTTTCCACTTGCAAATTCTACTTTGTTAGAAATGAAGTGTTCCTGTGTTCTGCAACCCTGACCTTGTCAATGTCACTCTTTCTGACATGTGCAATTCGTATTACAATATGTGCTCTACTGATGTTTTGGCCTTTAGGGCTATGTCTACATTAATAAACTGCACTGCTAACCTACTGACAAAGCCACTCTACTGAAAAGGGAACATAGTTTAACTGTATGAATACAAGCTGTAATGAGGCATTTCTCATCAGGTATACAGAACAGGATGTGTACCATTTTGCTCACTAGTGGAGACATAGCTTGTGTTTGTTCGCTGAAAGTGGGTATACAAATTATGTTTTCATGTAATTTTAGTTTGTTTGTAGGTATAAGTGCCTTAAATTGCCCTGCAAGTGTTTCCTTTCTCTGTGTAATGTGCTGATATTACACAGGACAAGGGGCTTGCCATGTATGGTCTCAGAATTTAAATGTTCCTTTCTTGACCTACTCCCAACAGACCTTCCCCAGAACAGCAAGAGGAAAATTGAGCCCTAGATGAAGCTTTGATTAGGAAAGGAGAAGTAAGACTTCAAGGACTCCACCCACAAGTTCGCAGTTTCAAACTGATTTTATGTGAAATGTTATTAAGGTAATGGGAAATTGCTGCATGACAGTACAAAGTCCTGAGAAAACTGACATCTGGAAAGAGCATACAACTGAGACACACCAAAAAGTAGATGAAAAGTGTTTCCTTCATTAATTTTGAAAGTAGAAGTATTCCCTCCAGCTGTCTTCTGGAGGTAGAATCATGGTTTGGGAATAATAGCATGAATTTCAACTGGTTTGTTTTGCAGTGGGTCAGACCACACCATGTGGTAAGTAGCTCACTTCTCTATATGATCATGTGAGAGTGCTGTTTTTTGTGTTGTTTTTTGTGTTGTTGTAGCCAGGATTTTTCTATAGCATTGTGTCTCCATGGCTCAATGGAATCATTGTAGATTCATTTTACACGGTAAGAAATGACTGATAATCTAAGGGAATNTCCATTCTAAATTTAGTAGAGTTTAATGAAATTTTCATAGTAAAGCAACTTGTCAGAAAGTCAAGAATGCCAAAAATAAAACAAGGAATTGAAGTCACTTAAATGTCCTTTACTTTTCCACTTATGATGATAGCATTTCAAGCTGAAAAAATCCAGAAGCCAATTACTAGCGATAGCAGCGGGTGGATGAAGGGGTAAGTATGTCTGAACACAGCATAAAACACTGAGGAACTACCGTCTCTTTTGCTAGTCTGAGAAGTCTCCCTTCAATAGCTTGACAGAGTTATAAATGCTGTGCTGCCTTAAATGCTTTCAGAATGACTTATATAGTGCCTTTTTATTGGCTCTTAGCATGTTTTCATAATCCCTTGGACCCACGGTCATTTTTCATTGCTGCAAGAGCATCTTCTCTGAGGCTAAATTGCTGACTAGTTAAAGCTAGTAGGGCAGCAGAGCCGCCCAAAAAAACTTCAGGCTCAGCAGGTCAGACACAAGTGCTTTGATTGCTTAACACATTTTTCTTGTCTGCTGAATTATTGAGGGAAATCTTGTAAGTTTTTTTTTTTTATTTATTTACTTTTTTAAAAAAAAGGTTCTTCACATAGCAAATGTAGTGAGTTTTTATATGACTAAAAATAGCGTCAATGGAAGTGTGAATGAGAAACTGCTTTTTCCCCCATAGCAGGCTTTTCTGTTTTGAAAGAAGAATTTCTAAGTGACTGTAAGAATGCACTGCCAAGATAAAAAGGCTGTGCTTTCTTAAGCATGATTAAGATCCAGAAAAACATGTGTACCTGTTACACTGGTCTGCAAGAGCAAAAAGTGTTTTTCTCCTGAGAAATACTGTAGGAGTGGAAATATTACAGTGTGACAGGGGAACAAGTATATGGAAGATGCACTTCAAGCTGAGAATTATTCTGCCTCTGTTCACCAAGTAGACTAGCTAGTGGAAGTGAAGTGATGTGATGAAGAAGATTTATCCACATTCTTGTACTGGGTCTTGAAGAACCAGTACTGGGGCATGTGCTTGCAAGTGCAGTCTTTCTCAGATGTGATTTCTAGCAACTATGAAAAATCCATGTTCTTCTTGATATGGCCACCACTGTGATTCAGCAGCATGTAGAAATATCTTCAAACCCAAGGTTCAAGTGCTAGAGAATGTAAACGAACAAATTTCTTGCTTATTTGAATGCATGGCAGCATCTTGGGGATACCCAGTGTGTAACCTGGGGAGCACTGAGAGAGGGCAGGAAGGAAACCAAACTAGATAGAGAACGTGTGAGCTAGCAGTGAAATGGTTGTTCTGAAGTAGTGTGGGTATGCAGTCAACACCTCTGCACAGCATTAAACTATGTTGAAGCCTTTTTGACAGACTTAATATTGCCAAGATTCCATGTAGCAAAGTATGACCTGAACAGGACATGTTTCTCCTGTCACTAATGCTATGCTATTTAAAACAAAAGGAAAGAGGAGAAAACAAAACATACAAACAAAAACCCCAACTACTAAACAAATGAACAAATTCCTCCTCTTCTAACAGATAAACTTCCCTATAGTTCAAACTCATGTGCCGACTGAGACTCCTAGACATATCTTTCACTGGCGTATGACTATAACTGAAGATACTTTGCAAAGAGTTTCAGTCCTCACACAATAGTTAGAATTTTATTTTGTGGACCATGCTAAGTGTTATTTATTTAGTTTCTGAATTAGCAGGTGCAAGTGTACAGTAGAAGTGTCTTCTTAGGACTGAGTGGTGGGAACAAACTACAATTTACTAGTGGCCATGAAGAAATTGTCTTGGCAGTATTCTGTCAGCTGTCTTCAGGTGGGAATCTTGAGGAGATTTTCATCTAAATGATCTGAGGTGGAAATTCTAGGAATCTGACATAACACCTCATTTCAGTAGTATAAAAATATGTAGAGTAGGAATATCAGCTTGATTACAGGTTTGTGGACAGAATCTCAGCTGGTCCAAAAGATGAAACTACGCATCTGTTGCACAAGATGGCTTTCTGCTGTGAAAGGAGAAAAACTCTTTACAGTTTTGTATAAAACTGGTACTTTTATTACCTGAAGGGAAAAACTGTAATAAGAATCTTGCCTTTCAGAGTAAGGACCTCTAAGTGCAAATGAAGAAAGGAAAGGAAGGGGGTGTGACATAATCTGACTGTTTTAGTAGCTGGAGGAGGTATGTCAAACCATGAGACCTTCAGAGTGAGGTTGGTTGGGAAAAGATAATTTAATACAGCAGTGGAAAGAGAAGATTTATGAGGTCAAATGCTCAGCCAAGATTTATTCCTGTACTGTGAGTCAGCTGGTGAGGCAGGGCTACAATGAAAAACCCTGACTCCAAACTTTTTTTTTTTGACTTTGAGGACTCCTCATGTGCGTAAGTAATTGCAGAAGCAGGCTTATTTTTATTATTATTATTTTTTTCTTTTTTCTTCTTTACTGGACAAGGATTATTCATAAGGAATATTTTCAGTATTAAGCGTTCTGATTTGAACTTGATTTGGAAGTTTTATATTTGAATGTGCCAGAAAAACACTTGGCAGATGGAGGAGAATATGATAGATCTTCTCTATTACAAATCTCTTTCTTCCCAGTGCCTATTGAGAGGTCACTTTTTTTTTAATCTACGTTGCCAAGAGAGTTGCAGAGGAATGTTCCTGGACTGAGGTATAAGGACCATGGACACTCTGTTTGCTCATGTGTGCTCTCTCCCCTGCCAGTAGGGTTATTGACTTTAATCCTCTTCCCTCCCAGAATTATTTTTATTCCTGATAGGGGTGATCTGTGTAGATGTGGAAGAGGAGACTGGAGCTCTGACAGTCAAAATAGCAGGTACAGAGCAGTACAGACCAGTAGGACAAGCTCTGCATAAGCCAGAGGAGTTAAGCTTCTGTTATGCACTGAATCTTTGTACTTCAGATTTTGCCCAGATGTTGAAAAAGTTGCTGCAGTCTGAAAACTTATTACATGATTGATTTCTAGTAGCAGAGTGTACTGGGGCGTGGGTGGATGAAACATCTGATGTAATGTGTCTCGAGACATCTGAAATAATAAAAACCAATTATATATTTTGGTCTCTTGACTGAAATAGCAAATATCTCATTCTGCATAAACAAAGTAAGTGAAAGTGCAGACAAGTGAATGCCTTGGTCTCGCTTTCAGGTTATAAACTCAAGGCTTACTTAATTTTGAAAAGAAGTTTTTAAAATAAAGACCTTTGACAGGAAAGCTCTGAACCAAATTAAACTAACTTGGGGAGGCAGAATGAATAAAACACAAGGAGAAATAAGATTTCATGACTGCCATTCAGTAATAAATAAGTATCATTGCAGGTCCAGTGATCAGAATCAGTTTCAACGTAGTAAGTCATGTTCAATATATCCAGTTCTTGTTATGGTAAGTTGTGTTGTCCTCCTCTGTCAAAGCAACGTTTCCACTCTTTATTTCTGTAGCTGTAAATTGTTTTAGTGGCACTGTAGCTTAGCAGTGAAGTAGACTGATCCAATAAACATATTCTGCAATATGTACAATGGTAACTCCCGAGGGTGCCCTTCTTTGCCACGATACGTACAAGGAGATCCTAGAGGACTGTAGATAACCTACAAGAAGTAGAAGATCACGTTGTAGGCTTACCCATACGATTAATGTGAGTGAGTTAATCGAACTGCACAAGACTTGAAATATTACCACAGACTTTAAAATTGTGCACTTTTTTTTCTTTGTTTGTTTTGTTTTAAGCTTTCTTAAACAATGGCTGTCCAACAGAAGCACTTCTCAAATCATGTGAGCACTCAAATCCAATTAGTGTGATATGAGTGCCCTGCTGTCAGCTGGGGAATGTGGTCGCCATTTCACATCCTTTTCAGTAGGACAGAACTCAGATTATACAGGTGCTGTGTTCAGGTTTTATGTTTCTTTGCAGCATGTTTGATTGAAAATAACAAAGCTGATGCTTGATATACGCTTTTGCATGCTTGTTTAATGAGAAAACCTTGAAATATATCTTTAAAATTACTCTTCAGATGTCATTCAGAAAACATTAAGAATAAATTAAACAACAACACAAGACTGAAGATCTGTGACTTTGAGTTACAGTAAAGTCACCCTTTAAACCAAAAATCTGTTTTCTGAATCTTTCTGTAAGATGCACAGCTGGGCGGTTCAATAAGTCCAAGAGGGAGAGAGAAGCAGGGCCTTATCAGGCATTTACTTTCATCTCTTTGGCACTTCATCCTATGAGACTGTATATACAGAAAGCAGATTGGTGTTTAAGCTCCCTACAGACCACAAAATACTGCTCTTTCTGCTATCTTCAAGGACTTCAATAAGTAAAAGCTGCCAGTCTGTCTCTAGGATGATTACTTGGAAAATGGTGTTTGAAGAGTGAGGGAAGATGACATTTTAATTTGAGGGAATGTTTCACTTCCACTTATCTATCTAATCAATTGATTCTGCTGTCATTAACTTTGCAGTGTGTGGCATGGAGGTGGCAATCTTTAGTTTCCTCTTGAGGTGAAAGTCTTATATTCTTAAATGCACTATTTTTTGGTAATGAAGAGGAATTCCAGCATAAATATTGCAGAAGCTGATGTGAAGCAATGCAGCACTGTGTGGGCTGTGTCCCAGGGGTACTCGTGGGTGCTGCCAACCCATCCAAGTGCATGCCACATCCCCAGGCTTCCTGCAGAGCAGAGATTCTTCCTTGCTTGTTAGGAGATGTCATCTTTTAGTTGGTAATGTCACAACAGGACTAGGTGAGCTCAATTTTTGAGGCCTGGAGTTATTTCAGCTGAAAAAAGTTTTTCTGCAGTAGGATCTGGGCTTTCAGGTCAGTCTTGAAAATCATACCATGAATTACCACGTACTAAGGGCTGCAGCATAGCATGCTGCTTGTATTTATGCTTTAGCAAGATCTTGCTAAATGCACACTTGCAAGTAGCAAGAAATACATTTTATTCCTAGGGACCTAGACCTGATGTAAAATTGCAACAGCAGTTAGGTTGCCTTTGGTGTTGGGCCAGGCTTCAGGAAAGACCATGGGGATGCAGAAAGACGGTTTAGAACACTGAGTTAATTCTGCTGTGCCAGGCATAGGTGTATCTTTAGTGCTTTGAGAAAGCAAGGAAAGCATATGGATGGCTGATGACTTTTCAATTTGCTGAGATTACCCATTTTGGCCAGTGCTCCAGTAGCCGATGTAGGAGCCAATTTTACAAGGCAGGTAAGCAGCTGATGCTATAGAAGAGTTCTGTAGGATCTACTGCTACCTACAGTCTGGAACCATGATGGATCAGCTCTTGCTGCAAACTTGCGAAGTATTCTGCTGCTCATGCTCCTTCTTTGAATTTACACAGAGAGTATGAGGAACAGAAAGAAGAGCTTTCATAGACAGTATTTTCTCAAGAAAAAGAAGGCTAATTTTTTAAATAACACTTCTAACAATTATTCCCTAAATATGCTTGTAGTTGGTTTTAACTACTATGTTGTGTTTTAGATATGGTGTTGCAGCTGAAATGCCATTTGAAACACTAATCTCTTCACTCTATAGTTTATACATATTGGTGGAAAAGAAGTGTATGCTTTTATGCTTTAAGATTTCTGAGTTGTGAGCATGCAATTACTGAAAACAAAAAGGTGACTTGATACCAGGCTCAAGGGAACTCATGGTGCCATCCTAGATTTGTGCCATACTTATTTTCTTCTCACATTTTAAGCTTTTGTATCTCATTGAATGTGTATCAGATATACAAGAATCTTTCATTTAAAATAATTTATGGAATTTCTTTTAAAGAAAACAATAAGCTTGAAATTATATCCATACCCAAAATGCAGATGGATGTCTGAATCATTGAATTTGGAGAGCAAAATTGCATATCTACCTAAACAGCACTATTTGAGATCCGTGGAATATTAGAGAAAAATCATTCCAGTCAGTTTTGACTTAAAGATGCAAACAGTGAGCTATTTCAGATGTTTTTCTGAGCTCGAAAATCAAGACTTAATTCTTGCCAATAAAGAAGATTGCATAAAATGTACTCAGTTTCATTGCAGTTTTTCTCTTTTATCCAAATAGCCTTCTGAGCCATGTTACTTTTTTTCCCATCTCCTAAGATCAGATATGGTAACAAAATGCTTCTGAAAGCATTGCAATTATAAAAGCAGCCACGGCAAAGCTGTTCTGTGCCTTACTTTTCTGTGAATGAATGACATACAGAAACTCATAACAAACAAAAGTTTAAATAAAGAACAAGATGATTTTGAACTGGAGTATGCTATTGTTTTTGAAAATGAGAAGTTGCACATATGTGGATTAGTATCTTAGTACCTTAAAAAGATTTTGAGTGTGGGTTTTTGTTGGTTGTTTTTCTTTTTTTCTTTCTTTTTTTTTTTTTTTTTTTTTTTTAAGATNTAAGACCATGGTTGAGGTGAATATGGAAGAAGAATCTTAAAAGTGGAATTATAATGCTGCTTGCTTCAGTTCTATTGTGAAAACTAAATCTTTTAATGTAATGACTTTTATATATTTTTTTTAAATCAGAACTTTCCTTTGACTGTCTCATGGATGACACTTCTGTATCAGTACAGGTGATAGATTTGAGATGTCCTAAAAATATAACCCTGCTAAGCTGTTGAAAAGAGTACAATGTATGGAAATGTATATTATTGATGTTTTTTACACAAGAGAACAAATCTAAAGGAATACTTAAAATACAAGGAAATACGTTTTCAAATAATAAGCAGATAAACATACTGTTTAGTACATCTAAAGAAAATTGATTGTGGAAGTTTTTTTAATGACAGACATGCTTCGTCTAGATCTTTAGTTTAATTAATAATTCTTCTAAAAAAGTCACAGTTGGATTAATGGTACATTTTGGATACTCTCTAGAACTTAATTTTTTTAAGCCAATGTTGATAAAAACAGCTACACACAGGGACATTTGTATTATACTGAAGAAATTAGATGATAACTGCATCCTCATTAAATTGTTGTAAGCAATACAAAGGTCTGTTAGTTTCCATAATGTTAGTCCACACTTGCAGTATTGCATTCTAGTATAGCTGTCAAAACCTGTTGATAAAATAGATAAAATGTATTATTAATCTTTGGAACTATATGCTCTAAGATGTGATTGAGGTAATGACTATATCAAGCTTAAAAAAATATATTAGACATAAGGCAGGTAACATATTTGCAGACAGAACAGATAAAAGAACAGATGCTGAGCTTTCAGCTGAACTTAGTTCAGGCTTTACTCACTTAAGGCAATTGTAAGCAAACATATCAACTCACTGCTTCCTAATTCTTGGCCTGTAATCTAGTTTTTTTTTTTTTTTTTTTTCCCCTCTTGATTTTATCTCCATTTGATATCAGAATATTTTCAGGTAAGTTGGGACCTAATAAAAGTATCCCAGCTTCTACTGGTGGTCACAGTCTTGGTGGCATTCAGGGAACTGCTCTGAGCCACAGAGGGCTACAGAAATGCTGAAACTGACGTTATTAGCATAAGCAGTTGAATCACTTGTTACTCTGAATGTAGCCCAGGTAAGGTTTGCTTTGATTCTCTTCTAACATGGTTGGAGTAATCTTCCAACATAGTTTCCACTTAGAAGTCCAATTTAAATCCAGTAAGTACAGTTTTAATTCTTGAAAATTATTAAAACAAAACAAAACAAAACAAAACAACTTTTTACTCTTCTTATCCTCTCCTTAACAGATGTGTTGAATTAAGACATATGGATAACCCAAGTTTCTTTTAGCAAGGATGGTATGAAGCGTTATGGTGGAGAAAGGCCATGAGAGACCTTTCCTTTGGAAAGAGCAGAACACAAACCAAGTGCTAACTTCATTTGAAAACATACTTCATATGCCACTTAATTTAGTTCAATGTTGTGAGCAGGGAAACTTGAACTCTGTAAAAATGATCCTTCTATTTCTGCTTTCAATTCCTAATGAAGAAGAAAATAGTGTTTTAATTTGTGAGATAGCATTTCAGCTTCTGACAAGCAGTAGAGGGAGACTTTTGTATTTAAAATAAAGGTTGAACTCACGCAAAATCAGTAGTTTTGGCCAAATGATTCAGAACACAAATCTGAAAAGTTGAACTATACTATGTATTTAGAGATTTTTATAAGTATTTACACGGAAACTTATCACATTACTCAATAGCCTGTACAATAAGTTTATTTCTTAAATTATTAATGTAAGTACTTTCATTTTGTGGTGGTTTGTCTGCATTCACAAGGCTGTTGATCTTTTGGCTGCCTTCTACATTTTTGGCTCCTGAGCTGTGCACCTGTGAGGGGTGTTTTACCTCAGCGCAGTAGGGGGCAGTTCCCCTCCTCTGCCTCACCTTGCTCCTCTGCAGCATGGCACTCACCTTGAAGGATGGGCTCCAGCTATCTCCCAGTGGTGAGTTCCCAGCCTCATTTTTTGACCATGTGTTAGTCAGCACAGCTCAGCACTTTAAATCACAGCTGATGTTCTTATGGTGCTGGAAGTAGAGCCCTGAGGTTGCAGTGAGAAATTGAGAGCAACCAGGTTAGTTAGCATTATTGCTCCTCGCTTTCCCGGCCACACTTTTCTTGATCATTGATCCTGTATAGTGAGGTCTTCCAGCAGGTGTTACGACCTGCCTTTCTTCCTCTGAGATTAAAGAAAGGAGAAAAGGTTTACTTCTTTTGCATACAGACCTTAACCCAATCGTCTGCATCTGTCACATCAAGATTAGATTAATGTAACACATGCTGTGCTCTAGACTAAAACTTTTAAATCAACCTCAAGTTGATGAAAAATGATTGTGATACCTGTGGTGCCTAGGATTTTCCTGGATGCTGCTCAAGATGCTGGGTTTCACCTACAGATCTATAAATGGCCCTGGAACTTTTCAGCTGGCAAGAGGGTTTTTTTTTATTTTATCCTCAGTATGAGGAAATGGAGGCCCGTAAGCTGGCTCAACTTTTGTTTGATAGTGAATGATGTTGTTAGTCCCTCTTTTGTGGGTAATACATTTCTTTCAAAGGCATAGGGGAGACAGAACAGAGGAGGAGCAGACGATATACCATTTTGTGATGAGAGGCATATCATTGCAGTTTATTTCCTGGCTTTCCTCATGATCTTGGCTTCATTTTGTGGCTTAAATGTACAGATCTGCTCCAGAGAGCAGATTAGTGCCAGTCTCTGCTCCTTTCATATCTCTTCTGCTGCAGCTCCATGAAGTGATTTGAAATAACATTACATATCTGGAAGCTGGCAGCTGACAAACATTAGAGGTCCCTTTCCCTGTTTTTTGAGCTACTGGATTTTAGAACTTGAGAGTCTCTTAAATTCTTTAGTGAGGTTATATAGTTACAGCTGAGAAATAATGCTATCAATGGTATTTTTCATGTTACAAGTCTAATATGTCTATAACTCTGTAGGACTACAGAGGGAATGGGGATGAAATCCTTACAGAATCCTTGGGAGCTCTGGGAGATTTAGTTGGTTTGTCTTAACTAGTTGTGGAAAAAGGCCAGGTACCTAAACACTGAGTTTTTCCTTATGGAAGCCAGTGAGAGTACATCTGTAAATGAATTACCAACCACCAGTTAATTGCTGTATATGAAGACTTGTCTGTCTTCCAAAATTTTTTGAAATCAGAGGTGTTGCATGACAGACACTGTTGCACAGCAGATGACTGCTCCCCAATCCCTCCTAGCTGTCTCACCGTCAGTCAGTTTTCTGTGTTTAGTCACCCATGCAGTCTTTCATGTAGAAGAAAAAACACAGTAAAATTCTTAATTCTAGTAAAATTTTTTGAGAGAAGCTGGTTAGCCATTAATACAGAGCTGTTTTCTTGAGCGTCATGTGATTGTTAAATTTGTTCAGTAGTAATATATCATCTGGAGGTGTGGCAGAAATGGACCACCTACTTTTGTGGAGGCTACAAAAGCTATCACTGAATGTTGAAGATGGTGGGTATGGACTGAGCAGAATGGAGAAAAAGCTACTTGGTACCCCCAAACATCTTCCTCCCACCCATTTTCCAATAAAACCTCACAAAAATTCAAAATGCAAGAGTACAGAATGGAAATAGAAATACAAAGATTGTGATCAAGTAAGAAGATGTGAAATAAAGTTATAGATTCACAAAATTCGAATATGGTACACTTCTCTGTGGGGCCACTGTGCATTTTTAGTATAGAGCATAGAAACTGCCTGTGTTCTTTTAGGAGATGATATTTATTTCCTGCATCTTTTTTTTTTTTTTTTTTCCATGTACTTTTCCTCCCACATCCCTTGCCCCCTCCAAATGCTTGTTTGAACACCTTCGTTGTAACTAATGCACTAGAACTTAAGGGGCCTTCAGCCTAGGGGAGCAGCTACTGCAGGTTTTTATCTAAACCTTTGCTGTCAGTCTGTTGAGCACTTCAGTCTCTGCTACTGACCAGTTCTGACCAAGAGGATATTTCTTTTTGCAAGGCAGATTGGAGTGATGAAGTGTCTGCTTTACTGAGTTCACCTTTACTTATCTCACCTATTTTAAGTGTGTGTTCAAGAAGCTGACTCTTCCAATATTTTTTTTTCCTGCTGCCTTTACAGAGTATGTGATTGGCAGCTGCTCACCCAGCGTTACACCTTGGAGAATCCAGCACAGCTGTGGCAACCCTGATATATGCCCTGTTATATTTACAGAAAATTAAGGGTTTATAGCAGCTAATGAAAAATAAATCTTTCATACTTTTTTCTTTTGCTTTGCTACAAAACACTTACCTTGTTGGTATCTATCTCAATTTTTTTAGCTACTTTGCTCTCAAAATCTCACAGTATCCTTGGACTCATTGGGCATTTTAAAATAATAGAAAGATTTGCATATGCATATGATTAGTTTATTTATTTTCCCCTCAAAAACAATGTTGTGGAAACTATGACATTCATAAACCCTGCTTACTGCCTGTATATCTCTGCCAGAAGTGCCTGCCATTTGTCTGGCCTTGTAGCAGAATGCCAGACAGTTGCAGGGATGTACCCTTTATAACTGTATGGTTTTGCAGCACTCATCTAATACACATTTAACAGGAATTTAATGTGTCCTGCCGAGGCTGACAGAACTCATCCCATATATTGTCATTACCATGAGATAGCTTCTTCTCCTCCCTCAAGGTTACTTAATAGGACTTTATTTGCTTCTGAGTCTGCTATGGAAGTGTCACCTCTTCCCTGTAGGTGCCAGAACCACTGCTTAGTGAAGCAGCCCCTGGCAGTGGCTTGTGGAGGTCTCGAAAAGTACTTCAGTCACATTGTCCCAGAACAGGAAGTTCAGTATAGGGAACAGTTTAAACCTAAACAGGAATTTGAGACAAATTAGCAGGTCTTCATCTACCAAAGAAGAGAGGGGCAGCAGAGAGCAGGAAGGGAAGCATGTATGGGAGATGTTTTTACCTCCTGTTCCTTCAGACATTAATTTTGTAATGAACAAACATTGTTTCTAATGCGGGCTTGGGCTTGGGTTTTCATACTTTAAATTGCATAGTGCATCATGAAAACTGGAAGAAATATGCTGAATGAATGTTATGCTGGCTTCTGTATATGGTGATCCTGAAAGATGTCAGAAAACAACTTACTGAATGTCAGTGTTGTATGACAAAGCTGCTGTTGCCACTCATGTCACTCTTTTGCTTTCTGCAACATGCTGTGAAGTCATCAGTCTAAGAGCTGGTAAGAAAACACGTATAGCACAGTTCTGCTCGCTTTATAATGCTGTATGCAGCTGCAGCCTCCCACACTTTCTACCATGCTTCTGTGAAACATACCTCAAAATTCAGTCCTAGGTCCCATCAGCCACTTCTTGTTCAGAATCTTTTCTTTTAGAAACCTCTCGGCAGTTTTCCTGTCTGTCCCTGCTGGAGCTGCTGTTTTGTTCTGGTTTCCCTGGTAAAATCAGGTGTTGTGGGAGCGGCTGGGGAGAGGGGACTGGTTGCCTCCCACCCTGGGAGACCGTGGTCCTGGGGTCACCTGTTGTCATGGGAAGCTGTGGTCTGCTGTTCACCTCGAGTGAAATTCCTACCCTGAGGAGGATGTACAAGACATGTGCAGCACAGGGATCATCCTCAAAACCTGGGGTTATATTTTCCTCTTGAATTAAAAACAAAGCAAGAACAAAAAAACACTCACAACTCCAGGTATTTTTGAGAAATAGGAAGTAGCTTTCAGTTTAATGTACATTTATATACCACAGCTCTTGAACTTTTAATACGATTTTCACATTGGTCAATGTGTGATATTCTGTCATGTAAAAACGCCACTGAATTGTTGAGCACTACATTGGCACCCTAGAGACTAGTGTGGGAATACTATGGACTAGAATCTTCCTGCAATGGCCCAGTTGATAAGTATCTTAACACATGAAGTAAAAAAATCACACACAGAAGGTTACTTTTACAATGTATTAATATAGTAGAATCACAGAATCACAGAATCGTCCGAGTTGGAAGGGACCTTTAAAGGCCATCTAGTCCAACTGCCCTGCCGTGAGCAGGGACACCTACAGCTGGATCAGGTTGCTCAGAGCCCTGTCCAGCCTGACCTTGAAGGTCTCCAGGGATGAGGCATCTACCACCTCTCTGGGCAACCTGTGCCAGTGCTTCACTACCCTTACTGTAAAAAACTTTCTCCTTAAATCTAGGCGAAATCTCCCCTCAAATGGTTTGAAACCATTTCCTCTAGTCCTACCACAACAGATCCTGCTGAAGAGTCTGTCCCCTTCTTTCTGTATTTACAATGTATTTCAAATTTGAAGATTTCTTTAGGAATGTGCTGCAATTGCAACTCCATATTTGTTAAAAATCTGGAAACCTTGTTTTTTTCAGAGCCTATGGAAAGGCATCAAATGACAAGTCACTGATGTAGGTGGGAGTAGAAATACCCCAAACTAAGAACCCATAGAGACATGGGCAGCTCAGGAAGCATGGCGTTTTCACCCATCACTGCTTTTTACTGATACCGTGCCAAGTGCTTTTTGTAATCCTCTGGAAGAGCTGGAGAGTGATACAGCTTATCTTTCCAGTGCCTGCTTCTTGCACCAGGGCCAATGTTATTGCTGGTCACAGTCCTGCATGTCCTGGGGACTGTGCTGCTTTCTTTCATCTGTTCTGCTGCCATGACAAATGTTTCGCCTGCAGTCCCTTCATCTGAGATCCACAAACTCATTAAAGGTTGCACAAAGTTTTCCTGCAGTTCAGATGAGGTCATGTGGAAAAAATAGCAAACCTCACACTTGCAAATGTTGCCTTTACTGCTCTTACATCACAAGAGTTTGAATAAACCACCCTACCTCCCCCCAACCCTGCCCCATCTTCCAGTGACCTATAAAATAATCTTTGATTTATATTATTTCATATTACCAATAGAAGGAAATTATGGAAGGAGGACAATGAAACTTTAAAACTCAGCAGTAGATGGTACTTGAGCAGCCATGTTCTCCATTAGCCGAGGCAGAGGTGTGATGGGGTGTTAAATCAGGCCTGCTTCTTGATCCCGTTTCTTGAGATTTCTGCTGGGCCTGCATATTCGCATCTGAATGACTGCAGCTAGCTTCTTGGTCTTCAGGGAGACGTCAATAACACACATAATATCATTGCCATTTAAGTTGAACTCTCCCTTTCTACTCCTTTTATCATTTTTTTTTTTTCCTTTCTTCTTCTGCTGCCACAAAACTTGAGAATGAGATGCTCTAAACCCTTGACTTGAGAGAATGCATTGTTATCATTGAAACAGGATGGTAAATAAGACATTCTCTGTCACATTTTTCTTTGTATCTTACCCATTTCCCATTGTACATCCACCATAACTTTACAATCAGTGATTTATATTGGTGAAAAAAGTTGAATCCTTGTATGTGAAGACATTTTGCACCAGTGACTGGGCTTTCCTGCTTTTGTTCTAATGTATACTGGTGCTCTTACAAAAGAAAAGCAATGCTAGATTTCAAAGGTATATATGAAGATCGTAGTACTGTGTTTGATCACATGATGTTTACATAAGTGAATGTCATGATAGGCAGATAATGGATTCAATAAGCTATTAAAAAGAATTTTATTCTTTCATGATAAGTGTCTTAGGATTAGGTCTTTCGGATAAAGTTAAAATGCTTTCTTTCTCCAGCAGCGTTTTGTATTCGTAGTACCAAGCCTAGAAAAAAAAGGCACAGAACAATGAGTTATACTTGTTCTTTTCATAACTTAGTCATGCAAGATCTCGTATGTGCCTTCTGTGGTTTGTGACTCCTTGTTTGTATTTGTGCCAACATGTATTCTTCCAGAACAATTTTAAAGATTTTTTTTTAATGTTCTATAAAGACAGAATATTTAAATAATATTACTTAGAATTTTAAATCCTGTGGATAACATTTCTTTTCATGTGTAAAATATGTGCTGAGTAGAAGTAACCCAGTTATACTTCTATACAAGAACTGTGTGGTTTCTTTCTGGGGAAGTGGGTGAATCTGTGCAACTTTCAGCCCAGAGTAATAAGCTGCTCCTGTCTCCAGGAGTTGAACCAACTTGCTACGTGTGATATTGTGCAGACTTACTAATTTCTAGCTTTGCCTAATGCAGCTCACTAGCATGTAAAGCAAATGTGGTTTTGTGGTATTAGAGCTGAGAAGGGGTTAGCTTGTAATCCCATGTGTGTTTTCAGCATCAGTTGAATAATGAGACAGGAGGGAAAGTAATGAGAGAATGTATTTTATCCCAGATATTTTACATATCTGAAGCATTAGCTCTCCGTATTGAGACATGCATATGAAGTGGAGGTCTCAGTGATAATTAGGACTTTTCCCCAAATTAAGAATATTTCTAGGCTTAGTGCTGTGTGCCAGCTAATGCCTAATTTTAGAGTGTCTGCATACAGTGTTTTCTGAGTATGTTCTGTAGAAATTATATTCTTTATGTCCTAGAAGCACAACATTAGAGAATTGTTTGGGTGCCCTTAAAATTCTTAGATCTTATTTGTGACAGCTGATTGGAAAAGCAAGAAAGGTGATGATAGTGAGAAGACAGTCCCTAGAGATTGAAGCATATGCTGGAAAGCCAATACAAATTCTGTTAAACACAAAATATATTACTATGTAAAGAATGCCATGTGACATAGTTGTCCAATACGAGCTCAATTACTAACTAAATACCAGCACATTTTTCTTGGAATTAAATTGTGAGTTTTATGCATACGACTGATAAAAAGCCACTATACAGCCCACCTTCTAGACCAGAGAAAACCAGCCTTCAGATTGTGGTTTGTCACTTGTGCATGCAAATAAATTTTTGCCCTAGCATATGCTGAGTTATGGTTCCATCTGCTGCATTTACAATGCTGGGGCTTGAGACTGAACTTCTGCCAGATTGGCCCCCTTATTTTATGATGGTGCAAGCCTCTTTCAACTTCAGAGTGCTACTCTTGCATCTCTTTCTGAGTGGAAGTTTTGTGCTCCTGAGAATAATGTATATGAAACAATAGATATAAGAATGTCTCTTGTGACTTGAGCTCTAACACTGTGATGGGATTAGATTAAGTTTGCACAATCCTGATTCTCATTAGGAGCCCTGTCAGAAAGCTGGATTCATGTTGTGCCATTTTCTATCCTCATTACCGTTTTTGTCACAAGAATGAAATTTTTCATCTGTCATACAGGCTGGAATAGACAGCAGCCTGCAAGTGTATTACGATAACCTTTCTAGTGCTTTGCAATTTGACAGGCAATGCCTTTCTGCTTGGTTCTTTTTAATGGTTTCTCAGTCCGTGTGAGGAGAGAAGGGATGAATATCCATTTGGAGGTGCAGCACATGATTAATGGTGTTGCCTGTATTCAGAGGACTGCAACTTTCCAAACTGAGCTTGTAGCAAAAACAATGCAGATATTAGAAACATTGTCAATGTGAACAGCGTCCCTTTTCATTGGCCTGTGGCCCAAGAATCTGAGATAAAGCTAAAAAAATTAAGTATCTAATTTATACATGTTTTAACAAATTAATAATTGCTTTAGCCAGCTATTATTAAATGTCCTAGGCAATAGGGTTCTCCTGTAAAACAAATATGACCAACTGTCAAAGTTTTACAATATTTAGCCTAACATTTCTGGTTCCTAATTTCAACTCATTACCGTATTTCATGCCCTGAAAATCACTCTGCTTTATGAAATTCCTATCCTTCCTTCCTTGGCAGCAGACCTAAGAAATACAGCTCTCCTTTTAATTGTTGCCCACACAATCTGTAATGAAATTTTCAACAAAGGGTTTTAAAATAAATATTCTTCACTTTTATATCTCATATTTGTAATTTCTCCTGACCTTCTCTATTTAGAAGAGAAAATAATGAATGATTCTGTATTTACCTTCTCCCTATGGTGATATCCTGATCTAACTACATGTATGTTAAGGGTAGGAAATAGTACTGCTTCTGCAAGGGCTCACTAGCAGGAAGGTGCCAGGATTCTGCATACTGGAGCTAAGATATTGTTGGCTATGTAAGGTAGCTGTTAAAGTGCAGATGTCCAAAGCTCTCAGATGTAACCATAAGTGATATACATATAAATGATAATACAAAAGCAGTGATCATGATGGGAAATGGCAGGAACCACAAAGTGCACCTTTTTTGGAAAAAGTATTTTGGGGAGAACTTTCTTGCAATGCAACCTTGTAAATAATCTTGTAAAAATAATATTGGACTTTTTATCTTTTTTTTTTTTTTTTTTTTTTTT
>VXAV01001681.1:54257-67177 GCA_013399715.1 Alectura lathami
TCATATATGATAACCTTAATTCCTTGGATCATTTTAGTCATTCTCTGACCTGTAGCAGTCTTAATTCATCACGAAAACAGGTAACTGGAACTCATAAGCTTAATTCTAGATAGGATCTTCCAGAGCTTATGTAGAGTGCTCTGACTTCTTATACCATTTGTAATATGTTATATTTTATTTGTCTTTGTTGGCATTTACAGTTTGATCACGGCAATTTGTGTAAGTCTTTAGTAGAAATGCTTATGTGCCAAGACTTTGCAAGATGGGATCTAAGATTACCTCTCCTTTCCCACCTGAAAGGAAAGCAAGCCCTAACGGATAGATGGGAAGAGATACAGTGCACTGTGAACAGTGACCTGTTCCTGACCGTCAGAGTTCAAGACTGTAGGCTGCATTGTCTGGAATGCCCATGCTTTTTGTGTTGTGAATTATTTTATTGGCTTCATTGCATTTATTTAACTTAATGTTTTTGATATCTTCCTGTTGTTTCATCAAAACTGTTCATTACATTCACAACAGTGAGTGGCATCATGCCATTTAAGGGGTTGTTTTAGTCTTCATGAGAGAGTGAGAAGCATGGTAAAATCTTGGGCATGACAGGTACCTGTTGTTGATGACTAGATTAGAAACAGTTTAAAATCTGCCTTTGTTGGTGTGGGTGGTGTTGGCTGGTTTTTGGGGGGTTGGGAAGGATTGCTGGGCTCAGGTGGAGGTAGATAGTATAGTAATGTTTAGGTGGTCCTTCTGGCATTCTTCTAGGAAATTTGTTTACATCTGGAATGAAGATTCAGGTTTGAAATGAGTTATACTGCAAAACTAGTTGAGTTTTCCTAGGAGATTATACAGAGCATTTCATCCGTAGCTGTAGCAAGACCTGCTCCACAAACACAGTATACTGGTCTTCCTTAACAGCAAAAGCATAACCCTAGCAACTGTCTCTTCACTAAATTTACAGGTTAAATAAAACAACACTGCATTTGGCTTACACAAACAACTGAGGTCAAGGCATGTGTGCTCTGTTCTCATCCTTGCTACAGATCTGCTGGATAAGTGTGGGTCACACTCTGCCGTTCAGTTTCTTGGTCTATAAAACTTACACACGCATCATCAGTCTAAGTCTGTGACACCTTATAATTTGAGTTCAGCCATGACCTTTGCCTCAGGAGTTTCAAAGCAAGTGGCATGTTAAGGTGTATCAGCAATGTTGCAAAAATGTTGTAATATTTGTTGTTAGTGAAAAAAAATAAAATAAATTGATATATTCCTTCAAATTCAGCAACAAAGTCATTTACAGTGGGTTTCCTGGGGTTCTTTGCAGTAATCATAGAATCATAGAATCACAGAATCGTAGAATGATAGAAAGGCTTGTGTTGGAAGGGACCTCAAAGATTATCTAGTTCAACCTGCCTTCTGTGGACACGGTTGCCAACCACTAGATCAGGCTGCCCAGGAACCCATCCAGCCTGGCCTTGGATGTTTCCAGGGATGGGGCATCCACAACTTCTCTGGACAGCCTGTGCCAGTGAAGTAAGTCACATCTTGTGGTGGATGCTCTGGCCGTACCTGCACTGAACAACCATAACCAGTTGTCTGGGTTTCAGGAACAGAAGGGTTAGAAGCATGTCCATTTTTCACTTTTGTTAAGTTTCTCATTCTTTTCTTATTTCTTTCAAGAGTTTTCTCAGGTTCTCTTTAGAACCAAGAGCTCTCATGTGCCTTCTTCTCCTCATTACTCACTGCCAAGAGAGTAACCAGGCCTGCCTTAGAAATACTGTGTAAGTGGCAAGCAGCTGAGCAGCCTGATCCAGTGTATTTCTACACACAGCACTGTAAATCTGGCAAACCTAATTATACACAGAGGGATAATGACAACTCCATATGGAATGGAAAATTATTTGCATGTAGATTTTGCTTCTTAATTCTTCTGGTCTTCCCGCAGTTAGTAGGCAGGCAGCAGCCTCCAAAACTAACAGCAGCACTACTTCTTGTCCAGCTGGCACAGAAGATTTAATTTCACACGAGCCAGCTGGCTATCTTCTTGCCTCCTTTCACCTAAGAGATTGAAATATGTCATCCTTGAGATAGGAACTTATAGCTCTTTCTGGAGAAGAAAAAGTATTACTAGTACTTTGTATATACATTGCTTTAGAGATATATAAATATTAAATACACATATATATATGTATATGCTTTATCTCTCTTTATGTACAGATGTTAAAACTAAAATGTATACTAATGAAGCTTCAGATCTATGAATAGATATCTGGAAAAAGAGCCAGGAAATGCAAAAAACATCGTACTTGATTTTCATTTTGACACAACTGTCTTACCTCCCCAAATCTGCATGTGTGGTAGCTTTGATTATTAGCTGGATTATTTAAATCTGTGTCTACGTTTATTCCATGTATGTAATCACAGGCATTGGCACTGATATTAGGAGGATCAGTGTATTTTCATTTCCTGTATTTGAGAATTTAATTTATTACCCTTCAATATAACACTAGTGTGTGTTGTATTTATTTTCCTTTTTCTAATAAATACAAATAATATGGAGAAAGATAATATTTTTTAATAATATTTTTTTTATAAATAGTCCTTCCAGGCTGTGAAAGTCATATATCTGTAACAATGAATTGAGTGGGACATTATAACATTTACTGATTCTGCTGTTTGGCTGAATCTTGATTTTACAGACAGCAGTGCTACCAGCCTGAGCCATGAATCTTTCCCAAAAGAACACAAAATTTGGAGAGAACCAGAAGTGGTAAAGGTGTGGTGCTAGATCAATATTTAAGTTACTTCTTTTAAAGTCACTTCTTCCATCCAGGAACAACTCATCCTGCTGAGTTCTTTTTCAAAGCATGAGTTGTGGATGGGGTTATTGTGTGTCCCTTTTTGGCACCTCAAAATGTAGAAAATGGTGAAATAAAACAGACTGAAAATTGTACAAGCTGGCAGGAAAAAAAAAAAAAGTGAAATAAAAACCATTTTTTTACAGGTGTTAGCTACGGATTCTTGTCTTACATCTCACAAACAGAAGATGTGACACAAACCTCTCTAGCAAGAATCCAAAATACTTACAATGCAGAGGCTTATTTAAAGCAATGAAAACCTCACCTTTGTCTCACAAAGGTAACTGATGTTATTTGTCCACTGGATACCTGCTCCTGTTGGGACCAAGTGCCTTAGAATATTGACTAAGTTGACTTATTGTCCTATATTGACTAAAACTAGAAGGCCTTTATTTAAGTAAACCTTAGAATAAAGCTGCATATTTGCTTAAAGAAAGTAAAACCTCAGAAAACATAACTTTCTTCCAGGGAGGATGTAGCAATGAAATCACAACAATCCACTTATTTGTCATGAATGTTCCATTTGCAAAGGTAGGATTTTGAGTAATTAAAACAAAGAGACTACATATTTAGGTTATTACATATTAAATTAATTTTCTGATCCTTCAGTTTTCTCAGAACAATGTGTTCAGTTACCTAACGACTCAAATTAGTCTTCTATGATTGAGTAGAGCAAGGAACTCACGAGAAGGATCTCAAAGTGTATCAGGTGCGGCTTGTGCTACGGTTGCTGATTGTGCGTTGCTCAGTGTTCTTGTCTGTTCTGAACATTTGTCATCTGCTCCTGTGATCTCCATCTTCTAGGTGAACAAAATAGTCTCTTAATGCTTATTGCACATGGCATTATGAATAATAAATGTTTAGGATTCTGAGGACCGAGCCAAGTAAATCACATGTGATATTAAGAAAAGAACTCAATGCCCTTATAGAAGACTGTTTTGTATGTTGTTTTTGGAAGCTCATCTACACTGTTCAACTTATAATCATGCTGAAATAAAAAAAGTGTGTTTGCTCCTGTTGAAATGCCCTAATTGAGGTCTTCACACCTTTTGAAAGATTTAAATGTGATTATTGCTGTCAGTGATGAACAGCTGCTCATTTAGCTTCAGCTGCAGGCAGTTCTTAAAGCTGTCTAACCCACACATTGTTTGCAGTAGGTTTTCAACCACAGTGTCTGCCAAGGGATGTTATAGAGATATACTCAGGAATGTATATATCCATTCTGAGTACAGTAGATCTCTGATGCTGATAAGAGCTCCATTAATTGGATTCTACCCATAAAAAGGGATGTAGTACAATTACAACGTCCTAAGACTTCCGGAGAGTGGAGTACATTGTGAAGGTGCTTTTCAAATTCTTGAAGTGAAATCTTTTGTTGGAGATGAATTCCATGAAGATGACTATCAAATGCATTGCATTTATGGAGGTATTCAACAACTTGGATAGCACAGATGAAATGGCTCTGCTCTTTCATTCTAATATGTCTTTGTACATGGTTTATAATATCCCTCCAAATTACTTCTGGATGTGCAATTTTTCATGCTAGTTCTTCTCTCAGAAGTACATTTTTTCAAAGGATTTCAAAGCAAATCATTTTTAGCTCTGAGTGAGCTGAGCGTGAAAAGGATTGTTCTGACACACTTTTATGCTCTGGCTGCTCCAGAAACATTTAAATATAAAAACCTCAATTGTGATGGGAAGTCTCAGCCTCTCACACAAGGTGTTATAAACACATAGAAATAATATTAAAGCAACATGCATAAGATTGCAAAGTTAAGCACTGGCCAAAAAAAAATGTTCGGCAATGATGGCACGAACATTCGGTGATTCAGCTCTGCTGTGTGTACAAGTTATGATGTTTAAGTGACAATGTACTATTTTTTCCCGTCCTTTATCTTCAGGCATTGTTTTCCATTACTGAGTCTCCCTTCTCATGTTTCTGTTTCCAGATCCAGTTTTCTTTCCCAGTAACTTTTTGCTTTATCCATCCAGTCTTATTTCCAGTCTCTCCCTGACATTTTCTTGCCTCACATTCTTACTTTCACCTTCACTTCTGGATCTCTTTGCCTCTGGCTTGTTTTTTTCCACTCCTTTGTCTTCTGTCATCTTCTTGCCAGGAAGAAATGAAACTGTAACGAACAACACAAACATCCATGTCGTATTTCGTATGTGCCTATCTTCAGATGTGATTTATCCATGAGAATATATCTGGGGACAAACTTTTGTGAAGTCCTTTCCGACTGTGCCCTCAGCCCAGTGTATTCCATCCCTTTGTTTTGCAGGTCCATGTCACTGTCTCCTGCTTTCTGTCTGTTTGTGGCTTTCTTCTTCCTGCAGCAGTCTGAATGAGTGAGGCATGTCTGTCTTGGTGCAGCTGGGAACTGACTCCTGAGTGGTCTTTTTGGACTCGTCTGAGCCTGGACATGCTCTGTAACCCCACTGTTGTGCTCTGTGTACATTTACATAATAATAAAAATTAAAAAAAATAAAAGTTTTGAGGATCCAGGCAGTGGCATGAAGGGTGACGGATGAAGCATGTTTCTAGTAATCTGCTCCAGTCAGAAGATCAGGCACAAAACCTTGGTCTCAACAAGACCCAGAAGAGTGCAGCCAGTATGGGGTCCCATGCACTCCCTTGAAAAGGACTAGAGGCTGGTGGTCTCCATTTGACTCTGCTTGTTAAGGAAATGGGCCTTGTGTTGCTCAACTGATTTCTCAGTTGTGTGTTATGACAAATATTGCCCTTTGTTGTTGCTGATCCTAATATTTTTCTTTTGTTTTCTTTGCCTGTTTTTTTCTTCCAGGCTGGCTGTCTCTGTGCTGCTGTAGCCTCCTGTTTTCTCTTCCAATTTTCTTTAGAAGGAGTGGGATGGAGACCCATGTCATATAGTTTGTCTGGTGGTTAAAATATGCTTTTACCCTTAACTAGGCAATCTGTTAACTCAGTTTGGTGGACAAAGACATGAAAATACTATTTTCCTCTATCAGAGCAGAGCAAAATGTTTAACTGTTTCCAGTATTGAAGTATTTTCCCTGTGACTTTAGCTACAGTTGATAACAGATTATCTGTTAGGGAGTATGTGCTATTTTACACTCTTGGCTGGTGGGATCAAGAGAGCTGGCATTGTTACTTTCCTCCTCTGAATCTGTTTTCCCACATTTAAAAATGTTGGCAGTCTTTCTGATACGCTTTAAAATCCATTGCAGAAAAGATGTTACTTTAAAGTTAGACGTTATCATCTATAATTATAATCAAATCCATATGAGCATTATGCATGAGAAAAAGGCAGCTTGATAGAATATATGGCTGTAAGTGTAAAGAAATTAGGAAATTCCAGCCCCTGCTGTGGATGAGAGACACTGCAGGCATACTGATATCAGCTGTTCATTCTGTGAACAAAGCAGAGAAATCGGTGAGCTGCAATGCTATGTGTCAAAATTCCACTCTGTATTTAATTTCTCTGCCATGACTTTGAATTAGCTTATTCCTAACCGTAAAAGTATCAGTGAAGGACTGAAAACTGCAGTCTTTTTTGAGGAGTTTCGAGCTGAATATCCTGCTACATTTTGTGAATGGCATTAGACTGGGGAAAGGGGCCAGGGTGAAGACGCACACAAGATCCGGAACTGGATCACAGAACAAAATATTATGTGTTTTTTTTTTTCTTTTTTTTTTGTTGTTGTTGTTTCTTTGTTTGTTTTCAAGCTTCTCCTCTGATGTCTACAATTTTTACTCCTGTTAAAACATTCGGTCTTGCACCATGAACAACTGAGTGTACTTACTGGTCATCTGGTAAGTTTAAGAACTTCTGTCTAAAACACCAGCTTTCCACCGGATTACAAAAGCAAAAACGTTTTGTTAACTCAAAGAAATTCACATTAGCTATAGTTGACCTCAAATTAATTTTAACATGTAAACAAACCTGAAGCATGAATTGTCAAGTGGGAATGTGAATCTAAGTTATTTCCTGATTTCAGATGTGTGGGCTAATGTAGTGGATAAATCAGCAGATAATTCTGTAGATGAAAAAGGTTTCAGATCTGCCTCCAAAATTCCAGCTGCTGCTTCTGTTAATCTCACTTCCCTTGTTGAACTTGCCATGATACTTCAGGACAGTCCAAGGACATGTACAGACTACTGTCTGAATAAAAGTTTGTTCATTAAAGTAATGCATTTTTCCTTATTTGATTTTAATTCTATGATTTATTGGTTTCAGTCCTTGGAGTCAATGCAGTAAATTATAAATAAATAAAAACCTCGACTTCATTTAATAGGTGTTACATAAAATATCCCTGATTTTATTTTTTTTGATTTATTTTTTAGGAAAGAAGGAATGTCTTTATTTCAAGCTCTGTGGTATTATCCTGGCTCAAGCGCTGTGGTAAAGGAGCAATAAGTCTGGAAATTGCATAATTCATCAATTTGGAAATGCTTGTGCAGCCCACTTCTGTTCTCCTATTTGTCTGCATCACGATACTAGCTTATTGCATTTCACTGCTGTGTTATAAAAGCTCAGAACAAATGCTTGTTTACAAGTGAAGCAAATTAGAACCTACACTGAGTTGGTATAAATCAAGATAGTAAAGTGAAGACTCTTCTTTACCGAACTGCAAACCTTTTTTGCAATTGTCAGTAATAATAATAAGTAGATTCCTGAGGCCTTAAAAGGATTATGGCCATGTTGTGCCATAGTTCAAAAGCACCTGGTGAATTGCTGTAAATTTCCCCTGAAAAGCGATTGAGTCTGGGGGGACATATAACAACTATTATTTTAGAGCAGCCTTTATGAAGCTGTTTTTATAGTTATTAGGTAACTATTCACACAGTGTTCACTTGCTCCTTTGCACAGCTCACACCTAGGCACAGCTGGAACTGCAGCAGGAGGCCAACCACGCTGTATGCTTACCCAGAAATGGATGGTGGCCCTGACACAGCCAGGGCTCCTAGGCAGGTGTTCAGAAACTCCTTTGGTGTCCCTTGTGTCAGCAGATTCATGTATAACCCTGTAGTTTTCGTCTGCGTATAGCAGTCCACTGCCTCTCTGGACATGGTCTAAGTTATGCTACCGCTGGCTGATGCTAGTGTGTGCTCACAGCCTTAGACAAGTTCTTGAGGTCCTGAGCCTTACCCGTTCTTGGGAGACTCTTGCATGCTACCTGGTAGTACATATGTTTCTTCTTTGCCCACTGTGTTCTGGTGGCTGTTCCTCCATCCGTAGATGTAGGTCCCCACAGAGCCCATTCAGGCAGACACTTTCAGAGGGTTTTTTGTGGCAGACGCAGCACTGCCAAGATGCTGCCTATCACTGAGGGACGCAGAATCTGCGTGGGAGAAAGGAAGAGATGACCTTGTTGTGTAGCTGGTGAACTGGGCCACAGTGGCTTACTGACTTGTCTCACCTCTGGCAGGAAGCCTGCAGCAAGGCTGTGAGCTGAGCCCAGGATGTCTGCATCCCGCTTGCTCAGCGCTTCACTCTTAAGAATCAATGTCTCTGTGGTTTTCAGCTCACATTCTTCTTGCTTGACTTCAAGATATGCTCTTACAATGTATTTACTTTTCTGGATTTACCACCACTCTAGACGCAGGCTTCTAGATCTTAGCAGAACCTCAAAATACCTGAGCTGAAGTCTCTCAGGCTTGGCTGGTGCACTCTTGCTGTGCCTCAGCCTGAGCTGTTTGTTCCTGTTGATGAACCAAGCGACCAGTCTTGAATGAGCAAAGCGTGGGTGGGAAAGGAGGAGGCCAAGAGTTGTGTCCAAAGGGAACATTTCCTCAGGAGAGTCTGTTCCCCCATGGCTCCTCCACCCAACACATCTAAAATATTTAGAGAGGAAAGAACAGGCTGAAAGTTTGCAAGAAGGTATATCCTAAAGAAGGCTCAAAAGGATTAAGATAGACGGTTATAGAGGCTGTAATTATGTATAATATGTTTTGCAGGAGTCAGTTTGTTTTTACAATCCCCTGTCTTTCCGCTGTTCCCCAGCCCAAGGGCTGAAAGCAACATTTGACAAACCTCTGCTTTTATTCCACTCTAGATGCTGCTAATATTTCCGTAGTTAACAGTGACAAATAACATGCTTCAGGATAAAAATTTTGACTGCATTGATTTGGTGGTAATGGTATGAGCATTAGATTCTGCTGAGGACATGGAGTCATGACCAGGCCTAACACTATAATTTCATGTTGACTTTTTCCTCTAGTTCTTTTTTTAGTCTCTGAAAGCTCATCAGATTTTATAGAGAAAAGACTATGTGGAAATTGTTTTCATCTTTTGTAAATTCCTTCATGTAATATAGACTGAAAGTACAGAGTTTATGGACTGACCATGAACCACTGCTACTTTTGAAAATACCACAGTATTTTGAATGAAAAACACCAGGAAGACTTTTTTTTTTCTTCCCCCCCCCACTGGCATCTGTTGCTGTGCCAGTATCTTTAACAGCTGCAGGATTGGGCTGTTGTTCAAAACTATATCACTGGGAAATTGTGGGATTTGTATCAGCTCCTCAAAAGTGATGAGCAAATTCCTGGCTCTTTCCTCATCTGAGTTAAAAACTGGGCATGAGGTGAGAACAGATCATTTTATAAGATCTGTTGCCTGTCCGTATGGCACCTGCTGCTGCACCAAGCTAACAGGAAAAAGTGAAGATGAATAATTCTTCACTTTATGCCTTGTATTCCACTGAGAGAGCGTGACTCTCTGATGACAGCAAGTCAAATGCATAGAAATTCCTTCAAATACCATTAAGTTTTATCATTTGTAGATATTCTTCTCTGAAGTGTCTTAGTTAACATGTTTTTTGTTTAAAAGAATATTTAAACAAGATTTTAATTGAGTAAAGTCATATAATCATGAAGGTTGGATCACCTAGTCCAACCATCTGCCTATCTCCACTATGCCCACTAAGCCATGTCCCTAAGTCATTTTCTCTTACAGTTAAAATATACCTCAGGTGTATTTAAAGCGGCTTGACAAAGCTGTTTTTTCAACCCACTTTATAATAGTGGAAGGGAAATTAATTTGAAGTTCCTACTCTTAGAAGCATTCTTGAAGACTCTTACTTCCACCTCCTGATAATCTTAGGAATAATTATAATAATTAATTGAATAAGCTTATTTTAAACCATACTTACATAAGAACATTATGCAGAATAGGAATGGGTTAGATGTTCAAACTGTATGTAATTAACTGAACTGGAATGCCTCCTTGAGATGAAGGTTTGATGACCTCTATGTATGATAAGTAAACAGCTTATTGTTGGCATTGTTGGGAAACAATAAAAAAAAAAAAACCTAGAAATCTTTGGCTGATACTAGACCTCACATTTCACCATTGGTGGAAATAATCATTGCTTTTGAACATGCCACTTGCAGCAAAATATTCTACTGTTAATATATGGAAAGACTCAGGACTTGCTGGGAATTTGAAGAAGGGGAAATGACACCAGAACCTGACTGATCAAAAAGTGTGGAGTAAAATTTTGTCTGTAGATGGAAGGTATTTAGAGGACTTTGGAGACATGTTTGGGCTTAGAAAAATTAGCGGCCTTTCCTGAGAAGATAAATAGTTGAGCTTCTGCTTTTAGAAATCAAGAAAGGGAAAAATTCTGAAATATACTATTACATACTGAAGATATTCAAACTATACTGAAAGATTTTAAACAGCAAAATCATGTCAGGAAGGAAAAACAAGGAATGATAATTATAAGAAAGCACTGTGATTATTTTTTCCTTATGTAATTCAGTTGAAAGTCATGGCTCAAGAAAGGCATCTGATCAATAATGTCTTGCCCTGTTTGACTATAATAGAATGACTTGATTTATATCTGAGCCAATTTCTCCACAGTACCTCAGACTTGGAATAGGCAGAAAAGGAGTTGAGTTTCCAGGTTGATTTAATGCATAGCTAAAGATGAGTAGCCAGAAACGGAAGGAGAAATGTGGAACTGTTCCATCAGAAGCCTCGATACAGCAAAACAGGCAAGTATAGATTACTTTGAAATGCTGAGAATGTTTTTAACAATGGAGATTGCTCAGAGGTGTATTGTAATCAGTAGGAGATAAGCGCCTAACCTACTTGCTCACTTCAGTGAGTTGCACATAGGTATCTTACTGTCTTTGTAAATCTGAGGAAGATTGGGTTTGTGTCAGGGCCCCAGGGGCACCAATAGACCTTAGCAGCCCTGACCAGCCTCGCCCGGATCTTTCACCCCACGCCCTGTCCATGGCTCAGAAGCACTATTTAAGGTCATCTCTGAGCCTTTTGCCCCTTGCCCTGGGAAATTCTGAAGAAACAGCTGTCTCTAGTGCACTCACAGCCAGCACCCTGCTTGGCCATGAACCCCTTGAGCCAAACCTCAAGTTGTGGGCTGACCTCCTGGTTTTATTTTGGATCTGTCCCATCTCCATGGTGTTGTGTGATGATCTGGGCTCTCAGCTGAACTTGGCCACCACCTCAGGGTCTGCTCTGCTGGGGCTGAAGGGGTAGGCCCTGCTGGCCTCTGTGGGGACTCCCGACTGCTACTGGCTCAATCTCCATTAGGGAGGGCTCCTGCTCTCGTTGATTCCTGACAGCTTCTGGGTTTATTTATTTATTTTAGTTTTGTCTTCTTTTTTTATTTTTCTCTTGCAGTAAAGTAAATCGTGTTCTACAGACTTTTCTTTCTGTCCATTAGCTTCACAGAGATGCCTGAATTAGATCTGATACCTAACCCTTTAACAATTCTGATAGATGAGCAGAAGCACATTCATAGTAAATCTCGAATTCCCCTTCATCTCTAGCATTTAACTTTTTTTTTTTTTTTTTTTTAAAAAGAAAACTAATTCTCTTCCCTGAGCTTGGCTGTTTCAAAGATTCTCTTGCAGTTCTGCACCATTATAGATCTCCATTAGCCACTCCCTAAAGACAAGATATAATCCTTTCATCTCTCATGTGCGGTTATAATTGCCTGCTGCTCCAAATCAGCAGAGTTTTAGCAGCTTTAGATGGGTATCTATGTAATCTCTTCATAGGCTAGTCAGCAGAATCTCTCTACTCACCAGTACAGTGATCTTTCATATTCATCACGTAAGCATTTAAGTACTTAGATTTTTACTAATGGGGATACCCTGGAGAGAAGATAATCAGCTTCTAGAAACGCAAATATTAATGTTTGGTGTTGGTGAAAACATTTAAAATTACATATCTGTAGAATTTACAAGTTGAGCCATGTTTGGTTATTTACATTAGTTGAAGAACACAGTCAGTGAAGAATGTCTTGTATAAGGGAAATTTCAGTAGAAGTTAATTACAGATAAGCAGGGAATAGACAAAGTAGGTGATAATGAATTGTAACACCACAAAGTTAATGAAAGCTTTGGCATTGATTTCACAGTAGGCTAGATTTCATGAAAGCCCTTCCTGACTGACAGGAATTTTTCCTGATGGATAAACTAGTTTCATGTTAATAATAGTTTGCTGAAATAATTTCAGTATTTATGAAATGAGCCTGTGAAAAGTTAGATATGTATGCAGATGATTCACAAATACAAAATACATTACATATGTCAGAGGTAATAATTTACTTGGAATTGTTTGTGCAATGCTTCTTCTTTTCTTGTAAATGCTGGCAATAGCAGTTAGTATCACTAGCTTGTGACTGAAAAAGTTAACCTGATAGTAGTGTGACACAGTTCAGACCAGAACAAAATCTACTGTCAAAAAATGATCACAACATTATAACAGTGAGTCAGGGGACTGAAGAATTAACATACTAGGCTTACTATATGTAAGTGGAAAAAGCATATCCAAAGGAGAACCTGCTGCTTAGGAAGCAGACATAGATTTTGTAATGATGCTTTTCAGAGTAAGTGATGGTTTCAAATAAATAAATTAAATATTAAATTAAATAAATTAAATAAATAAGTATTATAAATTACAGAAAGTCTGTGTACTATTAAGGTTTAATTGTTGCAAAATTGGCAGTGAAGCATGCTCCTTTAATACTGCCTGTTTTGATTGCACAAGAGAAGTTTTCCAGGATGTGTTTGTGTTATGTTTTTTTTTTTTTTTTTTTTTTTTTTTTTTT
>VXAV01001685.1:9589-55235 GCA_013399715.1 Alectura lathami
TTTTAAATCTGAAGAATACTTTGTTATCCCTGATTTCTGGCAGAGAAAGTCTTTCCAAGATGGTGCCAGATATTCCTGTCTTGATTCCAGCTAGTTTCCTCTTCACCTTGAGGTCATGCAGCGGATCGGGTGGGACAGTGCCAAACAGTGTCTGGGGGCACAGCTTGCATTCTCCCTTCTGGTCTTCCGACCTTCTGGAGCTGGCACAGGGCCTCTGGATCCTTCTGTCCATTAGCTGTCCTTCCTGTCACTGTGCCGAAGGCACTTTATTTTCCAGCTTCAGATCAGCACCTGGTGCATGAATGCTGTTTTCACTGAGGCTCTTCTGCCAGAATCCAGAAAATTGTGCTATGGCAGAACTTGCGGAAACGTTTCTGCAGCATTACTGGCAGGAGGTTTTCATCTCAGGGCATTCTTCTGCACTTGCCTTCTTCCCAAGGCCGACTCAGTACATTCCCTCTGCTTATGGAGCTGCTCCCAGTTCAGAATCTAGGTGTCTCTTAGGGTGGTGGAGGCAAAGTGGGGAGGTGTCCCCAAAACGTGCCTTGAGCCTTTTGCAGCAGAGATGTTGCTTGCCTTTCCAAACCACAGCAACTCAAACGGTGCCACTTGTACGTGGCCTCCCAAATTCTGCCAGTGTTTCTTTCCCAGTCTTGCTCACTTCTAGGGAAGTCTGGGGGAGGAGTGGTGTGAAGAGGAAGTGCATGGACTTGGGAGTCACGGAGGAGGCTGAAGGGGGCACCCTGTGGAGAAATGTGGAGCAGCTGTGCTGCATCATGGTTGCTCCCCAGTGAAGTGGCCTGAGTTTAGTCCTGTATGTTGCTTTGAAAGTTCTGTTTTTTTTTTTCAGATCAGTTTTGAAACTTTTTGTTTGTTTGTTTGTTTGTTTACAATAAGATTAATGGGTTTGAAATTAAATAATGTAGTGGATAAAAGTAAAGAGGAATACAATGAAATGAATCCATAAAGAATGCAAAAAGGTGAAAGTTGGTAGGCTGTGCTTTACAGTTTACCCAGAATCTCTGTTCTTCACCAGAAAAACAACTGTGTCAAAACCAGTGCTTATGTAACAGACTCATCTTTGCTTTTAAGGGATATTGATGGTAGAACTCTTCCTTTGCTTAGTATCAGCAAACAGTTCCTCTGGATCTCACTCAGCAGTCGGGTATGGTTTGGAAGTGGTGTTTGGAGAACCAGATCCAATCTTGCCTTCTGGGCACTTTTTTTCAAGCTGTCTGCTTTGATTTTCTTGCTGAACATTTTTAATTCTTATGATGCGATGCATATTTTTTTTCCTTCATACCTGACACAGCCTGTTCTCCCCCTACTTTTACATCTGCTATTGATCATTTGCTTAGTTTTTCCAGAACACTTCAATATGAAATATTGCTTGAAAAGTACAGCTTAAAAAAATAGCTGTTATATTCAAAGTGCTGGTCTTCCTGGCTGTTGGCTACCTGGGAAAGGAAAGAGAATTTGCCTGTCTCCTCTGATACACATTGCCTGGCTCGTTACTCTGCATGATTTGCTTGACTGAATGATATGGCTGAAGTCTCCCAATTTTGATGGCTTTTAAGAAATGGGAAGAGCTAGGAAACTTGGAGTTTGCTTTACAGTAGACCCTGAAAACCATCTGAAATCAGAGAAATAGCTAAGCCATGTAAGGGGAGTGAAGATGCAGTTTGTGGTGGGATTATTTTGCAGGTTTTTTGCAGAAAAAGGGATGTTTTTCTTCAGTATTTAGCTTCTGTTTTACCTACAGTGGAAAGCTAACACAAGCATGGCCCTGCAGAGCCAATCTCAGGTGAAAAATGTGTTTTATCTGCAGCTGAACAAAAGTGACTTATTTTTGGTGCATGCACTTGAAGTAAACCTCTTTAAGGTTTGTGCAGTGTGAATCATGGAATTTTCTTTTTTTTTTTTTTTTTTTTTTTTNGTCAGTCTATTCCCTTCTTTGAAAGCGCTATGATTAGTTCACAGAACTGTGTTGTATGAGGGAGACACTGGTTTTACGTGGCAGCAGCGTTAACATCCCTGTGGTAACACTGACATAAGTTCTCTGATTTTTGCTCTGGTTTAGGTGCTCAGATGGCCCAGTTGTTTGAGTGGACCCTCAGGTAACCCATCGAGACCCCCAGCGCAGTGGCTAGTTTAAGAATCCCTATAGCAACAGACACAAAAAATGAGACAGAGGAGGCACGTGGTCCATAGGAATTTTATTAGATGGGCACTTGCACTACAGTACTGAGTGGTGTAGGCACGTTTGAACCAGATACAAGTAGGCCAAGTCAAGAACAACGGCTGCAGCAGAAAAGGAATGTAATGCACAAATCCTGCCCTGAAAGAGGGCAGACAGCTCCTCCTGAGCTCCCTTACTCTCCAGCTGTGCTTTAGCTCGCATCAAGCCAGGTGTGCTAAAGCTCTCAGGCGTCCGTGTGTACCATGGTGCTGTCACTGCTAAACCTGCAGTGTGACTCTTGCAGGGAACTCTTGCTGCGCTATCGTTGCAGCTTGAACCTTTGTCAAAGTCAGGCATCCTAGCAACATCGCTGCTGGGTTGTGACCGCTTTGTTAGGAGAGGTCTGCGGAACTGTGAGGAGATCTGCTGGCTCAGCCTATATGAAGGGAACTGAGAAGCTCGGTGAACACTTGATTCCTCCACTTTTCTCTTTGCGTTTGTAATGCTTTTGCTAATGACTTCTGGACTTCACCTCAGATTCCTTGGTAAGCATGGGGAAAAAGCCCTCTCTTGTTTAACATTAACAAGCACTTTGCTTAGTCTTCACTCAACAGGAACACACACTCACATCATGTGTCTCAAAACTTGACCAAAATCCAGCCTTGCAGTTGATAAAGGAAGATGAAAGGGGAAACGTCCAAACTAAAGCCCATTTAAGCAGAAAGCTATTTTACAGACATGTTCACACCGAAGGTTTACACATTTCACTGCTAGGTTCTGGGTTAGAGAATTGTGGTTTTCAGAAAAGGGCATCTTCAGAAAGAAATCCCAGAACAAAACATTGCTTTCATTTGGTCCAAACAGCCCTTCAGGGGAAGAGAATAGCAGTCAGATGAGAAGAAATTGTAGAATATCTTTTTATCCTCTGTTGTAAGTATTTTTTACAAGTTGTCAAGGACTGACATCCATATATAGCCTGATCTGCATGGTCTTCTTCAAACTACATGCTTGTAAGTAGAACAGTGAGTAGTACAAAGAGTTTCTTTTTAAAAACCTTACAGTGCCAAACCATTTCCAACACACTCCTTTTCTGCCTCGCTCTTCTTTCTTGAGGAGGGATCCCAGTGTGATCTCATCTCTGGTTTCAACCAACAAAGGAAGCACCGCCCTACTTGCACGCTGCTGCTCATCTTGCTGTCTGTTACATCCCTGCTCTCTAATTTGCTCAGTGTAGGCAGTAAGCTACATGCAGCTGTGGTGCAGTTTGAGGGGCTTGTCAGAGCTTGCATCTGCACTCATCCCTGCGCTCTTTATTGCCTGTTACTTTTCCTGGGTGTGTGTGGAAGATTGCCTTCAATTCTAGGTCTTGGCTGTTGTGTTCTAGGTCAGAATGAATTGCAGCTGTCCCCTCCTGTTCTTTATATAACCATTTATTTCAGTTTAAAATGTATGTACATTTGGTACAGGAATGCTTTATTCCAAGAATACGTGGGTGCAAATGGATGTGGCACTGCGTGGTCTCGTGAGGCACTCAGATGGCTCTCGCCCCTTCCAGGTGTGCTTCGGCATACTGCTTTGGCCATTTTACTTCCCATGGACGACGTCTTACTAAGCACTCAGTAAAAGTCATTCTCCAGTTTTTTTCCTTGATGCCACGCAGACAAGGGACTGCAGCCCCTGTCTGTGTTGACGCCATGCCTGTCCGCCTCTGGTCATGCAGAGTCAGAGCACTGGCACAACTCATGCCATCAGTCTGAGAGGCAGGGACGTGAGCTATGTGGACGAATGGCTGTGCCACGCCTGATGTTCCGATGGAGCAGGCAGTGGGGCCGCATTCAGAGCCTTAAGGTAAACCTCCCCACTGACTGATTGCTCAGGTGTTCTTGTTCCTATACATATGAGAGCAAAATTTAAAGATTTTCCTGTCTTCTACAGGTGTAAAAAGCAAGCATCTTTAATGCTGATTCCTCTCTCCACTGCAGCAGCTTCGTGTGTGATATAATCCTCATGTATTGTCAGGGGACCGGGTATGTTCAGTCTTGCACAAAGTCGTGAGCCCACGTTTTGCCCAGTGTTGAGGTGGAGATGCTTTCCTGCTGGAAGGAATTGAAATGTTTGAGTAATGCCAAAAGGAAAACCCTGTGCAGCACCTGTGAGCCTGAGTCATAACAAGTACCACTGGTGTTTGCCTGTGAAAACAGAAAAGGGAACAGTTAATGCTTGCAATAGATTCACCTCCTTGCTACCTACACACAGCAAAGCAAACACCTCCCTCTTGCAGAAATGCAGATTTGCAACAGGCATTGTGAGGGTGAGGCAGCCCAAGGAATCTGTAGATACGTGTCTGTTGTTTTTAAATCCTAGAATAGTGTTGTTTTCCTTCAGGTTTTTGTGTTCCAAATGGCAATGCGTAACTCAGAAGGAAAAAAATAACATCCATAATGAGCTAGCATTAAGGAACCTAAACCAGAGCTTGTCTGCTGTAGTGTGGAATGACTCTTTCAAATAGCTGCATATGAATTTGTGAGGTGAGCCACTCCGCTCCTGCTTTTGCTTGCCCTGTAAGAACAGAAAGGATTTCTGATCTTGCTGCGTGTTGGCAGGGTGGCTCTGCCCCTAGTGAACAAGCAGGTTATTTGCCTGGTGCTTAAACCAGTGCTTAGGCAAACGCACGCCCTCTGTATGAGAATAGGAATGCGGTTCCTACAAGTGCTGTTCTTACTGTGCCCCTCGCTGTTTCTCTGCACGGGTTAGTTTCTTTCTCTCTTCCTCTGTTCCTGTGCATTCAGTCCCTCCCCATGTCCAGTCCTCAGGCTATGCCAGATGTGCTACACTGCCCTTCGTTGTGTGCCCAGAAATTATACAAAGAACAGGATTCTTCTCCCTTCCCATTTTGTAACTCTTGGCTACTTCTATGCTATGGAAATGAGGATAGAAATAGTAAGTTGTGCTCTGTACTGTTTTCACTTATGTTTTTCAAGCACAGGATGGATGCTGATACTGAAGGAGAAACTATAAATTGGGCTTTCCCAAGAGAAATTCGTTTCCACGTAGCCCTGCTGCTCCGTTTCACAGCTCCCCACAGAGCGGGTGGCTCTCGTGGCCGTGCCAGGCACCGGTGTGCTCGGGCTGGTTTCTGGCTCCTCAGCGGCCGGCCGCGTGTTGCAGTTGGGCATTCTGACAGCTGGCCGCCAGGCCCTGGCCTGGTCTGGAGGGCCCGCTCCGTTACACAACACACAAGCAGAGGTGGAGAGCGGGTCCTGCTAGCAGGATGGTGCTTCTGCTGCAGGAGGTAACTCATCGGGGATGTAGTTCAGTTTGGGTTCTTATCTGTGCTTCAGGTCAGCGCTGCAGTGCCTGAGGCTTTGATCCAGCTTTCTGTGAAGTCTGGCACTCATTTCTGAGTGTTGTGGTCCTGAGAACCGTCAGCAGCAATGGGCTGGGCTGCCTGGGGCATGGGGCAGCGCTCCTTGAAGCCTTGGCTGTGGGGGCAGCCTCAGCAGGAAGTGGGCACTGCATGGCTCTGAGCTGTTCCCACTCTGCGGGGTGGTGTGTGATGCCTTGGGGTCATGTTGTCTGATTTCCCCTTACTAAACCAGGCTTTGCAGAATGTTTGGACCATCCGTTCAGTTACTAAGAGGTTTCCATACTTTTCTGTGGGAAAGAACCAGTATTAACTCTGTTTCTAATGTTTTGAAATTGCAAATCTTTTCTACTGGTGACAGAATTGCAGCTAACAAAAATGCACAAGTAATAGAGGGCACAGTGCTTGAGAAATGGACTGGTTGCAGCCTGAAACCAGGCAGAGGTGGTGTTTGCAGCTCCCTTGTTTCTGTGAGGCTTGCCTCGTTTTACCTGCAGCCTGACCGCAAGATGCGGTTTCTCATAACCTATCCTCTGCTGCTCAAAGTGATCTACCTGGGCTAGGAGAGCTGTTTGGTCTCCTGCAGCCACCGGAGTGAGATGAATTTGATTCTGACACCAGTGTTGAGGTGAGATGAATTGCCTCTCAGGGAGACGTAGGTGCCTCCACTGACTGTTGACAAAGTCTAGATGTACCCGTAGCTAAACTGCGTGACTGAGGCGCAGTGAGTCTCCCCCAGAGCACCTCACTGGCTAATGTGCATTCTTTGCACCTGAAGAGCAGAGTGCTCAGCGATGGGCAATACTCAGACCTCTGCTGCCCTGGAATCCCGTCCTCTACCCGAGATGCTGCAGCTTCATTTTAACAGAAGTCCAGCTGAATCAGGCTGTGGATTGCAGCTGTCACTAAAGTTAGCTGAGAAAAGCCTGGTAGTTGCTGTGAACAGACGGAAGGCAGTAACCTCCTCTTTGTTTTGTGACCAAACCAGACCAGTGCAGGGGTTTTTCCCTCCCACTTCTTGTACATTTAATGTTCAGGGGAAAAAGCCTCTTCAGTCTCACTGTAGGTTTCCATTAATGTGAAAGTGAACTCAAGTGAAATTCCCTTGGCTTTGTACTGGGTTTGTTTTGAGGCTTTACTTGTACTTGGCATGTTTACATTTTGAGAGAGAAGAGGTGAATGCAATGTGCTGTGCTGCTTCATTCAGCCTGTGGACACAGAGCAGCTTCCTCTTTCCCTCCCCGCCCCACCACACACGCATCATTTGGTTTGAGACCAGTGCAATGCTTGTTTTAGATTCACCTAGAGGTTGTTGTAGCTCTATTAACACCCATCACTGCAATGATCTTCATCCTAGCAAGACCTGGCACAAACAAAACATTGAATTTTCCCCTGAAAACATGTAGAACTGCTGTGGCTGTGTTGAGGTTCTAAAATAATAAACAGTGAATAGAAACAATCAGAAACACTTGGACTCCTGGCTAGCCCTGCTGTCCCCTCCCGGCCTGTGCCTGCAGCCGCACTGCCAGCCCTCCTGCAAGTGCCATCAGCAAGGGGGCAACAAATGCCCTCAGTGTCTTCTGCAAATTCTCTTTCTCTGCCAGAAATCTTGCAGCTGGCCTTTCTGTGCACAAAGCTTTCTCCAAGTTTTCCGCAGGCAGGTGTGTTGTGGCACAGCTTTTATTTTCACCACAATATCTCTCTGCCTTTTAGCTTTTCCGGCCACCTGACCCCATGCTGCTGAGAATCGCTGCTGTGACCTGTCGTGCTGCATCTGCCAGCTGCCCCTCCAGCCCTTCAGGTGCCTGCCTTGCTCTCCTTGTACTGCACGTGGCTTCTTCCATCAGACTGGTCATACACCCTAGGTGCTCCGCATGAATATTTTTTGCCAGCTTTCCCTCTCAGCCCGGTGCAGTGAACATGAAGCTCCCTGGAGCCATGTGCAGAAATCTGTTGGCCTTTTTGCATGCTTGGAGAAACAAAAGGCTGTAAAAGATGGAATGCTTCTTACTTTAGGGCGGATGTTCTTGTCTGTGGGTTTCTTAGCTTGTAAATTTTTGGGAGTTTTTTTTCAAAAGATGTTTAGAACTGCTTATCAATTTGAGAGGCTAATATCCTACAGCTCTGTTTCTTTAAAGATTTATTATGCCATTAATAGCTCCATGAGCAGTTTATTTCCAGGTGGAGAAAAACTTTGATTTCCTCTCTCATGTCCTGATGGGGTAGGATTAAAAAAAAAAAAAAGAAATCAGATGTAGTGGATCTACACTGTACAGTTCAGTCGCTGTACTGATTGCTAATGGCCTGGTCACAAAAAGCTCACCGTGGTCATCTTGCTAACGTAAGAGCATGTTGCATTCCCTTTTCATTACGTTTGGAAGTTTTCCCGGCCTAAGTAGTCCTGCTCTGCAGGATCCGTGTATTAGCAACAGTGCAAAAGAATGCCTCTTCTTATGTGCAGATGGTTTCTTCCTTGACCTTTTCCTTGAATTATTGTTCTGTGGTGTGTCTTCAGTCTCTTGCTTTGTGATGTCTTGTTGCTGCTTGTTACTATTTACATAAATATTTTTATCTGGAGCCTTAACAACAACAAAAAAAATTCTGTTAACCTCTTGGGTGTTCTGTTCAGTGATCTTCCAGTGGAATATGCTGCGTGCTTCTTGGTGTGTTTCTAGTGGTGGTCTGGAGCAGTCCATTTCCTTAAGAGCGTGGAGAACATTAAAGCTCTTGTTTAACTGTATCTGATTTTAGTTACATTCACACTTAATTGCAGAAGAGGAGAACTTCAGTAATACGTAGAGACAGCAGATGAGAATGAAGCATACTGAGCTGGCAGGAAAGAATACCTTTGGAACAGTTAGTTTCTGAATTATGAACAGTAAAATAGTTTTAGAATTATGATCGGGATTGGATTTTGTGAATTTTGGCTTTTTTTTTTTTTTTTTTCTATTTATTTGTACTCCAGAGTGGTGCTCCATGCTGTTACTGCCTGCTGCCTTTCAAGATTAACAATGGCAGCAGAGACATCATCCTCTTGCGGGATGGGTTTCTCTTTCACTGCAGAGATTCACAGACATGTTCTGTGACAGCTGAAGAAGGAAAAGAAAACAAGGAAGAAATCTCTCTTCCTGTTGAGAGTAAGAGCGGGTTTGTGTGTTTCTTCTTATGCCAGCTATTTATAGAACAAAATCTACATACTGTGCTTTAAGGAAGAGTACTATAGCGTAATAATAATACATGGATCATGATTTGGGATATAAAATTGGATTTTACAGAAATAAATGATAATGAAGGAAAACAAGGGCAATAAAGCAGAGAAAGAATGTCAGAGTAAACAAAAAAGCAATGCTGACTGGGAATAAGGCATCTTGCCAGAGATCTGCATTTAAAGGAAAAGGTGAGATTTCATTCCTACTTCCTTGACAGCAGGAGTGAACAGTTCTTGCTGCCTTGTGGCTCTGCATGTTCCCAGTCCTACAGATCGTGCTGTGTGAGTGGATGGAAGTCACCACGCTCAGCTATGCCACTAATATTTATGTGCTGAGGTGATCTTGACAGACAAGGATCCCGTTTCAGGGAAGGGCGTTAAAATGCCGCGAGCTTCCTGTGGGCTCTGTGTAAATGCTGATTGACATCTTTACTAAGTGATTTTCAAATGTCTTCATTATTTTAGTCTCTTATGTTAGTAACAATATGAAGTGATAAAGAACAGCTCATTGTTTTATTTATGTTCTCAAGAGAACCAGAATGTTTTTCCTCCCTTAGCAGAATTTATTAGAACCTGGTTAGAAGATGACTTGACTAATCTTTGTGCCAAAGCTGTTGTGGTTTTCGTCCTTGTTCAGCATTTTGTGTCCTCTCTTTTAGGTGGCTGTTGCTTCTCATGGGGATGGAATGAACATGGGATGTGTGGTGATGGCACAGAAGCAAACGTTCACGTCCCGAAGCCAGTGAAAGCTCTTGGTTATGCAGAACGGATCTTGATCGGGTGTGGGGCCGGACACTCCATGGCTCTCTGTCAAGCTCCACGTTAGCCTCAGCACACCACCAGTCGTGGCATTGTGGATGCAGATGGACGGCGCTGTATGGCATAGCTCAGAAGTGCTGCAAGACCTTTGCCTGTGATTAACTCAGCAGCTGGAAAGGACAGTTTTGTTCCAGAGCTAAAAGGAAAGTTCATGCTTAGAAAAATTTGAACAGTTACTTCAAAAAATATTGCATGTTTTTTTTTTTTTTTTTACACAGGAATTTACTTTTTATCTGCCCGTAGAATGACACACTTTTTGTGTTGATGCCACATCATTAAAGGAAGAATGACTTTCTTATCCTTTTGAGAAGTCTTTGAGGAGGAAACTGCCTGTCTAATCACTTATCATTTGGGTAAAAATTCAATGTGAGAAACCAATGTGAGAAGGCGGAGACATGGGGCCACTTCTGCTCATCTTCTATTGTATCTGTGTGCCATGATGAGCATGTGCTGCACCTGCCAGCTTCTACTGGGGTGAGCTCCCAGCATCTCGGAAAATCCAGTTGACATCACAGAGAAATGCCAGTGAACATAAGTAGCTACATATGCACATTTTAAAGAGAAGATCAGTATTAAAAAAAATAATAATAATTGAAAAAAGTAGATACAATTTAGAAAGCTGGCAAAAGGAGAAAATGAGGTCCTTCTGAAACAAGCTGCTTGTTGATTAACCTGTGAGAGGAGAAGTGTTTCTGAGGAATTATTTTGTGTGCCAGACATCAGTTTAATATAGATTTTCAGGGCTACAGATCCACATGAATTATTAACTCACAAACCAAACCTGAAGTTTCTGAAGCTACTAATAGGGAAGAAAATCTTCTAAGAGCCCTTGGAAACAACAGAAGAGTTGTTGTCAGAGAGACACAAGTCAGTTGTAGCTGTTGAGGACAGTTTAACCCAACACAGCTCATGTGTTACTAGCTGCTTTTGAATAGGAAGACTTCCAAATCTAAAAAGAAACTTTTGACAAGTTCTCCAGCTTAGAAGGCAGACCAGAGTGCTCCCGGCAGTGTCAAGCTGCTTCGCACATCTGCGTGGCGGCCCAGCTGGGCCACTGGCCTGTGTATGCCCCCAGTGCTAGCTCCAGGTGAGTGCTTGGCAGAGAAACACAGGCCTGACGCTGGGTTTGGTGGGAGAGATGAAGAAGTGTAAGTTGTCTTCAGATACTATTAACTGCCTATGGTGAGCAGGACTTTGGAAGCTATTTATAAAACTCTCACAGAAATACAGCGGATGCCATTACAGTAGATGTTTACCACCCACAGCAGTTAAATTTGCTGCAGTATTTGGTGTCTTTCAAGCTCTAAATATAGAGAGTACTACTGTGTGGTAAACACACCTTTTAATGAGAACGCCTGTTGCCAAACTGTGGTTTTTAAATGAGGGCTTGCCAGGGAAGAAGCTTTACAGAATCACAAAATACTCGGAAAAGGGCTGTTAGGAATAGGACAGGAAAACTTTCTAATGATGTGTCAGCTAACTCGTGAGGGGGAGGGAGCTAGGGTGGCCGTATGGGCGGTGAGGTTTTTTCTCCTCGCCTTTACAGTAGTTACAGCTCATGGCCTGATTTTCAGATGTGGTTTCTTTGTCAATTCAATGGAGAAGAAACTCAGAGTATGAAGATGATTATAACTGCATTCAGATACAGAAATAAACTAAGAATAATGGAATGGTCCCAGTACAAAAAGTGCAAAACTGAGTCTTCTATTGTGAAGTGTTATTCTAATCTGTGTTGGCTATGTTTCTTCATGGTAATATCCTGTTCTGGGTTGCTCCCTCTGATACTTTTATTTATCTGACCACGCTGCTACTTCTTTACTCAGTACTATTTTCTACACAGAACAGCCTCTCTGACACATGCACTGAACAGTTTCTCATGCTTTCCTGTCAGTTTTGTCTGAGGTGTCTTTTGTTTTCCTCAGATCTGTGTACTGAATAAACATTATCTTGTTCCAGGAGTCATACTCCCTGAATAATTTTGTTCATGGATTAATGACAGGCAGTGTGGGACCCCCAGGCCCTAGGGGTTACTGCATTCAGCATGTTTTGATTGTGTATGCTGTTGCTGTGGTCACTTTCAGAGGAATCCAACAAATGATGTAACAAATAAACATGACTTGGCAGTTTGAATTGTTGGTCACTTCTTCACATCTGTAACACAAGCATGCCTTTGGAAACGCGAATAATTATTTGGGGTTCTAAACAGGAGAGAGTCCTTTGGTTTGCTCCTGGTCCTGTTGTTGAGTTTCATGTTGCCTGTGTTCTTCATGTTTTCAAAGGAGGGGAACTGCATTTTCCCTCGTTCTTTGTTTTGCCTGTGTATATGGAAAACTTTGGGAAGTAACATCTTGTCTTGAGTGCTTGATGTGCTACATGCTTTGCAGTTGGTTGGGGTCATTAGATGCTGCTTTAGTATGAAGAACAAATAAGAATTCATTGTAGACAATACGCGGTTGAATGTGACGAAGAAGAAGTTCATTCATTGAGAAATGAATGCTCTGTTTTGTACGTCAGCACGCTTTGTTTGCAGAATGAAGCATTGTACAATACCAGCTAAGGCTGTCTGCCCTAGGGAAGGGGGCACGCTGTGAAAAGCTCTCAGTCAAGCGAAGAAACGCTGTTTGTGGCTGGTGCCAGAGTTCAGTGAGTGTTGCCTGGTGGTGTCCTGATGGAGGAGGTCAGTCTCTGAGAGGCAATATGCAGAGCCAGCACACTATGCTGCTGCTTCTGCAGTGCAAAGAAGATGTGTTTATGCAGAGCTTTGGTGCTACACGAAGAAAGCCTTTTATGTAAGCAAGATGCATTCAGATGCAAGTAAACTGACAAGGTTTGTAATGTATACACTGGAACAGAGCAAGCGAGTGTTTGCACAGCCATTCCGTCTTCCCTTCCCCTTTTCTGAAAAAAAGCGAACCTGCCCATGAGCAGCATTTATGAGGAGGTGAGGAAGTGAACTCATCCTCCAGCAAAGCTACCACATGATATTGTGAACTGTTAGCCCTCAGACCAGAGAGATTATAGGCTCTTGGGCAGAGGGGGAGAAGGAAGCTGTAGTAGGTACTTCTCTTTCTGAAGTCATAGGAGATCTGCAGTTGCTGCTCAAACAGCCTCCATGTACACCTGTGCTGTGCCCATTTAAAGAATGCTGTGAGTAGGAAGAGGTTTTGTTCAGATGTTTCTCTCCCCTGGAGGATTTGTTTGGGCCACTCAGCAGTCACTGATGTTATTTGACCTTGTGTATCTCCCTGATGGACTTGATGCTTTTCTTCTTGGAATGCTGGACTCTGCATTTGAGTAGCTGAAGAAGTTGCATGTGGAGAGAAGTGTGCTCATTTGAAAGAAATTTCAGTCCTGCCTTTCTTCCATTTGTCCAGTTATCATCTGTTACCTGCCACTGGCTTCCATCCCCTGTTTGCATGTCAGTCCTGTTGGTGACTCGTCCTTGCCATCTGCAGCTGCCATGAAGGTCACTTCTGCGTGAGTGACAGGAGGTCTTGCTCAGCTATGTGCCTCAGCACAGGGAAGGTGCAGGGGAGAAGGGGGCAGGGTGAATGCACTCTGGTTTTGCCTTATATCACATTTTGGAGTCATAGCACTTAGTGATGGGGATGGAGAACGGACTAGGGAGGTAGGTTTGGGTGCACAGTATAAAGGAGACTGTGGAAAGGCATTTCAGTGAGTGCTGGTAGAAAGCCTGGCATAGCCAGTTGTGTTTTAACTGAGGGTGGAGAGGGTGGGCAGATGCAAAGCACAGGCCCTACAGAATGACTGACTGCAGAGGGATCGCAGCATGCCAGTCTGTTGCCGTGATGCAAGGGGTCTGAGTGACAAGCTCACGCTGTTCTGCTTTCCAGATGTTGTGGCTCTCCCTCTCCCACTGTTCAGTAATAATACCAATGATTGACCTGCAGTGAGTTTTCTTTCTCATGCATCTTGAAATTTCCAATTCTCTTCAGCTGGAACAGCATCATCGGTTCTCACTTCCAGTCTCAGAAATCTTTAGATCAGGTATGTGACCTAGTCCAGCACTTAATCAAATCCTTGGTGCTTTTCCCTAAAATTCCGTGAATTCTGGGTCAGACGTTTACCCGACTTATGAAAGACTTAAGTCAGTTTGGGACTTTCGCTTCTTTTACTTTCCCATTAAAAATCAAGGTGATGGCAGATCTTTGTCACTAAAATTGTTGTTATGTTTTCACTAAGAAGTCCTTTCGGTTTGCTTAGCAATTTTGGTATTTTTTTGTGGCATATGGCAAGCCTTATGGATTTTCTCTTAGCTAGATATTTTCTTTAAAAAGGATCTACAGTTTTTCACCAGTCCTTGAGTCGTGCTTGTGGTATTTTCTATCAGCTTATAGTTTAGAGCAGCTGAAAATTCTGAAAATGGAAGAAAAGTGTTTAAGAAGAAAATGTAATACGTGCTTCCCAAAGGTTAGAAATGGATGGCCTCTGGTGTAGACAATCATCCTGCGTGGTTTTAATTGCACTTAAAAATGTGTACAGTAGATAATGGGCTTATGCCAAATTGATTGCAAACTATAGATGCAAAAAATAATCAGAGATTTGAACTTTGGACATACCAAACTGTTACATTATTTAAAAAAAAAAAAAAAAGAAGAAGACAACGTAGAACTACATGCTTTGTTCTTTTTCTAATAGCTTTTCTGTTTTTCTTAATTCCTGATAAATGCTGACATCTCACTCCATGTTAGAAATAATGATTTAATAGTCCTGAATTAAGCTGAGTAGGTGGTATGGGAATGGCCCAAAAATGTAACTGTAGAGGGAGGTGTTTTCCATATGCGCCATGGAAGCTGGCTGGAGAAGCTGGGTATGTAAAGCTGCTGCTCTTATTCTGTAACCCAGTTAGTCAGCTGTGGAATGAACCAAAGGAAGGGATGTTTCCAGCTGTCTGTGCATTTCATTCACAGTTTGATTATCGGTTGTCTCTGCATTCACCTGTTTTTAATGCAGAGGCAGTTTTTACTCATTTCTGCCTCCGCGGAAAATGGGAAGAGAATGTCACTGAAAGTACTCAGCAATGGAGATGGTCTCTGAGTATTTGAGCTGTGACCTGGAGGAACCTTGTGCTGTGTTGAGGGAGAGCGGGGAAGCACACATTTGCAGAGTGCTGGGAGAACACATTTTTCAGGTTGATTAGAAGCAAGAGCAGCAAAGCAAATATTCCTGAATACAAGCTGGCCATGGAGATGAGAAAATTCAGGTGACGTTTATTTTGTGAAACTTCCTCAGGCGCTTTTAGTTTGTGACATGTTAGATTTCAATTCATTTTCAGACAAGCTTTTGCAGGTTGGACAAGCCTAAGTCCAATTCCTGTATTGCTGAGCCTCTCAATTAATTTTCATCTTTCTCCTCTGTTTCCAAACTGCTTTGTCTATGGACCACCTTGTTATTCATATGCAATGCAGTCTGTATGTCTGTATGTCTACAGTACTCCCTGATCATCATCATCTTTTAAGTGTATGTGAACGCTTCAGTAGAAGAATGTTTTTACTTTCTCTTTCTCTCTTTTTTTTTTTAATATATTTGGAAGCAAAGCCCAGAACTGGGAGGTTTTCCATGTTCTGACATGATTTTTTTTTTTGCTACAAATGACAAATGAGTTTAGCTTTTGTTTTGTTTGTACTGATTTGAATGCATGAAGACACGTGGTACTTAAATTAGGGCAGCAGAGGAGTTGCCAATCAGTAATGAAAATGCTCTGTCATTTTAACTGTGTGGGTGCTTAATCATTTTCCATAATAATCCTCTGCTTTAAAGTACTGAAGAAGAGGAATTCCTGTAAGAGCACTGTGTTCCTCTGCAGACCAGGAACATGGCGTCTCCTTCGTAATGGAGGTGCTGTGCTCTCCTCTGGTGCCTTAATTTTGAGCATGTAGGGTGTAGGAACTATGCCGACTTCAATACTGCTCTCCATCTTTTGACCTCAGAACACTTGAAATAGAGGGTAATGCTACAAAACAGGAAATGAGGCACAAAAAATTGCAGTGTCCCAGCCAAGGTAACCCAGCACATCTACAGCAGAGCCAAGAATGAAGTTCCCTGTCCTCTGAGGCCCAGGCCAGGGTTCTGTTTCAAGCCAGATGTTTATAGGTAAGCCTTGTGCTACTACTTCCCTCTCGCCTTGCTTTCCTCACCGCCGCCCCGGTGGCTGTTTCCTCACCTCTCCCCACCCTGCTGCTCGCTCAGCCCATTCTCCAGACCCATCCTGTGTCTGAGCTCCCCCCTCCTGTGCCGCTGCTGCTCTCCTCCTGTCACCCCTCAGCCCCGTTGGCACCGCCGGCAGCAGGGCTCCTGCCGCACCCATGGGTGCGCTGCCAGCAGCCTGGGCCCTCGGTGGTACCCGTGCCAAACTGACAGCAATGCACTGCCCGTGCTGACTGAGGAGCCCAAAATGAGCAACAGAGAAGGCAACAAAAGCCTTGGAGCACATGCCCTTAGCGGTACCTGAAGGAGTTTTGGCCTGCGTACTTGTTTATGGTTCTGTAAATTCTTGAGTGAATGTTGAGTGTTGGAAACCTGGCCTGGTCAGCCTGAGCCAGGGAACTGCTCCTCGCGCTTTGTGAGATAGGCAAAGCAGGCCAAGAGATGTGGTCCTGGACGTACTTCCCAACTTGAAGTTGAATCCAAACATCGCTCTTGAATCAAAGATAAGCATTCATATTCCGTGGGAGAGCAATGTTGCACCCACAGTCCTAGACAAATGGAGAGGCTTTGGGGCCTCTGAACAGAACAATATTTTATGCCCAAACTCAAACAGACGAACGACTTACAAATAGCCTGCGCAAGTGAGGCACATTTTCATAAAGCGAAGCTGTTTTTTGTGTGAGATGAAAGAACAAGTCACTTCCAGTGTGCATGTGGAAAGCAGAGCTGAAGGCGGCTGTGGTTTGACACCACGAAGAGGACATGCAGAGTGGCAGGCTCGTAACTGTGCTCGGGTTTGCCTCGGGGTATCTTTCGCAAGCGGCTCAGTTCTTGGCTTCCTTGTGCATGTCCTTGCCTTAGCCCTGCTTGCTCTCTTCTGTATTTCAGTCTGCTCATTTGTCCTAGCAGCCATTTGTTTCAGTGATGTATTTTCTTCTTGGGCCCGAAACTTACAGAGGAAAGAAGGCAATTTATGTGAAGAATCGCTTTATCCAGATTAATGACTGCTGCACTTGCCTGTTATCACAATGCTATTAGCTGGGTTTTTTGCTGGAGTGAGAGAACAGAAGCTTCTCCTCAGGTCCGTGCTGTCTGATGTGGTGGCTGTGGAGAGGCTGCACGTGGCCCAGGGGAAGAGGGGCACAGAGCTACGTGTGCGGGAGGTGTGGCTGTGTTGTCTCTTGCAGGCAATAAACCGTGGTGAGCGCCAGTTGGAGAGAGGACCAGTGGCAGGGCAGGGTCTGCTGCCTGGGTGTCCATTGCCCAGAGCTGGGGTTCCAGAGGAAGAAAGCTGGATGTTTGTTTCCAGCAGGAAAGGGGCAGAGTGCAGCTCAGCTGCTGAACGTGCTCCTGCTCTTACCATGGGTGAAATCAGAAGCTGCTGGTGGCATTATTGCCAGTGTGAGGCCAGATGCTAGCCACGTGTCTAGTTTTAATTCTTTTATTAAAATACATACCCCTATGATGGGAGTGAGCACATTTGAAGGAGTTACTGTTTGAAGAAAATTTTGCTGGGCTATTGTTAAGCTCAAAGCAGATGGGATGCTGTGCTAAATTTCTCACCGGATTCAGTGTCAGGATTCGGTGCAGCAGCTCCTCCTGAAATGTTCCGGTTGTTGGTGCTCCATCATGCAAGGGGACCTATGGGGTTGGAAGGATCTTAGCTGCAGAGCATCTCCTGAGGAGCAGCAGGTAGGAAGTGCCATTCTGTTTCTGAAGGCTTTGTAGAAGGCCCCTGAAGACACAGTTACATTGAATCAGGAAAAGCTGAGAGGAATAAGGAGAGGAAGGTGGAGCTGGTAGATGTGGTAGTGCAAAAAGTAGCACAGAATGACAATTGCCTTAGGCCGTGTGTACCCAGCCTGTTAATTATAGCAAAGGCTCATGTATATGCAAAGCGCTGCAGAAGGGGAAGACCTATGTGGGATTTACAAGGCTGAATCATTCGTGTTCCTTATTATGGAAATGGGGAATTTGAGCAGCCTTAACACTGGGCCCTTGAGTTATAGTGTTAAATAAAAATGTGGGAAATTTATTTCTGGCTTCTTAATATGCTATAAGAGGAAAAGTTGTTCATCAGACAACTTTGGGATCCTGGATTAACCTGAATCTTGCCTCCGGAGGTAAGAAATTGCCCATTAATCAGCTGTGAAAAACAGCACAGAGACAGTGGGAGAAAAATAGTTCTAGGGAAGAGAATAGTCAACTGCTGAAGAACTGGAGTACATACTGCTGATGAAGGAATACAAAGGAGCTTTCTAATAGCGTTCATGTTCAGATCATCAGCCTTTCTCCTGTTCCTAAAACACAGCTTGAGGTCTTCCTTCCTTCATTTTCCTTTTGGAGTAGTTGTATGAAGACAAGCGGTCCAGCTGCAGTTTTTTTTTTTTGTTGTTGTTGTTCATAATGTAGCACTTACCACAGCCGTGATTGTTTCTTCTGGTTTTTGTTTGTTTGTTTCTTTGTTTGTTTTAATCTCTGCATCCTCCAGACCTTACGGACGCTATTCCGTTACCTTTTTGTTCTCATCAGCAGTCCCAGATGCTATAGCTTCTGTCCAGATTTCTAATTCTGCTTCATGTGAGGATGAAGGTGTAACCTTCCTTATAGAAAGTACTTCACCAAAGTGCTGCTGACACATAGTCCGTAGCTGTCATTTCTAGGATCTACAATGGAATCCAGTCCTATTGTGTTTCTCGGTTCTTACTGCTGCGTGTTTTGTGTGGCAAATAAAGTGCAACATGGGCACCTGAATTTCTTTCAGGGTTTCGTATCGGGTGGACTGCTGCGGCTCAGTGAAGAACAAGGGAAGGATGGGGCCCAAAAAAGTAAGAAACTGAATTCATTTCATCAGCTAAAAAGATAAACTTTTATTATTGTTGGGGAGGGAAAATGAAGATACCTAGGTAATTATAGAGTTTTTTAATCTTCCCTTTTAAAATTACTAGTGATGTGAATTCTTCAGACATGGGTTGTATCAAGTGTTTGCAGGCTTCATATATTATCTACTAACCCAAATTAGCATTGTAGAACCAAAGCAATACCAAGCTTTTCTCCTACATTTCTGTTGAGAACACTGTATTTATTCAAGATTTTAGAAGCAAGTCTCTGGAAACCCCTGATCGCTTCAGAAAAGGATTCCCCTTTACACTATACAGCAGGCACTGAAACCATGATACAAAATTTATTTCATGCTAGAATTGTTTTGCATAACATTGTGCATGCATTTTACTCAGTACTAAATTGCATACAATGCTGTTGTCTTGTTTCTTAAACTTTGAGACAATTTATATTTGAGTATTTTCCTGATTTTGTACTATAAGTCCCAGTTTTAAAGTAACACTTTTCTTTTTTAAAATTCATACTGATTACTTAATATGAACAATTTATGAAGGGTCTTTACGTTGGATCTATACATCAATAAAATACAACATAACCAGAGCTGGAAAATTAAATCTAGACCAGCTGTTACTGTCAGGTCCGAAGGAAGGTCCCATGTGTCACAAGCATGCCAACAAAAACAGACAGGAAAAGGTTTCTTATTTTTATACACTTCTAGTTGGATTAAAAGTTCTTGATTTCCATGTCGGTGTGATGATCTGTGAAGGCGTGGTCAATATGACCGATGACTGCCTGATTGCACTTTTTAAAACCATTACTCTGTATCTTGTATACAAAAAGAAGCGATCCATAGCAAAGAAATGTACAGTTTTATGTTTTACATTTTGGCTACAACAATGTATGTAAAAGTAAAGAGCTTTGAAAGAAAATATATAACTTTGCTTTTTTCTCCTTAAAGTTAATCATACATTTGCAGTGTTTCTTGCTGTATTTTTTTTTTAATTTTTTATTTTTGTCTTCATGCAATTCATGCTATGGAACAAAAAAATAGATTAAAAAAAAAGATCTTCTACAGTTTTGTTACATTTTGGCCGTAGAAAAAGCCTGCATCTCTGGTACGACTCCAGAACCACGACGAATCTTCCGTTAAACCTGCATGGAGCGAGTTAACTCTGTCCAAATGAGAAGGTCTTCTATGCCTGCACAGTTCCACACAGATGTTTATTAGCCATCAATGTTCATCTCCATCTCGCCTTGTCAGGTCACTCTGACTGCCTCTGTTGGCATATATTTAGCAATGACTGGACTTTCTTTGCAAAGATCTGCATGTAAAGAATACAATCAGTACTCGAGCTTCTTCCCCGTGCTTTTCACATCAAGCTCGGCATCTTAGTTTTAAAGGAAGGAGGAAAAGGTGAAATAGCTACATGCAGAGGCAGCCATATTCTTCTTCAACAGGATTTTTTTTTTTTTTTTCCATGCAGTCAGCCAGACTGAGACCTCTCTACAGTGTGTCTGAGTATTGCTTTCAGCTTAAAATAGGCGCCCATGCAAAGTTTCATCCTACTGTGCTTGTTTGCTCAAACTCCTGCAGGGTTCCTATGGCTCAAAAATATCCTGAGAAAAGCAAAATCTTCCATCGTTGGCATGTTTCAGCATCGCCTATATGCCTAACCCATTCCACACCGAGCCGGTAGATCCGCCATTAGCCACAGTAAGCATAGGCTAGCACGATGCACCAGGAAGGAAGCTATCTGGTGCATCTACCCTTCATCCTAGGTATCGATACCATGCAGCACGTATGGCCCACCAGTACCAAGTGAATGGCCTGCCTATTGTCATCTGAGTGCTATTTAGGAGTGTTGTCACCTAGCATCAGTAGTAACACCGTTCCCAGCAGGTGCTACTGTGAGACATTGCATCTTCAGACTTAGTCACCTGGATTATATGCAACATAGCATAGGCTAATTGAAAATAAAGCTTTTTAGACCATTCTCTGCTACTGATCCATGCTACAAAATAGATGGGATGGGAGACCAAGAACGTCTCACTGGACTAGGAGAGCTGTAGGGCGCAGACACTGAGGATAATCCTATCGCTTTTCCACTTATGCCAGCTATGCTGTTAAGGCTCCGTGACATTTCGTAACCTTCATTTAAAAGAAAAATGCAAAGTACAGCATTGGATCAATGACAGAATGGACTAAGAATGAGGTCAACATTGTAGCCAGTTCAATAGCAACTGCATGCACAGACATGCCAGAGTAGTATCCCTTGCAACATGACTCAGTAGGTCATTGAAGTAAATTTAAAGTAAATTTAACAATTTTAAACAAACAAACAAACTTTTTTTTTTTTTTCAAGGATGGTCAGGCTGTGTAATTGATCCTACTGGCAGTAATATGGCTGTGCCCTAAAAAAAAGTCAGTAAGAGGGGGATTTTTAATGTCTCAGTCACACACTCACACATGCCTCTCCCTGCCACCTCATGCATTTTGAGCTCAGACAAATTTAAGGTTTCTGGTAACTTTTGGGGAGGAGGAAAAGAGAGAGAGGAAATAATAATAATTAAAAAAAGGCAGCAAAATCCATGGAGTTTATTTAGTTGCTATAGAGATACTACTCCTTTGTTCTCAGCATTAAAAAAAAAAGAAAGAAAGAAAACAAAACTGCATGCATTTCTTCCCCTCCCTCCCCCTCTTCCTTTTCAGACATGCGCATAAACAGCTCAGCAAGTGTACAGAGAGTTGCACAAACTATGGGTGAAATTCTGTTGGAACAATTAAGATGCTCTCAACGTGTTTCAAACAGGCCAACAATATGCTGACGTATATTACTCTTTAGCCAACCAGCCTCTGTTTCATTCAGTAACGAGAGGCGGTTGCAGTGCATCGTGAAAACCATACATTCCTCATCCCAAAGGATGTGCCATTTGGAGTGTTCCCCTGATCCACTGGAACCACCCGAGCTCGCCCAGTCTGAATGAACGCGGCCAATGCTTATCCGATACAGAATCAAGTAAAACGCTTTGCTACAAAGGTAAATTTTAGAGGATATACTTTCATATGAAAGTGTTGTGGTCCAACTATATCTTTGTTGATGATAAGCTTTAAACTTATAAATACATACACTATCTATAACTGGCATTTACAATAACTATTGCCCATCATACAATGGCACATGGGAATTCTATACTCCATACTCAGTGTATGGTTACATCATACAATCTTGGCAGTTTTAAAATATTGACTATATCATATACTATATACAGTACACCAGTGATAAGCACTGATTTGAAGAGAGATCCTGTCCAATTTCCCCATTTCTTATCGATTTTAACACATGCATATGTAACTCTGATTTTGGTTTGTATGGTTTCCTTAGGTTAAGTAACTCAAAACATAGCCTTCTTAAAACAAAGAAGGGCAGGGTTTCTTTCATTCAGTTTGATGACTTGTCACTAAATAGATGATTCTGGCCATTATGAGCTAAAACGCAATTACTTCTGAGAGATCTGTAGCTGTCAGAAGTTTGAGAAACTAGTAATGATTTATTTATGAAAGGGAAGTGATTTTAGATGGATTGTTTTCTGATTGGAAGACACCTGTGCTAACAGATGTTCTCGTATGCTACTCTTCCTCTATTGAACGGAACAGCTATGAATATCCAAATAATTTCTCTTAGTGCTCTGTTAAGGTAACCCATTTAACAGAGGATGTTTTTCTTCTGTTTTAATGTTTTTTGTCTGCCACCTCCAAGTCTCTGCTCCTCAGAGTCTGTAAAATCTGTGAGTTTTCCATGTGGCAAACCTTTGTTACTATCGAAAGTGAACTGGCCTCTCCTTGGAGGCTGGGCTAATTTAGGGACGTTGTAGAGCATTCTCCACTGAAGCTCCCTGCACTCACTAGGGTGGAAGACTCAGCTGCCTATCATAGCTGCAAGGGGTAGTTACAGCTCCTCAGGCTTTTCTTTCTGAAAGAAATAGGTTAGAAACTCCAAATGCAGGCATCAGGTGGTGGTTTCCAGCCCAAACGTGCATCTCTACAGCAAGCGCGCTACTGCGTGCTACAGCTACTGCTGACTTTCTCTTATTTGCTTAAAACGATCGCTAACTATGTGGTTAGAGGACCCCAGCTACATACCCTTTCTTATTCCTCCATCAGGCGGGCAGGGGTATTCCCCGGTTGATAAGAGGAAGCAGGGTCCATATCTCTCCCGAGTGCCAGAGCGAGTAAAGGGCAGGCCCTCATCAGGCGTAATAGCCTGGTCTATGTGGGGACAGTCTTCGTTTGCCAGCGCCGCCTTGGCCACCTCACCATTCAGTTTCGAATCTTCAAACATATAAGCAGAAGGCTATTGAAACACTATGCACTGTTTATTAGTTTCAGCTGCAAATTAAGGCTTCACAGCTAACGAGTTCTACAGCGACACTATAAAAGGTAGCACTTCTCTCCTAGACACTGCGTTCGTGTGCACTGCACCAAAACAAAATCAAGTCTGTTAAGTGGGAGGAGAAACAAAACGTGATCACGTTAGGTGTGGCAGCTGCCGCCTGCGCTTCCGCATGGAGGAGCGGCATCAGAACTGGGCGCACGCTGGTTCCTAGTCCTGCGAGCAGAAGACTGCGGTTAGAGGCCGGATCATGTTTGCATGACATCGGATGGCGCATGAATGACCTGCTCGGCACAAAGCCTGCTGTTGCTCGGAGCTTGGGAGAGGCAGTGGTCGGTGAGCGTTTGAGTATATTCTGCTTGTGCTGATTTATGCCTTTGTGCAATATTCCCCAAGGGAACAATCCCTGCTTTTCCCCTCCCCAAATTGAGCCCGGGAGTTTGGTTTGGTTCCTGCTATTAGTTGTGCAGAATGGCTGTACACGTTTTAAACACACAGAGTACATTACGTATGGGAATAAGACAGCAGAATGTGGATTTAAAAAAAAAAAAAAAGTAATCTATTTTCTGATGTTCTCCTCTGAAACATACATAGTATTTGCAATGCCAGCACAGGACACTACGTATAGAAAACACTACAGCAGGCCATGAATTTGGGAAACAGATGGAGTCAAATTTACTCTTGGCTGTAAATAATGAAAATAGGTTGTCAAATTTGCCCATTTTAGTCCACAGATTCCCATGAGGATAGACTGAGAATAGTAAGTTTTCTCTGTGTGACTTCTGAGATGTTTATAAAACAACTTAAAGTGCTAGTTAGTGTAGCGTAGTGTATTCATGTACTTTAGAGTTTTAAAGTGCAAATTAGTATATTGAGAATATACTCGAAATATGGCACAGCTCAATATGAGTGTTTCGGTTGAAGGGAGGAAAAAACCATCAAAATGTGTTTTCTGAAGACTCCCAAGCTGAGACATGTGAACTGTGGCAGCATCCTACACCTCGGTTGCACAATGCTTATTGCCTAGACACTGTAAGGCAATGGGTTGTCCTGCAAGTCTTCAAGGAGAGATAAAGTCAATGGGTACACGTAACTTCAGTGCCTCTTCTAGAGCTATGTGCTATCTCCTTCTGAAGGCTACATCGTACTGTCATTTGCTTTTCACTGGTTTTGAAGCCAAGTAATAACACAAGACCAAAAGAGAAAGGCATTAGGTAGGGTTCAGAGATATGCTTCTGATCCTCTGTTTTTAGGTGGACAACACAGATGAGTAATAGGCAAAAGCCTGTTGAAGTCATGTTTGTGCACACACACAGAGATGTATATGACATGTACGGTACATCTATCCCTGCACCAGTAATTGCATTCTATGCCTTTAGTTTGTTTAGATGTTACTGGCTTGTCACCACACAAACAGCATTTTCTGCACATCTCACCTCTGCCTCCTTTCTTCTCCATGTAGAATTAGCCAATTATTTCCCCAGAGAGAGGTAGTAACATTTTCTGTGAGCAATGAAATAATTAGGTCTCTCAGTATGTTTAAAAAAGCTGAAAAAGGCTGGGGGTGCATTTTAACATCTGTAGATGCTAATTTCGATAAGATTCTAAGGTTTTGAGGTTGCCGTGAATTGCAATTCCTTTCTGTTTGTAATACAGCCATTCAACACCCCTCTCGGCACAGAAACCTGGCACGGCTGCCATAGTAACCATGACACTGCAGGTACTGAGCTGGTGCATTCAAAATCACATAACTGTGTTTTGGGAGAACTGCTGGCCTTTTGGGGATGAGCAAAGAATTGGGCTTCTTCATAAGCCTCAACAGCTACAGGCACGTGGATGGCTCTGATCCTCGAAGGACTGAGGCATCTGTGTCTGCACTGCTCTGCACCAACATCTCTGAGATTCCCACTGCTACGCTCAAGCCTGGGTTTGTAGACTAAATGGTTTGTGATGGAGGGGGCACTGGTCTGTTTCTGGAGCTCAAAACACCTCTGAGCAGAGCGGTTGTGGGTCAGGCTGCTCGCTGATAGCAGCCAACAGTCCCTTTGGAATCAGTTTTCAGGCTCCGTTGTGCTTCAATGATAAGGAAGTTCACCTTGGAATTTATTTCTTAAGTTGTGTTATACACCCCTAGCAACCTGAGCTGTAACTCGGTCTTGCAGCCTCCTCATTTTTCTCTATATTTGTTGCTGAAAATCCACAATGTTACTATTTTATTTCTATTCAATAGGAAGAGCACAGAGTAGCTGGAGGTGTGTACAAATCACTGAAGTGTCCCACTAACGTCCGTGGACTATTCCACGCATGGGCTATGCGCTAGGGATCTCATTCTGGACAGCCCTGCTAATCTTCAAGAGCAATTTTTTTGGATCGTTCAGGAAGCAGAGGAATTACCAGCATAGAAAGCTGTGTATGTAAGTAGATGTCAAACAGAGTAGCTTGTCTCAGACCACTGTCTGCAGCACCTAACTCTGTGAAGGTGAAACTCAGGAATCGTGTAATATTTAATAAGTTATCAGTTTGTGGAATCGTGGAAATAAAGAAAACATCTCTGATGTTTTCTGACTGTCAGCAGTGAGAAGTTTTCATTGCTTTCATTAGCAGCTCGACATGCTGAATGGTTTCAGGAATGAAGTCTGAAGATGGAGTGAAATTATCCTATATAGGTTGATTTCTTAAAATTCATTTTCCATGTTTGCTCTTTCCAAGGCTGACCTGGGCTTTGAGATAACTCCCGATAAAGCAAAATTACTGAAATTATTACTGTCTGGTGACTGCCAGCATAGTTATACCAATGACAACAACTTCTAGGCACTTAAAACTTCTCAAGCTTGACTATGGCCTACAAAATTCACAACAGTCATTCCATCCCATGGCAGAATCTGATCTAGACTTGTATAATGTTTTTATTCTTTGTAATTTACACTATTCCACAACGAAAAACCAGTGTTATCATCTCTGTTTTACAGATGGGTAAAGCTGCCACGTGGTGAAGTGACTAGCCCACTGCTACATAAGAGAGCGTTTACAACAAAATCTTCTGACTCCCAGCACGGCACCTTTTCCGTAATCATCCTATCTGCCAATACCTACTTAGCTGCACCAGCTTTAAACTTTCTCCTGCAGAGATTTGGCTGAGAGGCTGAAGAAAGTATTCAGTAGATCTCCCAGGTGAGTGTTTCACAGCTACATCATTTGTGTTGTTTCCTCTTGATTATTTTTTTTTTAACCTCCTCCTTCCTGTTTTCTCTGCTTCCATTTGCAGAAAAGTATGGTTGAAATGCCTCAGGTGCTCTCAAGCAGAAAAAGAATTTAAAATTGGGGGTGTTCTGAAAAAAAATAGGATAAATTCTGAATTGTGTATACTCTGGTTATTATGGCAAAGCACAGGAGAGTGTCCATGCGCTGGCTGTGTGGCTCATCTCTTTCGTCATAGCATCAGCTACAAACAAGTGGCTGCAGACGGTCACAGTGACTCTACTGGCTTTACTTCACTGGCTACGTGAACCGTGTCAGGTTCATTGGCATTGTGCTAAGGAAGGTGGGGCCTTCACAGCCTCAGATCAGAAACACAGCAATGAGATAGATCCGGTTTCTTTGGTCCCATTAGGTCTCTAGCAATCTCCTCCAGAAGGAAACAGACTGTCTTCCAGACAGCCACTGTTGTTTAAGGGTTAGAAGAGACAAGGACCCAGGCTGAGTACTTACAGCTTCCCTGAGCAGCCATTTGCCATCCCACAAAGACTCAGGGGACTTCAAGGGTCTGCAGGGAAGGGGCTGAGGAGGAGGTGAGAGCAGCTGAGTGCAAAACCAGGGCCAGAACTGAGGAAGCTGCTTGAAAGATGGAGATCTTTCTACTGAGGAGATCTTAACTAACTAAAGGTACATTGCATCCCACCATCCCATATACATCTGGAAATGAATCTACAGCTTACTTAGGTCTCAGCTGTGCTCTTACAGCCCTGACCCCAAAGCTGGCATTGCCATTATCTCAGTCTGTGGTAGGCCCACTCCTGACCAATTGAACGTGTTTTGTTCTCATTCACAGCTTGAGAGTCTTTGCTCAGTTTCAAACTCAGGACGCTCTGCATGGCTCCTGACGTTTAGTAGCTGCCTGAAGTCTCTCATGAGGAAGGATCTCCATGAGGTCCCTCACAGCAGAGACCTTTCATCCCACTGGATCACTGAAGAAAGTGATGTTAAGTGGCATGGCAAAGGCGAGGGTGGAGAGCTGTTGTGCTCTAGATTTTCTCAGCTGCAAAGGTTTTTGCTGGAAGTGTGCAGTAGTGTAGTTGTGAGGCTGCTGCAATTGCTGGTGGAGGAGAGAGAATTTCCCAGCTGTCTTTATTCTAGAGAAAATGCAGAGATTTTGCACTCCTTTTTTTGCATACTGCTTCTACACCTTAACTTTTGCCTGATACTTCCAGTGCTGAGCATATTATGATGGAGCTAAGGATGTGAATCCAAGTAACCAAGACATTTTCTCTAATGGCTGGAGGGGTTAAGAGCTGCCCATTGACTTTATATCCCTCTGTTTCTCTCTGAGATGTGTAGAAAGGCAATATTTACAGTTCTCTCAAGTCTCCTTAATTCAAATTTCACTCCCGTGATACCATGTTGTTTCTCTTTTGGCTGTCTGGATAGTGTTTACTGGCCTCTAATATTCATTGGCCATTCATCAGTTGCATCAGTATGAATCGCTTTATTTTTTCTAGTACTAGACTGTAAACTCCATAGTGGTTCTTCACTGGTTAAGGGAGGCTAAGAACTTAATAGCAAATCAGGAAGCAAAGAAACTGCAGACTGAGAAAAATAAGCTTTTCTTGGATTAGTACATGTCTGTAATGATTTCTGAGTTAACAGAATTTATTAGCAGCTAAGAAGACAATTAGAAGAGATAAATTTCATGTTCTCCCTCTAGAAAATTGTAAGAGATGTCTATCAGCTATTTTTTTTTTTTTTTTTACTATTCTTTCAAAGTATTGTTTGGGTAATTGGGGGAGATTGTAACAAAATACCTTGGTCAGGACCTGATTCAGCAAAACAACAATTACGCTGGTGTGCCAGACCATCTTTGGCTGCAGAAATCAATTTTTATGGGCTCCAGAGCCTCATGCAGGATTAAGAAACATGGATCCCAAGGGTAGAGGCTCATTTTTGTTGTTCAAGCAGGTCCTTAGAGTGAAAGGGATATAACTTTATTAAATTATAATAAGAATTATGGAGAAGATATATTAAACCACAGACAAAGGATGATGAAATGATGGCTTGGACAGTATGAAAGGAAGTATAGCATAGAGGAGAACAGCATAGGGGATATATGAGTTTAAGCCTCTGAATATGAGTAATGATGCATCAATATGGGCATCATTGGTTTTCAAAATGGCAGTGGAAAAAAAAAAAATCCTAAATTGGTAGGCTTGGGAATTTTTCTGCTGGAGAGTAATAAAAATTATTTTTTCCCATGCAGACTATCTGGAAAGAAAAAAAAAATGAAATAAGGTAATTTGACTAAGTAGCTCTATTGTTGTAACAAGTACTTACTCTTTGCATTAATACCTCGCATCAGGTTTAGTGTCACAACCTCAATGAAGTTACCTATAGCCTGTGACATTCCTTGTTCTTTTGCATTAAATAACTGTATTGTAATCTCCTCGGCTGCCCAACATGGAGCTCAGGTTGATGGGAATTGGAGAAAAACTTCACAGAATAAAAAGTGACAGTCTGTAACATACACAAGTTGCAAGCAACGTACAGTAATAAACAAATGTTAACAAACAGAGTGAAAGAGAGAAAGAGAGAAAAGAGAGAGAAAATGTGAAGAACATGTAAAAGAATTAATAGGTTCCTATATAACAAGTCAGTTTAGTTATCCCAATATTCTAAGGCCATTAAAATGAAAAATCTTTGTTAGTTCTAGGTATCTTTATTAAAATTTCCTGATTTTTATATTACTGCATATTTTGAAGTTGCTATGAAGCTCTTCTGAGCAGATTCCACAGTGATGGACTCGACACTGGCACAAATGAGAGCAGAATGTAGTACGCTACATGAATATGCAGAGGCTGTCCGACCCCACCTACCTCTTCAGCATTTACTCACCACCTTGTTGGCCTGGGTTCCTCCAGGAAGCCGTGTCCCCCAGTAAAGGCGCTCCACTGACGGTGGTGACCGCCTCGCCCAGAACTAACTGGCCAACATAGTAACGTCACTCCCAGAGAGTATCAACTTTGAGAGGCACTACTTCTTGAAGTGAGGTGACAGTATGTTGGCTGCCTGCCTACCGGTACTGCTAGAGAAGATACAGGAGCTCTAAGTAAGTAGATCCAGTGCACCTTGCCATCACAGCTATTATTGGATATGTGCTTAATGCAGTGCTGAGAACTGTTGCTCCTGGAAGTGCTGCATTGCAAAGAGCTCTGGAAGATCCCTCCTAGTTGCATCCTGACCCTTCCACAGTTTCACTTAGACTCATCCTGGCCCTCTGAGAATCCCACCCACACCAGCTCCTGGGGAGCACAGTGGGTCCTTGCCAGGTCAGGCAGAGATTGCAGGAAAGTGCGGTCGGGTGAGTCGTGCTACACTCTGACATACACACTGACTGAGGATTACAGTATGATGATCTGTACAGTATGGAAGGTGTCTGAGACATGGAGCATGGATGAATACAAAGAACAATGACAGTGGGAATGGTGGATCGTTTGTTATTTCAGATTTGTGCTTATAAAAAGACAAGCAAACAGCCAAGAGGTTTGGACAAAATGTCCATCAAGTACAGAGTAAGAGGGATATCAGCTAGTGGTCCGGGCAGAGCACCACCGTCTCGTACCCTAGATCCCCTTTTCCTGTCCTTTTGTAGTAATGGGTAAATCACCCCATCTATCTAGTGCTATTGCAGCAGCGGTGCCTTTTGTTGTCTCTGTCCTACAAGCATCGTTCATACTTAATCCAGCAGGAGGGAGAGATGTCAAGACTACCTCTTTCATATCCCAGGAATTCATTCTGCAGGGGATGATGTGGAAGCTACTGTGGTAGGCACATGTGTGTGAAAGGGCGCTCGAGAAAAAAGATCTCCAGTTGCCTTCTGCTGGAGGGCTGGCACAGTCTAGGCGTATTTGACTGGCGTATTTGTATCTGTTTTCCCATCACTAAAAGTGTCTCGTGCACATTGAATTATTAAGGCATGAAAAGTCCAAAGACCTATTATTTAGTTCTGCAAACTGTTTTTCAGCTTAAAGTAGTCCTGCCCCTACACATAATTGTCCCTGGGTGTGGCCAAGTCACAGGGAACTGTTTAAGATTTTTTTTTTTTTTTGATGTCTCACATAGCGTCAGAGGAAAGCGTCTAAGTGTCTTCTGTGGGGACCAACAGCAAAAGAATAACAGTGCTGAAGGAAATCCCTAGACTCTTCTGCTGACAGATGAACAGAAGTCAGTTCAGAGCTGCAAGGGACTCTCTTTACTTTCTCATTAAATACTGGGCCATACTGCTGTGCTGCTCTGAGGCTTTGTCCAAACCTTCCTCATTAGGGACTAGGCTGTGGCTACCACACAATTTCATTTAAGTCACTGGATAGCAAAACTCTTCAGCCATTGTGGACCTGGCATGCACATGGACCAAAAAGTAGGAAACCCAAAGCTTTGTGCTTGAATTCATTACTCTTCCTTTTTGCTTTCAACAGACTCTATATAGAGAATTATATTCTTACTCAAATTCTAGTGTAAACAAGCACCATGGTACAAGTGATACCCACTGATTTTATCTCTAGGAATAATTGTACAACAAAATATTACATTGTATTGGTTATAAATTCTGCTTTGTGTGTGATCCACAGCTTTGAGGTTGCTCACATGGTGAGCAAGGAAAAGATCTGAATAGTTTTCACCTATCTGTAGGCACTTAACTGAAGTTAGAGCCGCAGTCACCTGAGATCAGTTGTCAAGAAAGCCACCTCTGGAGGGCAATTCAGGTCATAAATGAGTGAATTACTCTCTGAGACTGCCTAACTCTTCCTTCAACATAAGGGAGATCTCAGGCAAATGCATTTGCAGCTGGATGAGAAGAACCGAGCATTATTCCTTTTATTTAGAGCTCTTAAAATTCCTGCATTAGACCTGCAGGACCAGCCTCCACCTCCAGTGATGTTAAGATGTAATCATTGCCTCGTTTGCTATCTAGAGTGATGAATTCTGATGTTTCAAAGGCTGGGTAGGCTAAGCAGGAGGAGGAAAGAAAAGCATCTCCCTCTTACCTTATTCATTGCCTTTTTAGTATATTTGGTGTGCAGTGCATACAAATATCAACACTGTCTAAGCGGAAACAGACCTAAACTCTTTGCAGTTACTTTGCTGTTTACTGCCTGTCTTACAGAGAAGCATCAAAGGTTTTATGACACTAAAACTAGNTGGTCAGAGAATTTGCTTCCCAGTGGATGGAAGGACCACCACAGTGACTGCATACCTCTGGTTTTAGCAATGCTTTCCTATCCAGAAAAAAACCCACTGAAGTTCACAGTCTACAGCTATATGTTAGGCAGCATAATGGCCTGTGACAAGATCTGCCAAGAGTCCCCAGCTCCCACTGAGCATTGGCACTGGAATTACAGTGCTCAGCACACTTCTGACGTTAGAGCCAACGTGTTGCACAAGAAATATTTAGGTTACAGTGGTGGAAGGGAAGAAAAATGAAGCCCTGAGAAAAGAGCAGTGCCTTCAGAAAGCATAACTGATAAAGCTGAAATAAGTAATTCCACATTATTTCTTTAAAAAGAGATCAGCTCTCTCTCAGTAGATTGCATTGAAATGGTAAGTTCCTAATGTCACAGCTTGCTTCAGTTCATCCGGCCGTGGAGTACACTGGAGTCGTTATGAGAATGTTGTTCCCCTCTGTGAGGGGTAGGATGGCCTTAAATATTCAGACAGCAGGATAGTTTTGGAGTGGTTTCTGGAAGAATTTTGGGGGGCAGGGAAGTAAAACAACCACAGAAGTTTTTCCAAAGCTAAAGAATATATTAGTAAGGACAGATATTTTCCCTTTCATCTTAAGCTCCAGAGTTCTAATAATATTTCATCCAAATTTTTCAGCTATGCAATAAGCAGAGAATTTTGCTATCAATACACTGTGAAAAACATTTGTATGAAGATACAATATCATTGGAGTATGGTTTAAGTGAAGCTGAGTGCACAGGGGATCAGAGAGGTGAGAAATTCTTATTTTGGCCATATTAAAATCAACACAAGCATTTTGTTCGCAGGTGTTTTAAATATATGTACAGAAACAATGAAAGGTTGGGATAGGCTTTTTAACAAGCCAAAGTGGCCTTCATCTGTGCTTGTGTATAATGGGTGCATTTTTAAGACCATTGCTCTGTGGCACCAGAGAGTTGATGTAGACATCAAATTAAGTTATAATTTAATTAATATTCTGAATGTCTTTTACAGTGTTGGAAAATAACTTTCAATTTTTCATCTATATCACCTTGAAGATGTAACCACGCCGGCAACCTATACTTCAGGTAAGTGCACAGCTCACAGAAGAGAGGGCCTGAAGAGTTGAGTAATGTTTTCATTACAAAGCTTTCAAGATTTGTTTTGTATGTTTTAGGTTTTGTTACAAACTTATACCTTAAAGTATTTCAGTGCCTGTACTGAGATGAATTCCTTGTACATATAGGACAGTGTATGGCTTGAGGCAGAAATTATCTGACTGAGACTGACTTTTTCTGGTTTGTTTCTATTTGAACCAAATTTTACTTCTTTTTTTTTTTTAATTATTATTATTTTGCTTCTATTATGAAGATAAAAGACACTGCAGCACAGTGTACTATGGTTACAACTGGTGCATAGTTATGTTCTGCTGATGGCTTTGTCACAGTCCTTCCAAGTGATCTTGCTCAGTTAAATTAATCCCCATGTCAAAAGAAAATACTGGAATCATAGAATATGCTGAGCTGGAAGGGACCCACGGAGATCATTGTGTCCAAATCCTGGCCCCACACAGGAGCACTCAAAATCCAAACTGTGTCTGAGAGTGCTGTGCAAACGCTCCTTGAGCTCCGGCAGCTTGGGGCCATGCCCACTGCCCTGGGGAGCTTTGTTCCATGTCCACCACCCTCTGGTGCAGAACCTTTCCCTAACCCCCAGCCTGACCCTTCCCTGACTCAGCTCCATGCCATTGCCTCGAGTCCTGTCGCTGTCCCCAGACAGCAGAGATCAGCACCTGCCCCTCTGCTCCCCTGTGAAGAAGCTGTGGGCCGCCATAGAATTATAAAATCACAGAGGTTGGAAAAGGCCTCTAAGGTCATCAAGTCCAACCGTCAACCCAACATAACCATGCCCACTAAATCATGACCCTAAGAGCCACAACTACAGGTTTCTTGAACACCTCCAGGGAAGGAGACTCCACATGAGGCCTCCCCTCAGCCTCCTCTGCTGTGGGCCAGACAAACCGAAGTATCTCAGCTGCCCCTCAAATGTCTTGCCCTCCACATCCTTGTTGCTCTCCTTTGGACACTAACAGTTTTACATCCTTAAAAAAACAAAAACAAAAACAAAAACAAAAGGAGAGATTGCTTCTATTTTCTCTTTGCTGTCTACTTAGGCTGTTGGGTATTTGGTTATAATACAGTTTGACGTGGTGGTGCTAGAAATTGGTGTGTATACTTTAAGTCAGGGGACATCTCGTCCTCTGCAGTCTGAGAGATATCCCTGGGTCAAGGAGTTTTAGTCAATTGGTCAGATGAGATCTGCTCTTTTGTCATCACAGGCTCAGTTCCTCCAGACACTATACATAAACAGTATATTGAGAATTTATGGTCACCAGAAGCTATCTTGGAGAACATTCTTTGTGCAGGGGTATTCTTTGCTATCTTAATGCTGCTGGTGAAAGCCTCTAACCTGAAATGCCTTCCCTTCCCTTCCGCTACTCTCCCACCTGCCCAGTGGTAGGAAGGGATAGGGTGGAGAGCAAGAAGAGTTGCTGCAGAGAGGGAAGGGCATGATGGAGTTGAACTCTGACATTCTTTATCAAATTAAAACCAAGAGCAATTACTGAAAGATACCCTCCTGCCAGATGTAGATTACCCAGGACTAGGCTGCTGAGTGTTGTGGTCAATTTAAACATTCAACTCAAACCTACCAGAATTTCAATTCAAAACATCTTTACTTTGCTTGCAAATGAAAATAGCATCATTGGCAGCAGCTGCTCAGCCTGTGGTCAAAGTTCTGCTGTTTGCAAGCGTGCCAGGAACGTGCTCCTTAGCCTGAGAGGAGAACTGGGACATGGCTATACAGAGCTCTCTGTGGAGGCTGCTTGGCCCTGTGTGTATGAGCCGAGGGCAGCTGTGAACTGCTGACTCGGTGCATACGGGGGCACTTTTCTGTGGAGAGATAATCATATGGGGAACTATTTCATACTCGTCACTGATTTCTGCAGTATTTAATCATTCCACCACAAATAATATATGGAATTAAGAACTTCATGTGAAGTCCCTTATTCTTGCGCTACTAAACAAGCTTTTTTTTTTTTTTGTGAATAATGTATTAAATACACATAGTATGGCTGTATATCACATGGACACCGCCACACTGAAGATTTGCAATTACAATTTACAAGAACTATCTTGAGCAACTCAGGATTATTTCAGAAACTCTAGGTCTGAGGGACCAATCCTGAGTTCCTAGTATGATGTTAACTGGTTGTGTACAGTTAGGTGGTGTTAGCTAATGAAAATGTTGTACGGTATGGGTGGGGAACATTCACTACTTGCAAGTCTCTGTTTTCATATAATGCGCAGATTATAGTTTCAGAAACAAGTCAGTGCCTATGAGTGCTTCATATACATAAAGTGAACCTCAACAACCAAGGCAATGCAGATCTTGTTTTAACAATTAGTTCTGATCTTATTATTTTTCACTTCTCTCTTGCACATGTGTAGATCTTTCCTGGTGAGGAAGCTGAGAGATGCAGGCAATATTTTTTGCCACTAGTGATGCATAATAATTATCAGATGGACTCTACTGAGTCCATTTTGTTAGCTGAAGTACAAGTGTGCTTTGTTAATTCTCAAAATATATATGCTTGCATACGTATATAAAAATAGCCTCTTCTAATTATTGCAGAAATAGGTAAGTTGCTGTTACTATCAATATTTCATGGATATTTTGGTAACAGCTGATTTTAGAGCACTGATGGTGGCAAAACAGTTCCACATTGAACCAAAATTGCACGTATTCTCAGGATACCAGTGTGAATTTGCATTGAACTCGTAGAATTCTTAGTCCTCTAGTTCCCAGAGAGGACCAGGATATGTAATGGAAGTAACTCTATAAAGCAAAGGATTTCTGAGAAGATCACTCTGTAGCTGACTGCTAAAGTACTCAAAAGTCGTATGTCTCGTACACTTTACAGTGGGTAGTTGGCATATTGCTTGTGGTAGGAAACGAACCATATTGGTAGTGCACTCTTTCCGTCTTGATATGATGCCACGAAGGCATCTACTTACAAGGAAGTTTGCTACTTGGACGTGACTTGTGATAAGCATTTGCAACCTGAGGGGAATGGATGATAAAACCATACGCTTATGCACCAAAGATACAATAGGAAAGAGACAGTCTATCAGTCACGTGAATTGTGATTGGCCTGTTGCAATGAAATAGTCTTTAACAACAACAAAAAAAAATAATGAAAGCTCTTCACCTTCTGAATGGATTTCACACAGTTGCACAAAAGGGAAAAGAAGAAAGAAAAGAAGAGAGAAACGTTCCCACCAGCTCTTCCCCTCCAAAATTAGCACTGGCATAGGTGAAGTCACACACAAAGGAAAGTCTCACTTTCTTTGTGCCTCTCACAATGACATCAGCATGCATGGCTATGAGATGACGAGAAAATACCTCACTCAGGATGAGTAACAAATCAGAATTTTCTTCAAAGTAAAAAAATGATAACACAAGACCATCATAGGTATACACTAGCTCTTTCAAAACATCTCTTGTTGTCTAGATGTCAGTTAAAACCTGTTTAATCTGTTTTATGTAATACAACACAGGGGAATATTCTGAATAGGCTGATAAATGTCTACCTTGCAACTTGGTTGGAACATCTGCCAAAAATGCAGTTGGCTTTGTTTTCGACATTGTTATCTACTTTGAAATTACTCCATAGAATAAATAGTGATATTCCGTGGGTAGAGGTAGATTATGGGGTTGAAACAATCAAACTGGAGCCCCGTAACTTTATGTGCTATAGGAGGATTCTCATAAAACTGAGATATTCCCATAATTAACCACTAGCCATGGGATATTATAATATATTCCATGGTGACTAGTATTTTTTCCATTTCCCTCCCCCCTAGTAGAATTAGTATGATTAATTTTTCTCTGGTTTCACCTATTGCTGACATGAATCATTAGAATTAGAAGTAAGAATATCATAATAAGAGGCAATCACTGTTTAGGTCAAACCAGCCAATAATGACCAGCCAGACCTTTCCCAGTCAGCCTTTGCTGCTAGAAGGTTGAAAGAGCTCTAACTCACCAACCCATACTTGCAAAAGGAGCGTGGTTTAGAAAATGTAGTTCAAAACTCTTCATAGCTCTAAATGCTAAATTCTAGTGGAACATTATAGAATAATTGGTTCACATGCCATGGAATAAACATCCTTACATCTAGTCTTGTCTCAGAGTGAGTCATTTTGTATTAGTGTCAAGAATTTGAGCTGTTGTTCTACTTTGCAGTTAATCATCAGAAAGAGACAGGATTGTCTCATGAATATGCATGATGGTATAGTTGTCCCTTCAACTTACTAGGCACCTAGTTTCTGTAATGAGATGTACAATATCTGCCATTTAAAACAGCTGAAAGGTCCCAGCTGGGAACAAATGAGAAAGCATCTGGCTGTTTCAAATTCCAGCCTGTTTTGTCAGAGAACTCTGTAATTGCTGAGTACTTGGCTCCTACTCTGCTCTATGAAACATTCAGCTCTCAGGAGCCTCTGAGATGCATTACGTAGTCCAGCAAAATAGCTGTAGAACTCTCAAAATTCTTCCACTAGATGTAACAGCTCTTCAAAACATCTTGAGACTTGTATGCCCTTGACCAGGACCAAAGTTTGGGCTCCTAGAGCATGCTCTCATCCTTAGTTTTGCTGATCAGCCTCCACTGTACCATTTGTCCCTGCAACCTAGACTTCACACGTATTATTCACTGTGTGATGGTGGGACTAGAATGGATAAATGTGCTACCCATTGCTCTAAGCAAGCAGTCTGGCTGAATCTTAAATCACTACGCGGGATGGAGGTTAACGGTCAGATGGACATTCCTCTAAGAGGTTTCCTACCTGCTCTGTTAATTTCTAAAATTTCTTCTTGGGCCAGTGGGCAAGTGTCGCTCTGAGTACTGTGGTGTGGAGAGTTTACGACAGATTTACAATAATTGGGGGATCCCAGCTGGGGTGGCCTCGGGATATGCTTCTTTTTTTTCTTTGGTAGCTTCTGCTTAGCCATAGCTAAGGAGTAATACATTCCGAAATTGTTCACAATGACAGGGACAGGCATGGCAATGGTCAGCACGCCGGCGAGAGCGCAGAGGGCCCCCACCAGCATGCCTGACCAAGTCTGAGGATACATGTCTCCGTAGCCCAGGGTCGTCATGGTGACAACAGCCCACCAGAAGCCGATGGGGATGTTTTTAAAATGTGTGTGTTCACTGGCACTAGGGTCATTTGGTTTAGCACCTATTCTCTCGGCATAATAGATCATCGTGGCAAAGATTAAGACGCCCAATGCCAAAAATATGATGAGCAGCAAGAATTCGTTTGTGCTGGCACGGAGGGTGTGTCCCAAGACCCTCAACCCAACGAAGTGACGGGTCAGCTTGAAAATTCGCAGGATTCGCACGAAACGGACTACGCGGAGGAAGCCCAGGACATCCTTAGCAGCTTTGGAAGACAGGCCACTGAGTCCAACCTCTAGATAGAAAGGCAGTATGGCCACAAAGTCAATGATGTTCAAAGAGTTTTTGATAAATTCCACCTTGTTTGGGCAGAAAGTGACTCTCATCAAGAACTCAAACGTAAACCAGACCACACAGACACCTTCGATGTAGGTGAGGAAGGCTTCAGTCTCTGCTTCCCTGTAGTGCCGCACCTGGGTGTCATTCCCGATGAATTCAGTTTCTGTCTTGTTCACAATGGGGTTAAATCTCTCGTGGGTCTCGAGGCAGAAGGTGGTGATGGAGACCAGAATGAAGAAGAGGGAGGCAAACGCCACATACTGTGGAAAGAAAGATAGGAGAGAAACGTTAAACTGTAAGCTAAGCGCAGGGGCTTTGATTCTGACAAAAGGGAGATAAAAGAGCTGCGCTAAAATGGAGGATTATACCAAGCCTTCCTCCTGTGGACTTGAGATGCCAAGTCTCACCTGCAAAGACAGCCTGACATTCAAACTTGGAGGGAGAGCAGAACATAAGTGCAGGCTAATGTCCATTCCTATACAGACAGAACTTCGGTGTGAGTGCTTGTTTATCCAAGCATTTCAATCTCGGGGCTTTCGTTGGCATTTCAGGTTAAGGACATACTTAAATTCTACCTGCCTGAACTGAGCCTTCCTGGCCTTAAAGATAGAGCACACCTCCGAGGATAGCGTCCGTGCAGGAGTCCTTTCACAGCATTGGTCATTGTACGGTGGCTGCCTCCTGCTCCCAGCTGAGTGACAGCCGTGGCACTTGAGATCTCGGTAAGGTGCTGGTTAATGTGAGTGGCAGCCGCAGGTGGCCTCCACAGTAAGGACCAGGCTCCTGTTTGGCTTTGCTGGACTATCTCACCAAACCCCAGGGACACGGCAAGGAACAGCTGATCCAAAATGAGACAGATCTATCGAATTTACCAAACAAAGTTTTCTTCAAGAGATTCTCACTGCAATGTAAGACTCATACGAGAACGAGGCTAATCTTATTTTAAGGCTGTTGGATTACAATTTGGTTGATCAAGTTATGCTGAAGCAGGAAGCAGCCCCCAGTGTCAGTGTTTTTATTGGAACTATTTGCTTTTTCTGCCTCAGTTCCTGCTTTTTGCAGGCTTTCCTCAGTCTAAAGGTGATCCCTTGGTTATATTCCAGGATAATTGAAGGGGACAGTCAGGATGACGTTCACAGCTCTAATAACCATGGTTTCTCTGCTCAATCCTGCTTTAATACATCCAGTAGTTCTGAGTATCTAAGAAGCCTGTTTGTGTGTTAGGGCAGTGCAGTAACGTTAATACCTCTTTCCATTTCTCTCCTTACATTCATAATCTTTGTGTTTGCCTCTTGCGTGTCTCTTTGCAAGAGAAGCTGTCTATGACATTACTGCACTGTCCTCTTGAGCCTGAGGCACTGTGTTAATTAAAATATTATTTAGATATTCTCATAGTTTTCCATTATTCCTAATATCCTTTTTTTTCAGCAGTATAGCTAGAACAGGGGTTAAAAAGAACTAGTTTCTTTTAATTGTCGCCACTAAATGCAGAGCAGTAATCTGAAACAAATCACTGCCAAAACAACAGGCCAGTTAAATTAACCTCTGCTTCACGCTACCAAAGCTCTCCTGCAATCAACCAGTTCCTCTTCACTGCCTTTCTAGGTAGACACAGTGCAAAACCACACTTGACCTTCCCTATTAGCAAACAAAGTCAAAAGCAAGTATCTCCCACAGTTTAAGGTGAATCACTTCATATATAGAGTAACTGGCAGAGAATGAAATCACGGAACCAGGTTGGAAGGGCCCTCTGGAGGTTGTTTTGTACAACTTCAAAGTGGGACCAGTAATGCTCGCAGCCTGGATATGCCTGGATATGTCCAGGCCTGGATACCTACATGGCTGGGGCAGCCCGTGCCAGCATTTGGCCAGCAAGAGCCAGTAAGCTTGGAAAGATACAGAAGCAAATGGGCTCTTCTACATTTTAAATTCAGCTGCGCTGCCAAAATGATGAGAAGCTTATCCACTGTACCAGACAAACCCTAGTACCTTCCACTGCTTCAGGCTCTCATGGCATTGTTATGTGATGGTCTGATGTACATGTTACTCTGTGCTAAAATCAATGCCTAACATAGTTGTCTGGAAGATAAACAAACTAGAGGTCAGGAAAACTGAGAAGCAGAACTTCTGGTAACTATATTGGATTCTTCTGTTAAACAGAGAAATTTCTCCAAGCACAGTTTCTCCATCTGTAAAATATGTTAAAGAACTAATGGGTGTTTACGTGCTTTGTGATCCTAGGTAAATGTGTACAGGTTCTATACGTTTTCATTTTGTTATTATTGGCTTTAGTAATTATCAACAGTCTCCCTGAAAAAATAAGTTGAAGAGGCTTTTAAGTGGTCAAAGACAGTTTTTGCATGATATTGTTCATGTTCAGAGCGTAATTGAGCAGGGGTTAGTAGCCCAATATTTTGAGTATGAGTAAAACAAGAAACAAAAACCATCTTTCAGCAAGAGCTCAGGAATATGTTCCCAGCAGCCTCACAACATTTCATCCTGGAGCAGATTTTTACTTTAGTGTCTTAATGCCCTGAGAATTCAAGCTGCAGAAGGAACTGCTGACACTTGATTAAGCCAGGTAGCGCTTGCAGCTAAGAAGCAGAGAGGGAATAAAACCATTCTGCATTTTAAGGGATCTGTGAAAAGACCCCTTCATGCTGACTAAAAATGTGATTCTTCTTTTCATGTAAGTGAAAACCTCTCCCGGGTGAGCTTTTCCTGCTTAGGACAACCTTCAGGCTGCTCTTGCACAGCAACTGTGTTGAGAAGCGCTGTTTTGCTTTAGTAAAGGGGAGAAGTAACCAGTCCTGACAGTACATTTGAATTCTCTGCAGTGGTACATGCTAACAGCATTACCAGTACAGAACATCACGACCGTAATCTCTCTAGATGTTAGCCCTCATGTGTGCTCAGTTTGGCTTCAGAGGGGAACTGGGAACTTTTAGCCCCCAGTTCAGCAGAGCAGGGAAGTATCTGCTGAACGAGCGTGAGGCATTTGCTTCATTCTGTCTGTATTTAAGAACATGCAGAGTTCCTTCACAGGCACAGGTGTGTTCTTGAATGCTTTGCTGCTGTGGAGTTGTGGGTCTGCTTTCATGTTTTCATAAAAGTGTGTCTGAGCAATGGTGTTGACAGGAAGGATCTCAATCTACATTTTTTCACTGTTAAATTACTACCTAGTCACAAAACCTATTTTATAGTTGAGAAGAAAAAATTCTCCTTAGAAATTCCATGTGTCAATATTGAAACGACCTTGATTTGCTTTGGTTGGAAACCTGCATAGGCCAAAAGGCAAGGGCAATTATTGAGCAGCCTTTTAATAAAGGTCCCTTACAGTTCCCCAGTCCCTTGACTGATCCAAAGAGCTTGTCAAGTCCGGAGATGAGCAAACCTGTTAAGATCTAGTGAAGATTTGGGACTTGCATGTGTTGTCTGTCTTTGAAAATAAAGCTACCTCTCTATTTCACTAATAGTGGCCTAAACCCGGAGTGAAGCAGTGGGTTGTTCTTGTGACATTTAGCGTTTCTTAATTTTCCTTCTCTTTACATTTTTCAGCAGAATCTCTCTTCTTCCTAGGACCAGAATGGGCTAGGGAAAAGGAGCAAGGACTTTATCAAGTGATGTCATATACTGTTGAGTTACATAATGGCAGCTAAAATTTTCTATAATTAAAGAAAATACCTTGGTAATGTGTTTGAAGTGATCAAAACTCATTGTCTGCTTTGACACATGTGAATGGTTCCTACCTAGCCTAGAGAAGGTGCTTCCATTACTTCTTTCTGGCCCTCATACCAACAAAGGAAATTCTCAGATTATCCAGAACTGCAGAAGCCATAAGAAAAGATAGAGAGGAGATTTTTAAAGGGCTGTTTTGATTAAAATATAAGTTATGTTATAGTACCCTCATTTTGGAGAGAGAAAAAAAGTTACACTTCTGCATAATTTCTGTTAATAGTGATTCTGGGATTGCAATGGATATTTTTTAACAAGGCTATTTTGAAAGAGGCTAAAATGATATGCCTATAAGTGTGGAATTTTGTCATCTAATTTATATTGCCTCTGACTGGAATACATCTATATATGCACTTTACCATATATGTGTATTTACACATATGGCCAGTTTCTCCATTACCACGTATCTGACGCAGCCATTTTTGGCAGTGCCCTGTGAATCTGAAGTGCCAATTTAATTGAGAATTATATTGTTTCACACCAGCTTGGCATAGCGGTGAAAGGTGCAAGATAACAGAATCAGACCTAGCCTCTCATGAATAATGAGCCAGTATATTTCCATTCAGCAAGAAGTCTCGTACTCTAAAAACACAGATAAACCTCTAATATGTGAGGATTAGGTGACTAGGCTCACTCAGGGAAAGGTCTGAGGAGGACTAGACGGTGCTAAACACATGAGTGTGACTGCCTACTTCTGGAATCACTTTTTAAAACAGTAATTCACCTTTGCATTTCTGAGATAGTTCTGAACTAGAGATAAGAAATCTCTCTATAGTTCACTTTAAGCAAATAAGCCCAGGAGCCCACTGGAATTCATTCATACAGTGCCTGGAACTGCCAGGTTTCGATGCAGAACGGCCAGTGAAGGCTGGTGATGGAAGCATTGGGACAGAAATCAGATGACTGAGGCTCTGTTCCAGCCTCCAGCACTGACACATTTCTTGCCTTCAAGCATGCGTACCTGCAGCTTTTGTACCATTTTTTATTGAAATAATCAGCTGCCTGGGGCTTGGGACTGTCTGTCAGTTTGACTGCCCAAAGTCCAGCTCAATGTGTGCCTGGAGTGGGGACCTGTGAAGGGAAGCCTTGGTTGTGTTTCTGATAACAGGGAAACCATTCTTGGACCATTGGCAAGAAAGCGGTGGTGGAGGCAGCAGAAGCAGCGCAGCTTTTGCAAGTCATGTTTCAGTTACCTCAGGGTTTGTTTTCTAGGAAGTAGTGATCTGCACCACACACCATTCATAATTCATTCCAGATCACACGTTCCGAGTGAGTTGGTAGAAGCTGCACACCGCAGACGGGTGCTCTTCTCCTTTGATACTGCTCAGAATAATTTAACAATCCTGACTCAAGCTAGAGGGGAGAAAAGAAACGGATCACACTCACAGGAGATTTGCCAGCCTCTCCCTTTGCAACTGCAAACAGAAGTATTTTTTAAAAAGTGATTCTTAATCCCTATCATGTTGCAGGGAAATTCAGGAAATTCTCCCCTTCCCTACCTCTGAATGAAAGACAGAGGAAGATAGCATTTTTCTTGAACCGCATCTTCTTGAAGCATGAGAAAATTTTCTATAGAAGTGGCACCCTATCTTCCTGCTGGTCTGTTCTGGTGAGTTATGGTTTTAATTACAAAAATATCTGATTTACTAGATCCTAACTATTCTGATCCTGTTGAACCAACAAAGCACAGGAGCTAAAAATTTGTCTTCTTTGTTGGTATGAACAGGACCTCTAAGCAAGTAACTTATGACTTTAGTGAGATCCTACATGCTTTTTTTATTTTCTTTTCTCCCACCCAAAAAGTCACAGGTCTAGTAATTTTTTCACTAAGTCCATGAATGCTAAATGCTGTCTGTCTTGCAGGAACAAGCTAGTCTCAGAGGAGTTTCAGATCAGTGCTGGTAACCCATGAGTTTGTTTTTCTACGGTATCTAAAATATACCCAGAGCCCTCTGCTTTCTGCTAGACCTGTGTAAAAACCACGTGATTTCCATTCACAAGACCAAATACTTTACCATTTTTCCCACAATTCATCCGTTCAGGGTTTGAATCTGAAACTCCTGTTACACCTGCAGGAAGATGCCAACATTTGCCTGTCTGTGACATGAATCACTGAGCTTTGCCTGCTTTTTATTTTATTTTGAAAACTATATTTTAACCACTCTTTACTTCAAACTTAGCCCAGATATTACCAAAATGTTTAATAATAGAGAAATCCTTTTTGCCAGAGCTCATTCTAGCCTTGAGTTACATGGAAGCTGCTTTAAAATGCTTTATAACAACTCTTTTATCTGTCAAGACTGATTTAACAGGCTTACTTAGAGATATGGACCCTGATTCAAACAAATGACTCATTCTGAATGCACAAGTAATTTTGCAGAATTTTTGAAAGAAATATTGAACCTGTATGACTGATCAAATGACTAAATGTAGGCACGTGGTACTAGCAACCAGCTAATGCTGGGAAAGTGAGCAAAAGCAAGGGCTTTGTCAAAAAAACACCTCAGCAACATTTCTTTGAGAACCCTACTATATGATGTTTAGAAATCCTTTGCACAGAAGCTCTCTTCAGTGAACATACTGGTCCAGTCACAAGATTGCAACCTCATGCTTCTTAGCTTCAAATGGAGCTTACTTCTTCAAATGGATAAACAAAGCTTGCTCCAGAGTCAGATAAAAATTCCCACTAGCAGCTCATGGATGAAATGATTATGTAATGCCAAAAAAATATATATGACAGCTTGCAAAAAAATCTTGGAATGCTTAGTGGCACGCAGACATGAAACAGCGTGTCAAAAAAAATGTGCAGTCATCTGTGGAAAATATGCTTAAGTTATTCGGTGTTGACATTGCAATAAATAAATTAGAAGCAGATCTCTCAAATGTTAGTCCTACCAGGCAGCCATGTGCTTTGACAAGAGAGTTACAGGGATAAGCAAGACTGCATCAGAACTGGAAGTGTGGTACTTACAGTATTTATCTGTGACCACATGGGCAGCCAGCTGGCCACCAGGCAAAATTTGGGATGGTTCTTTGTAGGTCACAGGCAAGTTTTCCAGTTTCACCTAGGACAGACTAAACCTTGTGATTCAGTAGGAACACCATCCATGGTCAGAGCAGGGATGTGAGTATATTTCCTTGCTGGCTCCCTAGTCTGGCTAGTGAGAACTGTACAGAGACAGTGTGGCGGGAGTAAGAAATGTTGCATGTTGCTCAGCAGCAGCTCAGTGGGAAATTGTCATCTTAACATGTACAGATTCCTGATCCAACAGTGCCCCAAGAATTCTGCAGCCGGGTATAGGGGACATTGCAGAAGGAGGTGCAAGTGTTGAAAGGAAGTGTTCCATTTCCTCGAGGGACTGTAGAAACATGTTTATAGGGACCTCCAAATGTAACCTAGTCAGACCCTTGTCCCAGAGCAGTCTTTGATCATTCCCAAAAGACAGCTAAATAGGCTGGTTTTAAGGACATCTAGCAGTGAATGTTCTAGACATTCTGCACAAAATTTATGCCAGTACTTCACCGTACTCCATCTGCAATTTTTCCTTCCTAATGCCTAACATAAATCATCTGTGCTACATTTTAAGCTTGTTTTCTTTTGTCTTATCCATCAAAGACATCTATGGATTAGGAAATTTGCAGATGTTTTCCTTTTTTTCTAAGCTAACAACCACTAAACATTCAAATTTTCCATGAATCCTAGACTTATGTTCTCATATTCTCATACAGTTGCTGCATAAAATCAATATAATTATTAATCACATTTTCAGATGATGCTACACACATTTATGCTGTCAGCTCTGTCAAATGTTCTGGAATTAAAGAAACCGAGAAGTCATTTAATCTCTCGTACACTGGAGCATGACGAATGAAACCAGGCAACTTTTTCTGCAACTGCTCATTATTTCTGTTTTTTTTTTTTTTTTTTTTT
>VXAV01001685.1:55268-78433 GCA_013399715.1 Alectura lathami
GTTAGGCAGTAGACAACTTTTTGAGCACTAGGCACACCTTCTGTTCTCAGCTGAAGTTTTGTAGCAATGACTGGTGGCAGTGTTGTGAGCTAGGATTTTCAGGATCTCGCCTCACCACCTTTGCTCTAGATGCTATTTTATCTCCTGAGAAAATCACACTTCCTCTCCCTCTGACACGATGCCAGTCCTTCATGGTGGGAAAAGCCACTTATGCAATGCCTTAACAAGAGAGGGGAATTCCTGACTACAGCTAGGCAGAATCCAACTGGGAAAACCCAAAGATTTGCAAAATGTGCTTAGTCCTGAGGTTTCCTGTGGCTTAGGGGTTGTTTTTATCTTTCTCCTTGCAGACTGAACAGAAGTTGCACACGTGCTTGTGGTTATAATCACACGCAGCCAGATGAAACTAGACACGTATGTCTGCCCAAGCCTCACNATTCCCTCTCCTTGACTTTAGCTGTAGGCTACATGAGTCCTGGGACTCCCTGTGGAAAAGCAAGTCTTCTTTTTCCCTTCTTGCTACAGCTTCTGCACAGTGACTTGCCCAAGAGCAGTTAAATTCATATGCTTGTGCCTGTGAGAAGTACAGCCTCTCCCAGACCTACATCTCATTAGAGTGGGGCCAGAAGCCTTTCAAAGAGTGGGGGGAGATGCTTCTGTGGCCTCTCAGGGCCCGCCCCAAGTGGGGATTGACTCGCCAAACATCAGCAAACAAGCAGTGAAATTTTTACAGGTATGGAGCAGGTGGAGTGCCCGTTGGTTTCCAGCTCCAGTACAAAGAGTACACCTGGTTTAGTTATTTTTTGCGAGAGGAAACACTCCAGTGTGTGAAAGTATTGAGTGCAAAACTCCACAAGGAAACACCTGAAATATGCAGTGCGGCCTTGTCCTGAATACAGAATTCCCTAACCTAATAAATGAGGCAGGCTTTACTTCCTGTAGCTTTTAAGCCAAGATATTTGGGGTGTGTGCCAGATCATATTTGTATTCAGACAATAATGCTTCTGCTTTGAGACAAATTGGAATAAGCTGTCAAATCTTTAATAGCTTAAATGTGGCTGGGCTGGCTACATAACCACCCGCAAACAGGGTATGAAATCTGCCTGCTTGTATCCCACGAGCAGCCACCGGCAGCTGGCAGGGTCAGTCAATATGAAGCTGGTGGTTCCTGCGTAAGATTAAGGGGAAGATCCAGAAAACACCAGCCCACAGAGGTGAGCAGTTCGGGTCTGCATAGCCTGCAAAGGTGGTGTCCCTACTCCATTTTCTCTCCCAAAGCAATATTGTAGCAAAAGTAATTATGATAAAATTCCTTGTTGGAGATGCAGGCCAACAGTTTTCAAATTTGACCAGGGATTTTTGCAACATCAGTTTTGGACTGTTCCACAGGAGGCATTCCAGAGTTTTAAATTCAGGGAGTGGCTGAGTGTTTACTGTTTGAGAGATGAGCTGAGCACCTCAGAAATGAGGCACTTGAAATAACTCATCACTGAGAAACTGAAAGCCCTGAGATCCCTCTGGGTGCTAAGCATTGGACTCAGGATTTCCTGTTTTCACTGCAGTTTATACGGCAAGACGTGACAGGTAATGTCATCCCTGACAAGCCAGGCTTCTTAGCAAGGTGGCTGAAAATTAGAAGTCAAAACCCAGGCAATTCCATGACTGTTTCATATTAGATAAATTCACATTGTTTGGTGAAAATTTATTTCATCAACTCTTTTTTTTTTTTTTTTCTGTATTATGGCTGTAGTGCATTGCAGACCCTTTTCCCATAGTGCTCACTTAGCTTAAGTCATAGCTACTGGCTTGTGCTTTTAAAACATGGCTACAGTTCTTTCCTTACCATTGTACAGTGTAGCAGAAAAGTCCTGCTAAGCCTCTAGATCTTCTATATGTTGCAAAATATTGAGATTTTGGTTGCTTTTTGTTTTAGAAACCCTAAATGTCCAGCATTGGATGCTTAAATTACCTGATTCCATCACTGTAATCAATTGTCACTTGTATAAATCATCAAGAAATTCCAATATTTATTAAAGCAAACAAAAAATATTTTGCAAGCAAAGAATGTTTTCATTCCCCAGTTAGGCAGAGTCTGTTGCACAGCTTATTTTGAGCTAGGAGAATGTCCAGGATGGGATGGGGGCATCCCTGCTCACACAAAATCTCTGTGAAAACAATCCCTGTCAATACAAGGTTTTGACTGGCTAGGAGCCATGTTAGATATCTAAGTGAGTGACAAAAGAATGTACAAACTGCGTGGTAGCTTTCTGGAGTCACCTTCTGAAATAGCCTATGTCATACATACAGTCTTGGCTCAGACTGGCAAAGTTGGGAGTCTTGGACTCGGTGCTGAGTGCTGACTTTTTTTTGAGAAGAGCGAGTTCTCACCAAGGTGTTGTGCTACTCACAACGTAGGGTCTCTTGGTATTTGCTCAGCAGAGACACATGGGCACCATGGATTGGAGGTGGTATGTACTGCCTGAATGCAAGGCGATGCATGCAGCATGGCTGCAACACCCTCTCTGATTCCTTTTCCAAGTACTGAACACAAGATCTCTGCAGTACAGACTCTTTTGCCTCAGCTTTTACTGGTAATAGTTTCCTTTTCTGGTGTTCTGCTTCACTTGTTCCCAGGTACAAGATTGACTACTTGATGCAGCCTCCCACCTAGTGGACCCTTCTCTGTAGTGTTTTCATGTTTATCAGGCCTGGGAATGAAGAGCTTGTGGGGATGACATCTGGCACTTTTTTCATCAGCATCAGTTCTACCACCTCTTCAAAGAGGAAAGTTCTCATGTCTATGTTTCTGTGGCTCAGCTCCTAAATGTGCTCAAAGTAAACAGCTGGAGGCACTAAGGTGGCCATGTTACGCCAGTTTGCATCTTTGTCGTGCTATTTCCTGTTCAAGCACTTGGATTCCCAGGTAGATTTCTCCTTTCTCACTTCTCGTAGGAAATGGCTTACCTTCTTTTTGATGACGTTCTACCATTTTGCAAACAAGTCCGAATATATTTGGTGAAAGATATGTCTATTTTCCCAATAGCGAGCATTTCAGTCTGTTTTAAGTATCCTAAGGTGTCTTCTCAAACTCTCTGATTGCTGTTTAGACCTTTGCCTTAAGATGTTATTGTTTCCATATGTGAAAAACAAGGAAAACGTCCTCTTGCTATGGACCGTGATAGCACTAGCTAGGTTTCCTATTTTCTAGGATGCTCTAGTAACTCTTCTCAACTTAGGCAACACTTCACATTTCAAGGATGTCTTTCAGAATTTGAATTTGCATAAAAAGAATCATTTGGGGCTTGGCACAGAAGCTCTAGTTGGTTTTTGATTTTGCCCATGCAACCTCTGAAATACTATAGCAAGTACTGTGCTGTCTGGGATGTTCAGTCATTAAAAACATACTGTGACAACAGAGAACCTCAGGAAGAGACCAGTTGCAACCCAAACTGATGAGGGCACCCGCTGTCCCAGAAGCACCTGTCATGTATTCAAGTACAGGACAGTGAGCGCACATTCCCCCTCCCCTTGCTGATAGCACTATCCTGATTCGAAGGAAAGAATGATACCATCCTTTCTTTCCCTTGTAAAATACTTTCTCCTCTGTGTACATTCACTGTACCTAACTGAACTACACTACTGCATACCTGCAGACATGCAAAAACTCCACATTTTTATGCCAGACAGCAACTGAAAAAAGAGTCCTCATGCTTATGCTATTAAGCCTTAACTGACGAGAAGCACACATGACACCTGTGATACACTTGGATGTCAGTTATCCTTTGGACTCTCTCCCCCAGGCTGGTGTCATTGTTTACAGCTGTGAAATTCTTGCAGAGAAAGGATTTCCAGGGGCAGTGCTGTGAGTAAGTCACACAGCATAGCTGGCCAGCTTGTAGCCATTCAGAAGGTTCCCAACAGCCCTGTCCAGGTAATTGCTGTAAGAGCTGCTCTCTTGTCTGGTGTGGGGAGCTGAGCTAAGGACTGCTCTCTGTTAACCCCTATAGTTGGGGCTTTTTGGCTGGGTCTGTAAAAGGCTGAGTGTTTCTGAGAGAAGGAGGCCTTCAAACACTTACTGGGAGGTATATTGCATAAGCAGCAAGAAAACACTTCTACTAAAAACAATGTCTTGTGCAATCAAGGTTAAATTAAGCTGCTGGAAAGATTAGAGAAGAAGCACAAGGTAAGTCATAGCCTGAACCCAGAGGAAAATTGCTTTCTACATAAGATGAAAGGAATTTGTAATATTTTGAGAAGTATGCCAGCAGTGTTATGCAACTGCTTAGCCTGTGTCCTGCAGTACACTGAGCATCTTGGGGGATAATAGGATTCTCTCGTCTTTTACTGTTTGCTGCTTTCTGGCTGTATCAGCCATGGTGTCTTTGCATTTCTTCAATTTATCAAGCACACATGCAAGTATGATGCTGAAGAACCAGCTTAGCTTCTGAATGCTATCCTCCACCATAAAGGAAATATTCTTTATTTGGAATACCTTTGTTTGAATGTCTACAATGATATTGCATACCAGTGTGCTGCCCTTTATGCCTTGGAAGTGCTGTTGAAATGTTAATTTAAAAATCATTCTCAACTCTTTTGTAAGGCAAAACAAGTAAATATTCTTTCTGTTCTATTGGTGAGGTGATTGTGAGGCTCAGAGGTTACAGCAGGTATTTCTTAAGAATGTTGTTTTAATTTTGACTGCATAGCTACCAGTATTAAGATCTCTGGCTGGGGCAAAATTAGGTGATATCTTTCAAAACATGTGTATTGAAACCCAGAATTTCAAAGGGATGGATAGGGTTGTCAGATTCTTAGTGCTGAGACAGTAGTGTCCCTGAAAGGCAATGACATTCAGTCATGAAGTTTCCAGCTCTGTCTCTCAGCCATGTTCTTCTTCTTACACTGGCAGAGCAAGTGAATCCCAACATGCAGCAGATGGGAGGGAGGATGAGGTGAAAAGGATGAGGGGAATATTGCTGTAAACATTTCTAGTCTGCTTGAATTTTGGTCTTGTTTGTCTAACTGAGCTACATCAGTTCCTGTAGAAGTGGCTACTCTGGTTTAGAGAAGGGTGAGAACTTTCCACAGAATGTGAATGAACTACACTTTCTAGTGACTTTAATATTTTGTCCTGAGACTCTGAAGTCCTCAACACAGAGATTTCTTATTAGGTATGTTAACAGAATGAATGCCTGCCTACAAAAGTCTTAAGGAGATTTCCATTTGGAGACATGAACTGTTGATCACCAGAAATCACTAATTGCTTTTGGAAACCTTACCTAGTGCCATCTAACAGGTACAAACTGCATAAAAATAAAGGGAGAAAAGGTAAAACGAACTGATGTTGGAAGCACGTGGATTTCAGCAATGTAATTTCTCTCTGGGAACACCTAGGTGAGAAGGATTCTCTCTCTTTAGCGTGAGATAGGCTGCAGCCCCATGTCATTTCTTTGCTTAAAGAAGAGCTTGAGCAAATGGTTACATACCAAAGTCTGTTTAGAAGCAAGGCCTTTAAAAACAGAGTGATGTCTAACGCTGACTTGTTTGAGGTGTTGGTGATGTGATGGGGCTGCTCTTGTCTGTGGATGGTGATCCAGCTCTTTGCGGCACACAGGCCGAGTCAGGTAAAGAACTGCAGCAGAAACACCTGGCTCCACAGCTGATGACATCTGCACTTTGCAGACCTGTTGTCTCCTTGCAGGAGTTGACGCAGTACCGGGATGTCTCCCTGTTTGAAAGCCACGGACATGGTGTGCTGGGCTGTAGGGTGCTGAGCTGCAGGGCTGTGGGGAGCTCCAGTCAGCTCCCAGGCTGTCGGTTTTAAGGCGCTTTGTAAACTATTGAGCTATTTTAAGGCACTTAATTCCATAAACCCAAATGTCTATTAAGATGCCTGATGCACTGTACTATTTATGAATTACTCATTCTTTTCTTATCTCCACCAGCTGCATTTCTTTTTTCTTATCAATATATCTAGGCTCTCTCCACTCCTAGTTTTCCCTATTTATTGATTGGAAAATGGCTCTTTTATCCAAAACAGGTAATTCACATTATTGCTGGCTGTAAATCTACCTTGGAGAAGCCCTAGCCCCTTGCCAACACCCCTTGCTCCTGTTCTGCAGTCTCTAAATGGAGCCTTCCATACTTCTGGCCTAGAACCATGAAGTAAGTTCTGCTAAAAATTTTGCTAATGAATTAAATCAATACATTTTGGAAGGAGTTTCATCTCAAACAATCAATACAGGCCCAGTAATGTATAACAGGCAGGCAGGTAAATTGCTCTAAATAAACTTACAATTGATTTTATTTTTAAAACCAAATTAGGACATTTGTATTCTTACCAAAGAAGATGAACTACAATTTATGCAAACAAGCATACTTCTAGGTTTGTCTTTTCCAATACTAGTAGCAGGCCTGTCTAGAGATGAATGTTTAGCTAGCTCAGTAACTTCTGGTCCTTGGATAACATGCATGATTTCTTGGCCAAGAAGCGTGGTTTGCCTATTAAAACAGATCATGTTAGTTCAGGATTCCCCCTTGTTAGACTGTTCTCACTAGCAATCTGCAGAAGGATCTGATAGTTAATGGACACTTAGGGGCTGCATAGCTCAGTGCAGGTGATGGGATAGGCTTGTGCACCTGTGTCCCACTGCAGACGTGCAGTGAGGGCCAGGAGCTGCCTCCTGACCCCACAGTGCTGCTTGGGGTGGGCACAGCAGGGCTACACACCTGTGCTTCCCTCTGTCCCACCTCTGCCCCCTGCCTCACACTATGCTGCAGCCTGGGCACCCAGAGGAAAAGGTGGCCTTGCAGGAGAATTTGCTGACAGGACTTTTTTGTCCAAGTGGAGCATCGTGTTGAGACTCTGAACTGCTTGGCTCTTGACAGAGGATGTGCAGTGTGTGGTCATCAGAGCTGCATATGTGCAGGGGCAGCTCGGACCTGGAAGAGGCATGGCCAAGACACATCTGCAAGCATGGAGGTATTTGCCCTGCACAGCTGACTCGTTCAGAGGCACACAGTGGGCAGGTCACTGGGAGGGGAGCAAAACCTCTCTTTAGAAATGTGTGGTGTTCACAGCTGTGTTGTTTCAATAGTTATGCAAAGGCTTGCAGTCTGAAATCAAAGTAAGATTACTGAAGAGCTGAGCTGTAGCAAGTTCCCTCAGGTGTTTACTTGGAGTAGTGGTACCAGCAGTGCTGCAAGATCATGTGAAGGACCAGCAAAGAACTAGAGTACAGCTCATTGCTGAAGAGAAGCCTCAAAAGCAAGCGGAGAGAGATTGAAAACAGAAGCTAACATGGCTTGGTCTTTTGCCTTCTTAACCTTCAGTAGCTTCTTAGCTCTATCATACGCAGTTATTTCAGGTGTCAGGGATTGGCTAGGCTCAAAAGCTGTCTTTTAAAAACCCATAGATATTTAGGCAGATGTCATAGGATTTAATACAGCTATTGGATTTCAAAGGTGCTTGCCTTGTTTTCCCTGTGCAGCATATACTTGCTCATGAGTGTGACGTTACGGTGTTCTCAGTGTCCTTGTGTAACGACCGTTAGCATGAGTCATTGTCCTCTCTGCTTGCTCAGAAAATCCTGTTTGTTCTTTTCTTCACATGCATAAAAAACTCCCATTAGTATTAAAGATGAGCAAATCCGTTAATAGGTGCCTGGATCTCTGGCATATCGGATGAGACATCATTCTTAAAAATCCTGACAGCTAGAAATGATCAATAATGCATTTTGTACTTCCTGCTGCAGCTGGGAGGCCTTTCCAGGGTTATTCAGGGGATTACATGGGATGAACATCTCTTCCTTTGAGGCAGAATTCCAGAATGGAATATTTTGCAGCCTCACCTGACTTCAATCTACATGCCACTTGTTTTCTCTCTGCCTTTCCCTCCTTTGTCAAGTGCCCTTCAGGTCACTGCAGGCTGGTCTGTGACCTTTTTAGTCAGTTCCTCAGCAGAGATGGATGTAGTGAACAGGTTCAGTTGCCTTAGCGTCAGTTCCAGCCTGCAGAGTTATCTTTTGGTTTTAGTCATGGCTGCTGAAGAAGTAAGAAAGGGGAATGCTGGAATCCCTTCAAAGCTCAGTTTAGACTGAAGTGTTTTTGAGTATTAACCCTTTTCTTGATATTTGTGTCAAAGTTTAAATGTTACTGATGGGGATAATCTGGGATCGCACTCAGGCATGTGCAAGATCATAGCAGGTTATGGGGGTTCTACTTGTGAATACCATGGTTAAAAATGTAATTAGTCTGCCTCAAACCTACTCAACAAGCAGCTCAAGTACAACATGTTCTTGTCTGCTGCAGCTGACAGATCCGCTGCACTTCCCCAGCCCTCCCCGTCGCCTTCCAGACAGAGATCCGTATCAAGATAGTTGAGCTACCTGAACATAGAGTTGCTTGTCTTGATTCAGTGGCTCATGGATGGAAGAAGTATCATGCGATGCATGTGTCATTCTCTTGTAAGTGGACTTGAATTTCTGGCTGGCTCTCAGGGGTGGAATATTTTCAACACTTGACTAGGGGTCTTCTCTTTCCACCTCTCCTTGACATTATTGGAAGCCACGTGGCTGAGCTTCCCTCCCTGGGCTTTGAAAATGCATTGCTGCTTGGAAGGGATTTGGGAAGTGCCTGCTTTGCTGATCCCATGGGCCAGGGACCCTGTAAGTGAGCCGCTGGGTAAAGGCAGGGCTAAAACAGAAGGTAATTGGGTCAAAGATGGGGAAGCAGAGGGAGGTGGTACTTCATAACACCTGCCCTATTTTTGACTTTGGTAGTGGAAGGTGGTACGTCTGCAATTACAAAAAGAAGGGCTAACTGCTGCTCTCCTGCTGGAAGGCACACTGGGGTTTCTTTCCACTCCTGACACAATTAATTTCATAACCACTTCTTCTTTTAAGGCATACACAGCTGTTGGGCTGAATCTTCAGGCAATGCTCTTATAAGCAGAAATTCAGATCAAGCCCCTGTTTCATCATAACTTCATTGCATTTCCTGAAAGTGCTGGGATAGAAAACAACATGGAGAAGTACAGCCTCTGGGCAGCGGTGAAGTACTGGGCGCTGGAAAACAGCCTGCCTTGTTTTGCTGTATGCAGGTGAACTCAGTGTCCAGTGCAGCCAGTCTCTGCTTGGTATTGTCATGGCTGCCTTATTTTCGCCCTTTCTCTTCATTTGACTTTTTTTTTTTTTTTTTTTAATGGGCAGTCAGGTTCTGTGTTCTGGGATCCCTTTCTCATCTGTGCATGAGTGTGTGAAAGGGGACGGGTGCTTCTTCTTAGGTCCTGCTGCTATTTCAAAAGGAGAGGAATAGGCTGGAGCCTTCTGAGAAGGCAGAAAGTTCTTACAATGCCAGGGACATGTATTGCTGGGTTAGAAGGAGGGGAAAAAAAAAAAAAAAAAGACTGCTCATACAAAACCAGTCTGTGTCTTGGAAGACAAAATCTTTTTGTTCTCTCCCACTCTGGAAAAGATTACTATTGTGAGGAAGCAAAGAAATACAAAATGGGGAGAAGGTGGCGTGTCTAAGTGGTTCGTAGTGGGTAGCTTTAAAATAAGACATCTCTTTCATTTGAGCAAATGGATTGACAGAAGCTGTTGTTAGACTATCTGACAGCCTTTTTTCCTATGTGCACTGCAGCACAAATACTGCATTCTCTAAATTGCCCTCAACAGGAGCTTCACCAGTACTGCAGTGGCTGTGTCTCTTGTGAGACTGCCTGCTGCAGCTTCCAGATGCGTGCTTTGGGTAGGCTAGCAGCACAGTCCAAGCCTGCCAGCTGCCTGGCTAGTGGTTTTAATGCATGTTCTGTGGCCAAAGATCAAGGAGAGATTTTACTCACAACAGCAAGTTCTTTGAAGGAGGGAGGCATTTCTATATATTGAGTGCAAGACTGTGCTTTCAATGCCTTGTTTCTTGCTGCCAGTTTCCTTCTCTCTTTATTCTGGGATTTCATCCTGTAAAGCTGAGGTGAGGAGCAGGGTGCATGAAGTGGAAAGGAGTGAGTGATGAAAACATGGGAACATGACATTGCATTAATTAGCTCTCTGCTGCTTGGCAACAAACAAACACTGGGAGCAACAAGAGGAATGCTGAGAGGAAGAGCAGGTAGCTGAACTGAGTTAGGATTTGACACAATTATTTCTTTTATCTATCCTCTGCTCCTTACTGATTTCTTAAAATCATAAATTGGAGAGTAAGGAACTGATCAAAAATCCCTTGGATTAAGTAGAATTATTCCCTATCCTGGAATTTTAGGTTTGACAACATATAGTTATATGCTCAATGGTATACCAAAGTCTTGTGCATTGAGCAAGGACTGGTGGGACACAGGGAAAGATGTGATGAGAGTTGGGTTTCCTTTCCACAATGATGGAGATACAGATTCCTTCATTAGTGCAAAAGGGATTGTCTTGTCTTTATCCACCCAACCTTATTTTTTACTTGTTTTATTTTCAATTTTTTTAATGCAATGCTGATTATGTAAATCTGTATTTTTTTTTTTTTTTAATGCCCTTTGCTCAGAGAGAGTTCTTTGCAAAGCTATCAGCTAAGTACAGAGGAAGAAAAACTTGCCATATTTCTTCTCCCTCAACCAGCAAGGTCAGGCTAGAAACAACCACTTGTTCTGTTGCACTGGGAAAAGAATAAAAATTGAAATATAATCACTATGGATAGAACTGGCTTGGAAAGAGAGACTGTCAATGTAGAAAGTATGTTAAAATAAAATCTTCACCATAATATCCCACAATCCGCACTTCATGTAATCATCTAGAACATGCCACTGACATCACAGAGACTGCCTGCAGCCAGGCTTGGCCCGATGGCACCTGCATCGCTCGCTGGAACACCCCCAGCCATTCCCTGCCTCCCCGCCAGGCCCCGGCGAGGGACGCGGCCAGCTCTCCCTTCACTCCCCTTGTCCTTAGTTGCTCCTTGCACCATGGAATCAGATCCGTTGCTTTTATGCATATTGATTTTTATATTAGTGATGCTTATTACTTTGTCTCCTGTCTCACGCGCTGCTAGTTGGGTCCTGATCCAGCAAACAGAGCTGCTTGCACAAACCTCAGTCCAGCGGAACTTACTTGCACGGTGGTGAAGTAAGTTCAAACTGGCCTCAGTTCCAGTACCTCTTTGCATTTGGCTATTTGCAGGTTTTTGACCTAGTTTTAAGGAGGAGAAAAACAGGTAGCTGGAGAGAAGAAAATCATAGTGTTCTGCTTCTCCTTCCATGCAAGCAATGGCAAATAGTTTTGTGCTAAGTGGCTTTACCCATGAGCATATCTCAAAATGATTTATGGAAGAAGAAGGCTAGCATTTATTCCTGATTTGTAGGTGGGGAGGGCTAACCAGAGAAACTGGTGGGTTTTTTTTTTTTTTTTTTTTCCCCCTTTCCACTATTGAAATGTACATTTTCCTAGGGACTAAATAAATAGAACCCTGGACTTAGTGTGGAACATGGATATGGCAAAATATCCCTTTAGAGCTGGTATTGCTTTTAAGCTATGGTGACAGTAAGCATTAAGGCAGGACTAAACTTGACTCATTAAGTCTGTTTCATTGAAAATTGTGTTAAGGTAGAAGTTTAAAACTAGGCAGGAGCCAGACAACTTCTGAAATAGCAGAACACTGTGACTTATGATGCTTCCATTCGCTTACTGCATTAACAATGCAACAGCAAAAGGAAATGCAAACATTAGTCAGCATGCCTTTACCCTATTCAACATGATCTGAACCTAAGGCCATGAAGAAAACCAAGGCTGGTAGTGTCCTTCTCATTCTGATTTTTAAAAAGAATGTTCTTCTGCATCTTTAAGGATGTTGTGTCTCCAAAGAAGGATTTGGCCTGAGGGCTTATTTTTCCCAATTTATTAATTAAAGAACTAGTGAGACTGGTAAATGATCTGGTCTTCATTTTACAATGTCATTTGTAGACTTGTAACTTAGTTAAAAGAGCATAACAGAGTTGAATAATGAAGTTGGTTAAGACATGACTTTGTTAGTTGGTGGTTTGTTGGTGTTTTTTTTTTTTTTTTTTAATCCTCATTATGACCCTAAGTCCAGCAGTTTTCAGGAAAGCACTTTATTATGTTTAAGGCTGTGTCAGGGCACTGCTGTCAGACATAGGCTTAAAATTATGTACAGTGTGTGTGTTTTATCTCCCTAATGTCCACATCAGACCAAATTATGGTAACAAAGGAGGTTAGTGAGAACTGGAATATCACAATTGAAGGTAATTAGCCCCTTGGGAAATCAATTCCCAAGTAGCTGTTACTGAGTGGTGAGACTGGTGGGCGGGCAAGGACAAACCATGCATGCGTACAATGTGTTTGCCAGCCTGCTCCCTGGCTTTATTTGGGGGAAAATTCATACAAATTCTGCTTGTGTGGCATACAGAATAGGTCTAATGGAAAAAGTAGGACTTTGCAGACTGGATGATCACAATTTTCTTGGCAGGCTGTCCTTTTAACTTGGGCATCAAGATATTCGTATTAGACTTCTTTGTCACAGAAGGTTATATTTACAAAACAGTGTGTGCATTTTTTTTTTTTTTTTAAACTGGGGAAAAGAAGTAAGCCATTCTTTCTAAACTGGTGAAACAAAAAACAGACTGAGGTCATGGAGTTGGCTCATTGCATAATGCTGCATGCTTAGAAGCGTATGAAGTTAAAGGAATGTATTCTTTTGTGATCGCTTCATTTTCCTTTGTAAATAGGAGTAAGTAGATATTTTGTGGCTTGTTTCAGTGAGTGGAAAATTCAACTTCTGATGTCTGTGGAGCAGTAGATTGCATGCTCTGTCCAAAGCTGTTTGCAGTCACTGGATTAGTTGTGAACCTTTCTTTATTGAGCCAGACTTGCTCATAAAAACTTGGTCTATGGCTTTTCCCTTTCTCAGTTTCTCATCACGTATTTGATGTTCAGCTTGTGGTGGATGGAAAAGTTCATCCTTTCTACCTGTAGTCAGTTAGCTACGTTTTGCAGCAGGTGTTGAAGTGAAGATACCAAAGTCTGAGCTGCTGGGTTTGGTGGAGAGACGCCTTTAATGAGCTGAGTGCACACTGGTGGTGAGTGGAAAGGCTGGGCAACTAGTTTGGGATAAACCTGTGCTCCATAACAGAGCCAAAGCTCTTGCATCTGCAAATGAAACAGGGAACCCTGGAGACCTGTTGAAATGAAAATTTGACATCTTGTAAGGACAGAAATAGCGGGTGGATGTTATTTGTTTGGACTGGATGACAAGAAGTTATGGAAGTATCCTTCTAAACCACTACCCAAAACTAGTTTGATCCGTTTCTTCTCTTCTGAAGAGCAGCAGTCAAAATTATTGTATGAGACCATCAGATAAGTCTTTTTTCCCTTCTCCACTGCTTTCTCCCCATCTTTTGGCAGGGAATATGCACCCAAATTCATGTTGCTGAAAATACTTAACCTTCGTGGCAGGGGAATACCTATCCTTTTAAACCAGGTTCCTGACTCAATTGGTGTGGGTCTCCTAAGGGCAGAACATGGTGTCCCATATTTACGAGGGACTGCCAAGAAATACCATCAGTGATGCAGGCAGTGAAATTCCTGGGCACGCTCAAGGCTGGCTAGTGCCAGTGATGGAGGAAAGCAGCCAGTTCCTAGTGGGAGGGAGGTGAGAGTTTGGCAGTTGTTGATTTTTATTTGCAGGGAGAGAGAGAGGCTGAGTTAAAGCAAAGATACATATACAGTAAGTGCTAAGCAAATCCCACTTCAATGTCAACTTGAATATGAATTTTGTAACACAATATTTGAAGCTGAAGCCAACATGTGTTTGTAGGTCTGTGCAACAGAAATACCTGTATCTTCCTCTGTCCTCCTTCATTTTATGCTGAACTATATATCCATGAGAGAACAAATGCTCCAACAGCAGGGTTATAGTGTCAGTCCGACAGGTTTTGGTTATGCCTGTGAAGTCCAAGGACTTCTCCTTTATTAGGTTACAGCTGGCATTATTTTCTCACTAGCCAAAACTGGGGCATTTGACAGCAGGTGGCAAAAGACAGAAACTTCATTGCTAAAACTTCACTCATGTGTTGATCATCTCAAGAAACTAGCAGAAATATCCAAGCTTAATAGCTCTGCCTGAACTTGTGTACCCTTTTTCACTAATGAAGCATCAGAAGAACAGGCTGCAATGTTCTCCCACCCAGTCTGAGCCAAGTCACCCCTCCTAGCTGTTATCTGGAGAGGTCCTGCATTTTTCCAGCATGCTGTAGCCTTGTTAAATTAGAATTTGAGATGGTGGGGAGGAGGGGCCACTGAAACAGGACCAGAACAGCTGCAGCTGTATGCACAAAAATGAGTATTTGACAGTGGAAGCAGCAGCCTCTCAGCAACCCTCAGACCTGCCAGACCCCGTCTCTCAACACAGGGGTTCAGCCTTCTCCCACCTGATCCCCACCTCCCCATAGTGAATGCCTTCTGCCTGACACCATCCGCCTTCCCCCCGCGCCCTGCATTAAGGCAGTTGTTGGCATGGCAAATTGATGCTGCACGATGATGTGAGAAGTTCTGTATTAGATAAACTGCTATGTGACTCCATTTGACAAAAATTCTCTCTCCTTAATTTTCCTTGGTGCTGCCGCAGGATTTGTAGCAATACAGAGGTCAGCAGGGGAGGGCTGAGGGGGCTCGGTGCGCAATGTAAGTGGGGATTTCAGTGCAGCACGTGGTAGCGGAGCAGCAGAGGAATGTGGGCTGTCTGTGAATGTACTGGAGAGCAGTGGTACACACAAGGGAACAGGAGTGTAAATAAGTGATGGGGCGTGTCCCATTTGCTTGTTTGTTTTTATTACAGCTAGGGAAGCTACATTATCTTTTTATGCAAGTTTCCTGTTTATTCTCAGTTCAGCTTCTTGATAGGAAAATAAACACAGTGGCTGGATTGTGTTTTGCTCAGGCCTGTGTAATTCTGAACAATGACAAACGCATCCAGGCACTGTGGTTTGTACATGCGGCGGCCTGTGTAGCACGTTCATGTTGTTCTTTGAGAAGTTGTTCTCTGCTGCTAAGCTATAGGGTGTGTGGCAATACAAAAAAAAAAAAAAAGCCTCCTCACATGTAGTGAGCAACCCAGATAAAACAGGAATTGAACTCAGCAAATGATGAGTAGTAAAAAATAATCCAGTGTGCTAGGGAAATCCACAGTAAAGAAATTGCCACCTGGTAACTGCAGAGAGGTCTTCCATGTTTGTACTGATTTTACTCTTCCTTACTATTTTTCTGCCTGTAATTGTCAAGGGGTGCACCCATAGCAGGCTACTATGGAGCAGTTAGTTTTACTTGAGGGTATTTAGAGGTAGAGACCTTATTTTTCCAAGAGTTTTTGTGCACAATGTCAGGTGTAAAGCTTTTATGCAGCACAATAAAAAACAAGCACAGAGCTTTCATGCTTTCTGCATCTTTGCTGATTGGCAAGACAACTTTAAGGGTATAATTAGGTGTCACACAGTGAAGCTGCTCAGCATTTTAGTGCTTCCTATACTCAAAGCAATTTACATGGATTTCAGTGGGTATCAGTGAACTGATTTAGAGTCAGAGCATAGCCAACTAGATAACTTAATCACGAAACGTCTTTGGCCCTTCTAGTATCATAGAAAAGCTGCAGAACTGGCTTTCCCAAAAAGTAAACATCCCCCAAATCAGTACTTAGAAAAATCACAGAAAGTGAAGAATCAGTGTGCCTTACAGGGTTTGTACTGAAACCACCCTGAGCTTTGTGTTAGCTTCATCCCTTGTAAATCTAGAAGAAGCTCTGGAAGACCCACAGTGGGCATCTTGTGCACCCTTGCCTGCATAATTTACAGTGTCTCTATAGCTGCAGTGTTTCTTCATCCAGACTGGACACTTTGAGCACGTATAACCTGTGCTGCAGAAGAGCAAACTGTGAACTGTTTATAAGTAATTTTCTGACTTGCAGAAGGAGTCATCTTAGCAGGAGCCTGTAAGTGTTGCTTATCCTGTTGAGATTCCATTTCCTGGACCCTTGCAGTTGGAATTGCTTTTACAAGCCAGCCATTTTCCTTAGCTAGTGCTGCTGCATTACTAATTTGCTTGCCTTGCTACAGGAAGGCATTTTTTCAGCATGAGATGAAGTTTAGGTGACAAGCTTTCATGACTTTTTTTTGCACCATAAGCTACTGCTACTAGCTGCCTTCTTAAGTTTTTATTTTTATCATTAAGTTTACATCATCTGCGGGAACATAGTCTTGATAGATGGGCTACTACAAATGCTCTGTTGACCAGACTGCTCAAGAATGTTATCAGCTGCATATGTAGTGCTAGTTGCTGCACCCCATGTGTGCCTCCCTGGATAGAAATCAAACTTGCCCTCCAATTGCTGTTTTTTCCAGAAAAGCAATGAAGACAAAATATATTAAGACTATTGCTGATGTCAACAGCGAACTGCCTTTGTTACTGACAAAATAACTACACTTAGATGCACGTGTTGAGAAACCCTGCCATGAAGAATGCCTCTAGAGATGAGTTGAAAGAGAAGTGGAAGCCCCCAGGAGTTCAAAGAGGTGCCATGCTTGCACAGCAGGAGGTTGATGGCAGAATGGCTGGTCTCCTGACCTGCCAGGACAAGGCTCTGAGGTGTGTGGACTGAAGTTACACAATTTTTATAACCTTGTTGTCACTGAAATTGGATTTAAACTGAGGTAACCTGCCTTTCCATGCAGAAAGGAGGCAGAGTTATAAATCATAATTTCTTGCATTATACTGTGCTTTCTCTCCATGGATTCTGAAGCACTTGACAGATTAATTAAGACATACAACTCTCATAGGAGATCCACTCAGCATCAAAAGCTGTTACCATACCCTAATGAGTTTTGCATGTCATCTGAGCAGCTCTAGGTGACAGGGAGTGCCCTTAACCCATTGCAAATGCAAAGAAGTGTCCATTGGCATAAATCCCCTGGAGTATATTTAAATCATAAAGGTGGTCACTAATGACTCCGCTCACCAGCAGCTAAAGTATGGCAATATAAAGGTTTGGAGGCGTGTTCATACAACCACACTGCAACAAGTGCCTTTTACCAGAGCGGGACGATGGATGCTGAGTACCAAAAGCCCATATTCTAGAAAGACCTTGTCTGCTTTGAGTCTGGCCAAATTTTAAGGTTGTACCCAGAACACTAGGGGGTACTCTTAGCTTTACTACTGCAATAGGAGCTGAGTTTTTGCTGCTCCCAGTTGTTAGGGATGAGTCATTCAGAAAATTCTGGCTTTGTCCAAACTTACAGGTGGTGACAGTGCCAGAAACAGAATACAGACTTGAGGGAGTTAGCTGCAGGAGCTGGGATTTCTGCAAGTGCATTGGGAACCCAACATTCTTCCCAAGTCAGTGGGATGAGGCATGTGATTTCCAAAGACTCCTTGCAAAGAGCTGACTCTGTATCCCTTTGTAAGATGCGAAAGGAAGCATTCAGGTCTTTAGAAATGATGACTGGAATCTAATTGGGGAAGCCAGTCATGCATTTTATTCCTCTATATCTGCACTTGCTTTCTGTGGCAGGCTACGAACAGCTACTTCTTGGGTGTCATTTCTAAAGGTTCTGTCAGTACGTGTCCTGCCAGAGTGGGTTTCCCATCAGAGGACACCTGCTGTGCACTGAAAAAAAGAAGCATGTGGGGACAAGGGCTTATCAGCCTGGGTAGCCGTGACGACCAGCATTCCTGGGAGCCCTGTCCCTGTGTTAGGGGGAGAGTGTCTCGAGGTCTGCAGAGCTGTCAGGAAGGAGGTGTCAGGGTGCCCAGGCAAGCAGAACGCGCAGAAGGGGATCGGCAGGGTTGCCGCTCTGCCATAACGGTTGACTTGAGTTGTCAGTTTGGGTAATGCGATGTATGCATTTAAAAAAAAGAAAAAAAAAAAAAAAAGCCATAACAGAAAACCTCCATAAAACCACTGTCAGGAGCAAACTCTAAGCCTTGTACACAATATGTGACAGAACTATTTATATTTCTCATGCCATCCTGTCTCCCCCTGGCTCGTGGCCCCTTCTTTCCTGTCCTCTTGCTGTGCCCGTGGAGAGCAGCACTCCCAACTGGCTTGCATCTGTCAGATTTTCCTGTCCTGGACTCCCCCTTCCCTTTCTGCCATTTGTTTGAGTTTCGATCCAGGGCAGTTGGAAGCCTTGCCCTCACATGCCGCTTCCAAATGCCAGGGACATAAGATATGCTGCAGGCTTAGGGTATGATCCAAAGCCATTTGGGCTTTTGGATCCAGTCTTTTTCTTTTAAAAACTGGCAGCAAGGCTGAGGACTCTGCACTAAGCAGGCGTGCCTTCAGGTCACCAATTTATTTCTTTTTATGAAGTACTGGCCCATGTAGCTGTGATGGCAGTAATCTCTCAGGCATTTTAGTCTCCTCAAGGAGAATTTTCTCCCCTTTCTTCCTTTTTCTTAACAAACTGTGTGTTGCAGGGATGAAAATAAATTAGCATCCAAATTACATCAAGGCTAATGTGACTGCTTTTGAAGGATGAAGAAAATAAGCAGCAAAAGCAGGAGCCTGGGGCTCTGAGGCTTCTGAGAGTGCCCTCCAAGCTTGCCATTCCCTTGCCTTCCTGCAGTTCTTCCTTATGGCAGTCCTCATTTCTGCTCAGCTCCCTACACTCTTGCCTATTAGGAAATGGTTCTTGCTTCTGCTATTTCGAAAAACAAACGCTGGCCTTTCTCAGGTTTTTCTAGGTGCTTCCCTAAGGGGAGAGATTTCATTGCTCTGGGATGGGAAGCCAAACCCCAGAGCTCTGAGGCACAGCCCCCATGTCCTTGGCAGTGTGGGGTGGGACTTTGTTTCTGACCCCTCCTCTCCCCAGCCCTGCTGGGATGGCATGGTGGAGCTCGCTCACACCCTTAGGAGATAGTCCCCTGCATGTAGCCCTTCTGGGGATTTCAGACATCCCCCATACCTTTAGCTGGGCCCTAGCAGTTTGCTGCAGGGCCACAGTTTTGCAACAGCTCTGAGAGCATCCTGGCTGCCAGCAACAGGAGGAGCCTGTGGTGCCATTTCCTTTTGTCCCCCAAATCCAAGCAGCTGCTACTGTTTGTGTTGTGTCTTCAGGATAGACAGAAGGGCTTCTTTCTTCTTAATTATGTTTAATCAATGTAAGAAAAAATGAAGTAGAATACCCTCTGGCTTGGCTCAGGAATTCTGCAGTCAGGCTTTCTGCTGCAGCTCTCCTGCAACCCTCTAAAAATGTTTCTCAATTATGATTTGCAGTAATTTCTCCTTCTCATCAGAATTTTATAGAGATCTGCTGATGAGAGCAGATTCTGCAGTAGTTGGGAAAATTATCTTCCCCTCCCCTTCCTTCCCACCCCATCTTTTTTTATTCCAACCATGAGCTTAACAAAGGCCTCCAAATGTTGAAGGAGTGCTAAAGGGAACCAGTCGCATATTTTCTTATGCAGTAAGAAGTAAGTAACTTTAGTTTCTCTTACTTTTCCATTAGCTGAAGTCTAAAAATAGACTAAATAGTTAAAATATATTTAAAAAAAGGAAAAAAAAAAAAAAAAGAAAAAACCCTTTAAAGCAGATCATGAAAGTATCACAAAAGATATTTCTCATAGGCTATCCATATCAAACAAAGATAACAAATCAGAATGAAGAGGAGAAGGTAATTGTTTCCCTTGTCTGTGCTATTCATATAAATGTCACAAATTAATACATTTTACAGGATTTGGAAGGCTTTCAAAAGCCAGTATTGCAGTGGGATCATCCCTATAGCAATATCTCAGAACAGCTGCTACTAGAGAGTGGATCAAGAACGTGAAGTATGTTTTCTGATTAGCTTTGTGTTTATTTCTGTTCTATCTAACCAGCTCTGATAGTCCATCTCAGCATTAAAAGCTTCCTCATGTTGTTAAGTGCAGAACTGAGCAATTGCTTATCTACAGAACACGTTTTGGACTTAAACTCTTCTTCTCTCCTATATTTATAGTAACATAATTATATATATTATATACAGAGTAACATAATTAGCAAATCTGTTCCATTTTAGGAGCAGATTTTCATATTCAGTTGCCTAAAGCTGTTGCAGGGGAATACGAACATTCAGTTGCTTTCCCAAAACTGACGTTTGCTCAGGCAATACAAGGACTGGAATGTTCAGCTATTCGTTCATATTTTCAGCTCCCAAGCAAGCATAGATACTATTTTTACATGTAAAAATGAGTTTGGTACATTTAAACAATAAAGGCATGTGTAAGTTAAGCACCAGAAGTTAAGTTCTGCGCTTTAAAAGACATTGTGGCGGCCCATACACTTCATTGGAAACCAACCAGTAGTGCTGCATGACAGCCATTTCCATCCCTAACAAAATGCTCATCAGGTAGAAACCCATCTGGAACTGCTGTGCTGCAGTATGCATGCAAGACTGAGACCTGCGCCCTCGATTTTGCACACAGCAAGGTGAGACACCACACTGACAGAAGGAATAGGCAGAGCTTTAGACCAAATTATTTCAACCGTTGATCAGGCAGAAACAGTGCACCTGGCTTCAGCATGTGGATTAGAGACCAGTGCAAGTCATCTTAGATACAACTGCCTTTTCATGGCACGCTTAAATTCATTGTTCACGTTACGAAGTTATCTTCCCTGGTCATGTGTTGTCTAAACTTTGTATTTGTTTTTAAGCTTTTTTTTTTTTTTTTTTTTTTTTTTTTTTTTTTAAATTGAGAAGTGTTTTCCATTGAAAACCAGGATGGTTCTTTTGCTGTGAAACCAAATGTGGGAAAGTCAGCTTTCATTGCTGAGGTGTTTCTTTTTCTGACCAAAGTAATTCTTCTACTGTTTCTCTAATTTTTAAGCTGTCTTAAATGGCAGTTTTAGCATTGATCCAGTGTGTGGGGTATCTCCAGGTGACACCAGGTGCCTTCATAGAGAAATTTCTTGGACAGCTAAGTTATTGGGGTGCATGGAGAAGTTAAGTAGGGGGATGTTTATGGTGGATTTGGTGTGTGTGTGTATCGGTGGAACTACTGGGTTTAGTTATACTGGCTGATGACCTGATTCACTACATTAGGAGATTTAATCTGTGCACAGGAAGATCTGCCTCTGATACAACTGCATTCTTAGTCAAGCTCTCCTCTTTTTCAATGCCCACTGAGTAGGGTAGGAATAATTGTTTCCCCTCTGCTCACTCTTTTTATTCTAGAACTTTGGTCTCAAGTATGTAGAGGCACAAATATCCTGTATTTGTTATCCTCTTTCCTTCCTTATACATTCCTGGGCTCCCTCTGGTCTTTCATGCCAGTCCCCTGGGTCTGCTAATCACAGTGTTGCTTTCCCTCCATGCTCCTGGTCAGCCTTGCCAGCCCTCCCTCTGCTTTGAGAAAGCACTGCAGCAAAAGCTGTCCCTGCTGCTTAATATGAGGTTCAGCAGTGCGGTGATTTCACCTGGCTTTCAACACCTAGTTAAACAGTCTGCTAAATGATTGTAATGTAAAGCTGGTGCTGAAAATATCTACATGCCTTTCTAATTAGGAGCCAGGTGCTAGGCTGGGCAGTCTAGGTGACAACAGAGAATGAATTTGGTAGTAAATATGGAACCTTCACATTTCAGAAGATACGTTGCATTCTACAGGAATATTAACAATTCAAGCTACCATTAATAGCTTTCATCTTAACTGGTGGTTTTAATTTTTACAGTTTGGAATAGATTTTGAAGTCTGTACATGAATGTCATTGCGAGTATACTTATAGGGAGGTTGTGTTTTCAAAAGTCATTTATGTGAAGCTACCTTGCCAGACTGAGGACACAAATCTTACTTGTTTTGCCTCTGGAATGACTGTAGTGACCGTGGTAATGAACCTCGCTAGGACACTGGCAATGGGTTCTTTAAACAATGAAATGAACTTGAAGTCATCCCCTTCTTCCCTTGAGTTATTTCTTTACTCAAGAAAGAAACTGAGGCACAAGGAAGGTACCGTTTCCAGAAGTTATTTTTTACATATTGGAAGTCTAAAGACAGAATAAGTAAGCAAAGTGATACGCATCTGTTCCATTTGTTTAGAGTTGCCAAAGCATAAGATTGGATACTTAACTGTTGAAAAGGCAACTATTTGCTGATACGTTCTGTCTCACGTGCTAAATCCTTGGTAGAAGCAAAAGCAAAACTTCTGATTCTTGCTCTTGTGATTTAATAGCAAGAGCCTTGAATTACGTTTCCCTGAAGCATGCAGAGATTTGTTTACATCTATGCCTGCATGTCTGTGTCTATGTACCTTAGAAACAAAGCAATACCCTAAATGCAACCACTGTTAGGTAAATCCGGAATGTGAATGTCTACTTCTGTGTTGAGGTCACATTTGATCCAAAAGGTATTTGTAAGATGCCAAACCACTGTGGTTTCTTCCAGAAACCTCTCTGCCCATTCTTATACACGAGACAGAATTCTGTTACAAAGAATTCCTGACAGTCTTCTACTGCACTGGCCTGCTCAGAGGAGCCCATAGGGCAGTGACCTACAGTTAGGTCACTATGTGCCTTGCTGGGCCATGCTGTGCTCAGAATTACACCTGCCACCCTGGGGACCGGGGGAAGACATTGCCAGTACTGAAAGCAGAAGCCTTTGAGATTGCCGTGGCAATCAAATGCCTCAGGCACGTCCCTCAGGATGGGTAGGTTCCTGTCCCAAGTAGGGTGATGGCAAAGGAGGAAGAAATGGGCAAACGGCAAGGAAAAAACTGTTACCTTCTGATGAATTACATACTGAGAAGTTGTTTACCTCTGAAGCTCTTTTTTGCACTTCGTGGTGCATTATCATCAGCCCTCAAAAATATAGTCCAGACCTTCCTAGTTTTCAGTGCTTTGAGCTTGTAGGACAAATGCTCCTGCATATTAAGATCAGCTGAAGAGAAACGCTTAGGTCTGCTCTTGGCAACAGGACTTCTGAAAGAACTCAGGGCTTCCTTCTAGCAAGAAGGGAACTATAGCCAAAACTCGTGATTGTGCTGTCATCACTTCTCATATCTGGACAGTTTTGATGATGCTCATTAGAATGTGGCTTCCTTCCCATTCACCATAGGGGAGAATCAATAATAATCAGTAAGTGTTAGTGTTTGCAAGCATCTTAAGGTTTTTTTTTTTTTTTTTTTTTTTTTTCCATTTCAATGACAAGAAAAGA
>VXAV01001685.1:78442-116382 GCA_013399715.1 Alectura lathami
TTTTTTTTTTTTCAGATTGAATGACTAGAAAAGGATGCGATTATAATGAAGAATAACAAGCATCACCATAAGACTGTCCTCCACTGCTTCTAGGAATTCTGTGTTTGGAGGAAAAAACAAACAAACAAAACCCACAAAAACACAGCCTCCCAAAACCACAATATAACATGGGCCTGGCAGTGACCTGTGATTTTTGTCCACTTAAATTTATAATATTACCCGTATGTCCACGGGAAATAGATCCAACAGTTAAGACAAAGGTGCTGTTTCTCCCTGGAAGAACAACTACATAGGTCTCCAGCGCTGGCTTCGTGTACTCTTGCCTCCTTTCTGTCATCTCCCTTGTCTATTGTGTGTGTGAGAGCAGTATGAAACTATGACCCACCATGGGTCTATATAATACGGCTTTCAATGGAATTGTTTCATCCAGATGATGAGGCATCTGGACAAACAACAGCTGCAATTTTTGTTAACTATCTGCGGACTGCAGGAAAGACAGAAGACCAGCTTGCCCTGTGTTACAAATCAACCTAACTCCACTTTCTTCAGCAATCACAATAATTTAAACCATGGCAAGAGGCTTTTCCTCTTGCATGATTTCCATCATGAAATCTGACTGCTCAGATATGCTGCTGTCCTGAAGGCTCAGCTCCTCATTTGGCTCTTGAAGTAAAGAGAATGGTTTCAAGGACAGAGAAATGTGCCTTGTATATTGTATTGTCTTGGTCTTTTTCACCCATGTCTCAAAATATAACCTTTTCTCCAAATTAAATCAAGATTTTATAAGGTATGCTAGGAAGATGTTGACTAGACCATCATAAATCATCAATTTCATTAATGAGAGGAGCGTAAACATAAGTTTTTGGCAACAGTAGCAAGCAGGAGGCTGCCCTGATGTGGAGGGGTTCCAGCACACTGCTAACTTAAGTTTACAGTTCCTTTTTTCTCTTTAGAAAAGTCATCCAGCCATGAAGAGTTTCCTGAGTCTATGAGATGCCCTGTGAATGGGAGGCAGTGAAGAAATCATGCCGTCTTGGAATACTGTGCCTCTGAGAAAACAGTCAAAGGGCAGGAGGTCCAGGCTGTAATTGTATTAATACAAATCTTATATTAAGATGAGCTGTTGCAGATGGACTTGGGGTCCATCCCTTCTTTATACACAGAAGATTCTACCAGCTAGAGCACAAAGTATCTCTTGGAGATGTCTGTGCTCAGATTACATTGGAAATTAACTCCTTCTAAAGAGCCAGTTAAATTCAAGAGATGCAGGCTTTTTGTCAAAAGTGAGGGAAGGCATCCAGAGAGGATGTGGGGAAGAGGGAAAAAAAAAAAAAAAAGAAGGTGGGGGGGGAAATGCTTCTTGTCCAAGGAAATACAGGATGATCTGCTTAAAAACATGAGGTGGAAATCAGGGGCAGAGAAAAAGGACTTAGAGGAGGTCAAGAGCAAAGATGAGCTTAGGAGAAACTGAGGACAGGCAAAGGTCTGAGCCAAGTCAGGGAAGCCTCTGCAGGGAAATTAAGGGACCTAGGAGACAAAGGTAAGCTTGAATTTAATATTGATAGTTGTTAGTGCAAAACGAAGGCAGCTAAATGTGTATGGCAGAAGTTAAGGGGCTGAAGCAGAGCAGTGGGATAGGACTCCTCACAATTACTTTTTATTTTTATTTTATTTTTTTTATGTTGGAGAAGGAAAAGGAAGTAAGAGTGGAAGAATGCAATGAAAACGACAAGAAGATGTAGGAGCAGATACTGAGTTGCTGGAGGATAGGAGAGAGGAGATGATATCCATGGTGTGGCAGATTCAGAGTAAGAGAACTGGAGGGGTACTTGGATAAAATGGAAAAGGAGAAGTTGGCCAACACAACAGGGTATGTCTTGGGCATGGCTGGAAATAGATATGGAATGCTTGTGGACAGATTTAAGGGGAGGAAAAAAAAAGGGAAAAAACAGGTTTAGGAAGCAAACCTAATGTGCTCCTTAATGCTATTGGAAAATTTCCACTGATTACCCTAATAATTTGTGTATGGGTATAGACATGCATAAAGTAGAGGAGAATGCAGAAAGAGGAAGAACAGGCCAAGAACAAAACTCTCTAAAAGTTAAAAACAGAGTGGGAGAGGGGAGGGGGAGGATACAGAAGGAATAAAAATCAAAATATGTAACAGCACTGTTATTTCAACAGAGGTAGAAGCCTTCAGAGTTGCACATCTTTTCTAGATGTAATCATCTTCATATAGATGTGAGCTGGCAAGGTTCAAAATTAGTGTAAGTGATTCTAAATTGTGATTAACTTGACAGACTGATTATATTTGATTGTGTTGATTATGGCTATTAAAATAATTTCTCTGATGGGGAAAAAAAAATATCCGCAGGGTTTAATTGCAAGTATCCAAAATGTAGTTTTATCAAATTGCATTTGCCTTCTGCTTTAAAGTTCTCTTCTAAGCGTGAGGAGGAGTGGGGAAACGATCAGATTCAAAGCATACCTGTTTGTTATGGGGTGCTCTGAAGGAACTCTCTTCTGGAGAATGTAGTTTGACAACATCTTCCTTGCTTCTCCTTGAAGGAGGAAAGTGTAGGCTACAAATCGCTCAGAGGAAAAATTCTGCTGTCATTTTGAATTTAAATGCTTACATAGTTCACATGGGTCTTAAATAAGAAATATTATCCTTTGCTGTGGGATGGAAGTTGCCTTTAATAAAAGGCCATCGCTGCACGGCTGATGGCACTGGGCTCTTGGCTCAGTGGAGCTCCGTCATCTTCCTGGTCTGTCAAGGGCTCTGTGCGCTCTGCTCTCTCCCTTGCCACATGAGCTTGTGCGGCAAGCTGCAGTTTGTCCCTGGTGGGAGTCTGATGGTTCCCAGCTGGGAAGCTTTGAATTTCCTGTTTGACTGTCTCATGGTCTGCCAAGAGAAAATCCCCTTTTCTCTTCAGGTCTGGAGCCTTGTTTTTCTAGGAACCATCCCAGCACTGTATCTAGATGTAATCCCTGCCATCAAAGAGTTTCAGTTAAAACAAAAAATTGAGATGTTTGGGAGAATGAAAAGAAAATGACCTGGAAATGGTCAACATAGCTGCTAAGATTATGGCTGAGATATCCTTCAAAGAGGAAAAAAGCAGTGTTGTGTATATATATATTTTTTGCACTCAGATCTCTATGCTTCTTCTTCACTGGCTTTTTTCAAGCATTGCTACATGTGCCATGCACACATTCTGACTCCTGGAGTGCAAGTTTGTTTGGTCAGGGAGACCAAATGAAATCCGTGTTATTAGGCATTCAGTATAATTAAGTGTAAATTTTTTTAAAACCAAAATGAAATATTAATTGTGAAACTTAATGCACATGGGTAATTATCTGCTAAGGAGCCATTAATTAGCATTCTGTACTAGGGCTGGAGCTTTGCCATGCCCAAGACTATGTTCATGAAAGCTCTGCACTTCTTTTTTTTTTAATTTTTGGTTTAAAACAAGTAGGCCTCTATTCAGAGATACCCAGAGTCATAAGCTTTAAATCACTCCTAACTATAGGGTACAGATGTTATTTGCCCCAGAAAAATATACAGTAGAATTCAGTTGTCATTAACAGAAGAAAAATCTCACATAAATCGCTGCAGTTTTCCTCTGTGAACCACAACTTGAGCTTAATGAAGGTAGTCCTTGATGGAAGCTGCCACCTTCTAACTTTTTCACTCAGGCTTATCATTTTCAAGCAACGAATGTGCATTCTTTATTTAACAGCTTCTTTTTTTAGGTGAGGTTATGTGTGGTCATGTCCAAGACATCATGTCAAGCATCTGAGATTTTTCATGGGACTCTGATTTGTGTTGCATATGTCTTTAACTCTTTGCAAGCAAATCAAATATGTTTCGAGATTGAAAATCAGTGCTATTTCGCCGTGGTATGCAGCGCACTCTTTCAGACTGATCTGCACACCTGTCATTTTGAAAGACCAGGAACATCCCTGCTGAAAAGTGCTAATAAATAAATTTCTGGGTTCACGACGTAGCACTGCTGTGAGAGAAAGAAGTGCAACGCCTCACAGCCGGACCTACCACCAAGTACCAGGTCTGAGGAAGGTGGTGCCACTTCCAGCTGTGTTGGCAGTTCCCTGTTTGTGCCTAGCACCCATGTGAGCCACCCATGTTACGGGAGATCTGACTTTGTCCCTCAGCCTTGAACATCTTTTCCTTTTGATAGGGGCTAAAAGGAGAAAAAGAGGAAAGTGTAAAAGAAAAGAAGGTGGGGAAACTATGACTTAAATGAAAGTTGGGACAAACATTTCTTTGGGAAGAACAATAAATGGCCCATGGACTGAAGAATGAAAATGTATTTTTGTAGATTGCGTGCAGTGTGATAATGTTGAAAGGAAGCAGAAGAGAGCAGACAACATTCCTGAGTTTCTCTGTAACTTCTTCTTTCACAAATGTCTCTCCTTGTGATTTCGAATGTCTAGAGTACTGTTGTGTATATATGTAATTTTAAAGTGGTAAACGTGCCCAAGTGACTCACTCTGAGGGCAATTGCAGCCAGACTGGAGCTACATCTCTTTGAGCATCTATAGTATTTGAGGTCAGCTGCTGTTTGATGAAATGGACTTTGGCTTGTCCATTACTGCAATGCTTCTAGAAAACATTCTAAATCTTTCCAGAACTGTCCACTTTTCTTTAGCAAACTGCCATAATTTTCCCACAAATTTATTGAAGTAAATGAAAAAGAATTTTCTTTGAATATGCTTGGAATTTTCTAGCACCTGGAAATGACATGAGGATGCAGAAGGTATGTTTTATTTGGAATAATCCGTTTCCATTGAGACACGATCTTGGGCAGCAGGCATTGAGTGCGCTTTTATCCCCACAATTACTGCCTTGGCCGTTAGCTCTTATGAGACTTCAGGAGTGTGAGAGCAGAACTAAGAGGCACCTTTGTGATTTCCTTAACCATTTTTTCTGTCTCCTGCATTCAGGATCTCTAACTCTTTTTAAGCGATATATCTGGCTTGATAAACTCCTTTGAGCCATAACTTAGTACACACAGAGGATTACCTAAAGCCAGAAAGTATCTAGATCTGTATTTTCCTGGAGGCTTGTGTTCCACTTTTTCCTTTTTCTGTGAGTTTTGATGTGCTGTATTTGGTGCATGTAAAGGCACTTTCAAGGCTGTTTTGGCTTATTAACCTGTAGCCAAAAGATGCCTTTGAAAAAGTTCTGTTGGTCTGCACACTCTTTTGTTAAGCTGGTGACTGATGAGGGATCCATTCCTGCCAAAGGCTGAAGGTTCTGTAGTTACCATCAACCTTTTCCAATTGTTGCCTAAAGAGGGCTGCTTGCATAATAGTGTTTGGTAGGAAGTGCTGACAGTCCATGACTCTGCATGGAATCAACTGGAGCAATAAGCGTGGCACCTTAAAAATTTCTCCATTTCGAGACATTGTCAAGATCTTTCATTTACAGTGTTACTTTTTGTTTTGCTGTTAAACTATGTGAGGTGAGGGGGTGAAGGGCCCCACAAATACCTGCTTAGATCTGTGTCAGTTTGCGTATCCTCTGAGGACAGTTGATGTAATTGTCTTTTTTTTTTTTTTTTAATTNNNTTGTGTTTCCTCTGTGTGAAGTTTTTTTTATTTTTTTTTTTTTTTTTTTTTAATTAAAGTGCTCTCAGCAAAGGTTGCAGGCTACAAGGGAAATTGTCCAAGCCTCTAAACAATGAGGACTTCCACAGGCAGCTAGCTCCCACCCACAAATTCAGCAGACCTAAAGATGAATAGTAATTAGGAGAAAGTATGTGCCAGACACTCAGCTGGTGGAAATGGAGATCACTCCTCCCTGCGGTGCTGCCAGCTTTGCTTACATCAAATGAGAGCCTGACCAAATGTCCCGGCAGACACTGCAATTCATACAGAAGCAGTACAGGGGAGGCTGAGCCTCGGGAGCACAGGAGGACACTAAATCTGGCAGGAAAGCTGCCTTCAGAACTTCATCAGAAATGGCTCTATCACCATTATTATGCATCTGAACCATCCAGGACACATCTCTGCATACAATAAATGGCTGTAATCACTGGTAGTTAGCTAGGGAGAAATCATCAGTGGTGCTGTGGTTAAATAGCACTTCCTTTTCTCCTCCACCTAGTGGTTCAAGTTAATGTTAAACATTATCTTCTGAGCTCATACGTCCTGAACCAATAGTACCATCTTCCCGACCAGCATTCGTGAGCAGCCTGTTGATCGTGTTTTCTAAGGCAGACCTGAGACCGTCAAATGTTTGCTAATAGAAAAGTTAATTCTGGAATGAAGTGTAGGCGTTTGTAACATCTGTGCCTTCCCCTGACTAACGTCTTGCTGTCAGTTGATTCTCTGCAGATTTTGCCAACTGTACTTGTGCCCTACAGAACTGGCTGGGGAGCCATGCCACAGTAGGAATCAGAACTTGGCTGCCTAATCCACAGTTTCTCTGTAATGTTACTGAAGTACCTTCAGGAGGAAATCACTGTGTGTATCTTGTTCTCCTTACATTGAAATTCTGTGCCATCCACGCAGGGAAGGAAAGCCATCCCTTCAGTCAGGCAGACCTTAATCCTTAGCAGCTTTGCCTGAAAAGTTCCCTTTGAGGATTCAGTCTGAAACACTGTGGCTTACTGAGTCATCCTGAACACCATCCGCAGCCCCTCTCCAGTGCAGAGAACATTGGGCTCTATGGTTACCAGCTGTGGCAGGTTTTTATCCATAGATCATGGTGGTCCTGTTTCTGTACTGAGATTTGCAAGCTCTAGTTCAGAAGTCCATTTGGAAAGAGTTGACTTAAAATGTAAGGGACAGTAATAGGTAACTGACACTTAAAGCTGTGCATCTGATGGGAATGTGTGATTTTTTGTTCTACCCATCCATGGTCACTGGACAATTGATTTAATACATGATCTGTAGATATCATGAACATATATTTCTTCTAGTGCTGTTTTAATGGAAAACTGTTGTCTGAAGTATATATTTAAAAAAAAAACAACATAAGAAATGATTATTGAAAGTCATCCATATTTCACGTATTTTATGAACATTAAACTCAGTATCAATTCAGGTTTGCTGAGTTCACTTGAGAGACTGTACAGTCAAGGGCTGGTCAGGGGTTAGAAGGAAAGCCTGGCCTGAGCTCTTGGAGGGTTTGTAGGCTTTGCTTCATGCGTTTTCCACTGAAAATAGCATGGAGTGATTATGTTCCTAGCAGTGCTTTGAAAAATCTTGCCTTGAAATTCTGCCCCAGAGTGACATAAAGGCTTTTAGACAGCAGAGAGCCTGAATTTGCTATCCATAGGCCACGGAATTATTGAAGAGTGTGGCAAATTGTTTGCCTGGGTATTGTGGCAGACCACAGACAACAGAGAATTTGGAAACAGGTGATAAGGCTTCAAAAGAAGGCTTTCACATAGAAAAATGAGTTGTTTCCTTGCTTTAGTTACAGTTGGTGTTACAGCACAACGCAGAAGTGGCAGTACTGCTTGGGGTAGAGCAGGCCTGTTAGAAGCTGCGGGTGTTGCAGGAGGGCTGACCTGGGGATGTGTGTAATTCCTCACCGGTCTGACCCAATGGATGTCTCTGTTTGTCTGCTGCACCTTATCTTTTGTCTGTCAGTTTACAAATGTAAAGACCGCCCCTGGCTGGCGTTTGTGCAGCCTACCAGAACAGATTGCCAGCTTTGCTTGCTGCCTGTAGACCTTTCTATGGCAAAAATAACAGTCTTGACATTATTCTTGTTCTAGGTAGTTGCATTTCTGCATGGAGAAAAGTAAGACTCCAGTTGTCTTTTTTTTTTTTTTTTTAAGAGATATCCTTCCCAAGTACTGATAATAGTAGACTGTGTGTCTGAAAATTTTTTAATACAAAAAGTACACAAAGCTGTAAAGCTTCTCCCTGCAGAAAGGTGCCTAATTTAGAGTGTTTGTGTTAGTGGCTTCAATGCACAGGTTGTTAGCAGGCATGCCTATGAGATTTGTAGATGCCGGTGCTTCTGAGAAGCGTTTGGTGGGATTCAATCCAAATCCTAATTTGACTACAACTTTGAAATATTCACTGTGAAATAAGAGGCAGAAAGCACTGTGAATGTGTCTTTTTCTTCTCTCAATTTTCAGAACTTCCAAAGAAAGGCAATGGCACTTGAAAAACGTTAGCATTTGCAAATCTTGTGTAGAGGGAGCTCTGGCATTTTCACGCTACCTTGCTGTTGGTGGAAATAATACAGCGGTAATTCATGATGTGCCCTTGTGCTGATATGGATTTGCTAGGCTCTAGATCTGCACCAATTTTTTTTTCAAATAGGTTTATACAGCCACAGTCTTGAGAGGATAAAGGAAAGTTCTGAATGGAAGGGAGACTGATACCAGTGCCCTTTTCAGAGTGTGAATGAAATTGTCTCAACAAATAATTGAGAATCTGGTGAGGAAAGGCCATTTTCAGGGAAAGAGTGGCCTGCAGAGCTTACCTAACCATTAGAACACTTCCTTCATCCTCAACTGATACATTCGAAATGTATTTTTACATAATGTAAATGTTTGCAAATATTATTTACTAGTGGCTTTCATATGGCTTTGCTGTGGCTTTTACATATGGCATTGCTTTGCTGTAGAGCTCATTTTGTCTAGGCTTCTAACTGGCACTGCAACAAAGTGTTACTCTGTGTTAAATATCCCTATTTAAGTAGTAGCAATAGGGTCTGAAGAGTTTCTTAAAAAAATCACACACTCAGCTGCACAATCTTTAGAGTAAAAGTAGCCATTACTTCTCTGAAAACGCAAGTCTTGACTTAAATTTTTAAGCCCAAGTTAAGAAGTACAGTGAAACTTTGATTTCCTTCTCCCCAGCCAAGTCTCTTGAATCAAGCAATTCTCACTGAAGCTTGTTCAAATGTTTCCACTCATTCAGTGGGTGCTGAGCACTTCAGAAAATCAGGTCAGTTCCTTAGATTTCCAAATACAGATTTAGGATCCTAAATATAAGCATGTTATTTAAAAAAAAAAAAAAAAAAAAAAAAAAAGTTTCTCTTTACATAGACTGTAAAGCCACAATCAGATCCACTTGACTAATTCTATTTCCAGCTCTTATGGAGGTCAACAACAATTGCATTTATAGCATTTTATTGCATTTATAGCAATATAAAGCAATTCTTGTTTTATATGTAAAATTGTCCTTCCTTGCAGGTGAGTGGGTGTGATTCTGTAAGTCAGTCCCTCTGGTTACTTGCCTTTCCTTACTAATATAGTGAGCTATTTTTCTTCACTCCTAGCAATCTGGGAAGAGTACTGGAATTTCCTCAGCTCTGCTTAAGTTCAGAAAGCTGTAACCTCCTTCCAGATCAAGATCTTAACCTTATAAGGTCTCAGCCTTACCAAGCTCCTTTCTCAAGGTTTGTCCTTTCTGAGATCCCCCTAAGAAGGAACATACATTTCTCACCCTTTCTTTAAAGTTACCTCAACTAAACCCAAAGTTCAACAGCAGGGTTGGCAGCCCCTTTCTAGCCCCAGTGCAAAAGCAGCTCCTGGTACTGTCTCTATCCCAGCCCTAACCCCAGGCCTCACCTTGGGCTGATGCTGAGCCCAGGAACCCCAGGAAGGCTGGTCTGGAGGAAGCACCTCTCAAGAGACAATGGTTTTGGCAGCCTACCTGCTCCGAGGTCAGCCCCTTTCCAGCCCCTCTCCTACTGCAGCCCTTGGCTTTGCCTCTCTGATTCATACTTCAGAGGGAAATTGCGATTTCCATGAAGTGTGAAATACTTCCAGCAGTTAATTTTAATTCTTGAAGTAACTCTGTTTACTCTTAGGTAAACTCTCCCCAGGGAGAGCTTTGTCCTCAATAGACAAAGTCACGGTGAATAGCACAGTAGGTTTTGAAAGGCCACGCAGAGAATATGTAGGTGATGGTATACCTAATCTCTAGCCTTTACTATCAAAGCAGTGTTTTCTCCTGAATTTCTTCCACATCATTGAATTTTTGCCTTTACGTAGGAGGGCTAAAACAGAGACTAATGAGAACGTCTGTCTTTTCTGTACCGCCTCTTATCCTAAAGCCTCCATCTGCAAGAAGTCTTTTGCCATAAATCAGTGCATTTCTAAAGCTACTCTGGTTTATCTCAAACGGGAATCCTACCCTCATAAATACAAAAGCCATATACAACATGTGCATAAAACACACGCACAAATGTGTTTGCTCACCTCTGGAATCAAAGGGAGGGAACGTGGTATATGTTTGGTGACTGTAATTAAAGACCGAAAGCGGGCTCCGCATCCAAACAACACCGTTGGAGGAGCTGCAGGGAGCATGGAACAGTTACGGTTACTCTGCAGGAATCTGGCCTGAGTGCAGACACTGCTCTGAGCTTTTGGAAGTATACAGCTGGTAGCTGGGTGCTAATGGCCGCCTGGGAATTCAGCTGGCAAAGAGGAGTAATGTGCTGGCACAGAGCTGCTTCTGCACTAGCTGTCCCACTGCTTTTCTCTGCAGAGGGAATTTGGAGAGCAAGGGTGCGTGCAATGATAATGCTGTCAGCGTAGAGGGAGTGTGCTGTAGATCTGGCATCATGCTGCAATCAGCCCTCAAAATCAGAAGCAGAAACCCCTATCCCTGCGGCTGCCGGAGGGCCAGTACAGCTGCAGTGAGCAAGCTACCCTGAGGTCTTTATCAATGGCAAATTACTGTTTCCTCCCTCAGCAGTTCCAAAAAGGAACACCTCAGAGAGAGGCAGGTTCCAAACAGAATGAATTGGATGGAGCTCAAGGCTGGGTGCAAAGCTGAGGCTCTGGAGCAGAGTCCTCTGGCGAAGCAACGCCGCAAAATCTGTTTCTGTGCCACGCTTCTGCTAATTACAATCAGATTTTAATGTACCACGGATTCTACCTTTTAATCTTTCAAATAGGAAGTTTCTCCAAAAAAACTGAATTTCTTTCCCTGCTGTCTGTTGCATGAGTGAGTCTGGAAGACTTAAAACAGAATTAATCATTTTCAGACTGTTGAACCCACTGAGTGCAAGTCAGTAGCTTCTCTTTAACTGTTTTATAGAGACATCTGCCTCTTGGGATCACTTAACCAGGAAACACTTTTTTAAAAAAAAGTTTGCTCAAGGCCAATTTACCCCACCATTGAATTTATCCAGCTGCAACTGCAAAAATAACTGATTTCTTGACTGCCAGCCTACAGTACTTAAACCAATGCATGTAGAGAGGAGTGGATCAGTATTTACTGAAAACGAGGGGTTCATTTCTTCAATTATGTGTGCACATCCTCGTTGTTTTCATAAGATTTCTCCTGGCTTTCTATTAGTGAGAGGAAAAGAAGAGACACACTAAATGGCTCAGATCCTTAATTGCTACAAATTGCCATGGTTTCATAATTCTCACTGCATTTTCCACCAGCTGTGCTGTATCGACCTCAGCCCTAGAAAATCTAACCATCAGGTATGGAAGTGATTGGTGAAGCTTCAAGCTGTATCTCAGTCCCTATTTGCTCTGCTCCAGTGATGGCAAGGGAGACTTAGTTTCTGAGAGAGATATTGGTGTTTCACTGTCATTGTCTTAAAAACAAAGACAAACTGTTTTCTCAAAGTGTGGGAATCTGCATTATAAGGGTGAAAGTAAAATGTTTGTCATTGCTGTCTTAGACAAAGGCATTCTCTTTTCCATTGACTCATGCTATTCCTACTAATGGAAGAATAAAATCATTATTTTTGGTGAGGAGAATATTGATTAGTAGGCTTAGGGATCTGCTGCTGCTTAGGACCGTCAGCTGAGAGATGGCTATTTCTTTTCATTCCCAGCTCCACACTGCTGTACTGAAGTATGGTGTGGGCCAGGGGGAGAAAGGTTTGGCTGCCTATGTCTGAGCCCTGGCAAGTGGAAAGCAGAGCTCGATGGAGACCCTTGCTTCCTGTACCCCTGTGCACAAGGTGTAGCTATGCAGTGGCGGAGGTATTCTGTCCTTCCAGACTAAGCAGTAACATCTGGGAATTTTCCATTGAAATAGATTTCAGTTAATTAAATGTGCATGTTCTGGAAAATCTGATTTTTATTCCCCTTCGTATTACCCCAGAAAACTTCAATTCAGTTGAAATATTTTAATCTTCTCTCAGAGAAACAGCAATATCAGAAGTATGGCACTTCTGATCCTTCAAAATGAATCAGACTTTATATGGCAGAAGTTCAGTGCTTGGTGGAAATCTACTGCTGCTTCCTTAGATTCTTGCTTTTACAGCCTGCTTAGAGAGCTCACGCTGTGTTTCCCCTGATACACAACAACGTCCCTTTAACCAGAAGCTGATCTAATCCATATTAGCTTTCTCTCTTAATTTAAGGCAGAGGGAAATTGCTGTGTTCCAGCTTTACCAGACCTCTCTTCTTTGGGTTCTGGGAGATGAGGACAGGCCTTAAATCTCCACTGTGTTTCTTGCTGTGAACCTTTGTTTAGACCATTAGCACTGGAGTGGGGAGTACAGCTTGCTAGGACTTGCCTTCCACTCAGAGCACCAGGGCTGACCTGCGAATGCCCTTTTGCTTGTGCTTAGACCTGCGTTGTGCTGCATTAATTTCTCACCAGCGTTTCCCACTGCACCACTGGAAAGTGGAGGGAGAGTGAATGCTGATGAAAAGGAGGGAGCAAAGAGGAGCAGTTTTTCTGCCAGAGCTACTTCCTTCCTCTGGCTTTTCCTTCAGCATTGCATAAGCGTGCCCTCGGCACTGTATAACCATGCCCTCTGTGCTGGAGTGGGTGGTGGTGGCAGATGAACTGCTTGTGGCAGCACCAGTCTGCAGCTGCTGGTGTGTGGTGAGCTGGTCTGCAGTGAGGTGGTACAGCATAGCCAGCAACCAGCCTACAAACAGTTGGAGGCTGGGAGCCTGCACAGCTGTTCTGAAGAACAGATAGCACCGGAGACTTGGAAAGTGGGTAATTAGTAAACAAGATCTGCAGAATTATTTCTGTAGCATTTTAATGTTACCTTCAGTCTGCAGTTACCTGTTTACACTGGTTTATCCACTCCTCTCTTTTCTGTTTAGCTGTTTTTTTCCCAGCTTGAGCCGCAAAGTGGGTATTGCACAAAGCATCGAGAATGAATTTGATCCACTCCAGTGGAATCAAGAAAGTTCAGTTAAACGCAGTGTTAAACCTAGCAGCATGCAATATATCCCACAGCTCGCCAGTAGAGAGAGCCTCCTAAAAGCCTCAGAAATAGCTGTATTTTATTGGATCAGAAGCTCCATTCATGTGCCCCCACAGAAGCTGAGCTGCAGACGTGTCACTGTAAATTCAGAAATTAAACCACTTCACAGGAATAGAGAATGCATCTATTTCCCCTCTACACATATCTGACTTTTTCTCTTGGATGAGCGTATAATGCATTCTCATCTTACTGTCCTCGCCTCCTCCATGATGCTTTTGCCCCTGTCCTCGTTTTGCCGCATGCTGAACATCTGCAACTCGCATGTGTTGAGGTGGGACTACGCCCTGGGATGGATAAAGCTGCTGCTTGATTGTAACCACAGAAAACAATCCCGTGGTCAGAGGGAAATCTTGACAGCAGCTCCACTCCAGAAAGAAAAGAGCTTTCTTGAACTTCTAGGCCAAAGCTTTGTAATTCCTAAGAGAGATACCTCATTACTGGAGAAAATGAGAGCTGGGGATGTTCCTCCTCAGACCTTAAGGGTAAAAATTACAGCATGGCTGAGAAATATCTGATCTGGTGAGCAGAAGAACACCTCTCAGACATCTCTCCTGTTCCAAAGGCAGGATAAGGCCAAATGCTGTTGACAAACTAGCGGGTTTTACCAGGTCCCCTGTTCCAAAGGGAGGTTGTTCCCCTAAATCTCAAGTCTGCCACTGAATTTCAACTAAGTTGTGTGCTCCTTTTAGTAAAATTGGTTTAATATCTCCTATTAGTTTCACAGACTAATCACTAATTTAAATGTTTCAAAACAATTTAAGAATTTCTGCTGAATAATTTTACATAGAGTATTATCCCAGATTGTGTTTGTACAACTGGTAGCTCTCTTCTCTCTCCAGCACCAGCATTTTTAAAGGACAGGAAACCACAGTAAAAATTTCCAAATGAAAAGAATCACTTAAATAAGGCTCAGTCAAATAAATTAACAAAAAAAAATTGAGCTGAATGCCCTGAACTTCCTTCCCCTCAGAACATGTTTCTAACCCAAGTTAACCTCGCCCCATCTGCATCTGTGTGAAAGCTACATTATGTTCTCCTCCTTTGTTGTGTTTGATCTATGGATTCTTTTTTGCATTTTAAAACTGCTCCCAGTTTCAGCTTCAAGTTTATGATGTTATTAACGACAAGTGCTCTGTGCAGGGTACATCTGTAATGATTGTCTTTCAAAGGATCTTTCCGCTTGTATCAAACTCTTTGACATCTTAATATTTTGAGTGGATTTTTTAAAGAATTGTTTCTAGTTGGAGAATGGCTCTGAATGTTAGATGAAAGGAGGAGCTGCTTGAAGGACAAAGCAAATTCCTTTTTCCTTCAAATTCATTAAGGATCAGTCATCAAAAGCTTTCTCCATTAGAAATCTGCGTCATAAGAAAGCAAATTAGGATAGCAATAGTAATTGTGTTAGACCCTTTGAAGTAAGTTATGATATTCCGTAGCAACTTCACAACCAGTCTAGTTGCAGTAGCACTGATCTGCCGGAAATAAAGTGACTAGCTCTAATTCAACAGGGATCTTCTCTTCGCTCCGAGAGGACCAATGATGTTAGAAGAGCACAAAACACACCCAACTCTCCAATACTGTTATCTTTTCTCAGTGCAGGGCATGGAGAAAGCAATTGCCTTTTTCAAGATCTTTTTTTTTTATCATTATTATTTTTATTTTGGTGGAGGAAAACTAGCTATTGACCATTTGGTCACATTAATTTGAAGTTCATTCGTTACCCTGTGCAAATGGGGAAAAATGTTCTCTACGCTGCTGCCCAAGGGGTAACGTTAGCCTTTGAAAAAACAGCCCTGAGTGGGTAGCTGCCTCTCCCTGAGCAGAGCTGAGAAAGAAACGGTACCTTACGGGCTGATGTTTTCCACAAAGTCATGCTTTGTCCCTGTTCCCCCACAGTATCCTTATTATCTAAACTGAAAGAAACATTCCTTCACATTTCCAAATGGCTGAAGCTGGATATGTGGATGAGACAGAGTGCATCTCCAGAAGAGGTGAGTGAGAATTAGGGTGGTGAGGCCCTGGCACAGGCTGCCCAGAGCAGATGTGGGTGCCCCACCCCTGGCGGTGCTCAAGGCCAGGCTGGATGGGCCCTGGGCAGCCTGATCCAGTGGGTGGCAGGCAGCCCACGGCAGGGGGTGGGGCTGGGTGGGCTTTAAGGTCCCTTCCAACCCAGGGTACTCTGTGATTCTATGAGTAGCAAACTATTGAGTCAAAGCTACCTTTTCACTACCTATACCTGTAGAAGAGACACTTGCCACCTTTTTTTTGGCCATCAGTCAAAAACCTTTGTTCCAACTCATTTATAGTTCATATATACAAATAGTGTATATATATAAATACTTATATATTTGTACAGTCCTCTCCACTACATTTATGTGTGGGGTGATACTGGCACTCGTCCTTGTCCTCATCTGTGAATGTCAAGATCAGGAAAGCAGGGAGAAACTTCTATTGCTCATGTGCCTGTGCCAACATACCGGACTGGTCCATTATTTTCTGATTTTAATGAGACTGGAACTCAGCCCAGACCCAGCCACTGCAGTGAATTCAGATGATTTTCCTTTCCTGCACAGATTTTATTTTCTGTACCCAGGAAAGTAGTTTTAATCACATCCAGCCATGAGACAGAATAATTTCATTGATATGAAAACTTTCTCAAAACACTTACAGATGGGTGTGGAGACACCAAGTGTGATTTGTCATTCTTTGTTTCTTCAAGAAAGGGAATTGTGGTATTTTGACCTGCACCTGCCTTGCGTAGTGGTCCTAAGCTATGCGAACACTATCGGATTTCAGCTGTTCAAAACTGAACTTTCTGACCAGAAACCTTCCTACTAGAAGTCTAACAGATCTTCAGCTATTCCTAAGAGCAGTGGGCAATGCACTTCTGTTTCTGTTCCTGTGAGTTTTAGGATCCTTAAAGGACAACAGGACGCTATCAGTGCAGAACATTTTTTCCCTTTCAGTGCCTATGTGAACTTTGTTATTGCATCTCAGGCTCCTGCTGTTTTCTATTCAGGTTGGATCCTGTGAGCAGCATTTGGAGCACAGAGTGAAAACAAGTAATGACCTGACAGCAGTGGCTCCATACCAAATAGAAATTCTAGGGCACAAACTAAGAGCCTCACATTAGCTCACGCAACATTGAACTTCAGCGAGCTAGTACAATGTGGGAGAGTGAGGATGGAAAGCTATTTTATTCCTAATTAAAAAGAAACACATTGCAAACAGCAGAAGCATAAGGCTGGATTGAGAAACTACAAAATGTTTCTTCAGCATTGGTTTTGTTTGATTACATTGGCTGGGTTGAAATCAAATTTCATGTCACTTTGTTTCTACTTTTCTCAAGATATTGTTAGCTGTACTGGAGCTTGCAATGAGCAGTTATTAGGTAATCCTGTGCTCATGCTGAGACCTTTCTCCCAGAATGAGAACCAATTATTTCTCACCATGAGAAGTGATAAATAAAAGCTAAGGGTTGTAGTCGTTAGTCTAGTTTGATTTTGGTTTGAGGTTGGTTTTTATGGCTTGCTTTGGTTTGAGTATTTACTGTGTCGTGCTTTCCACCAGCAGATCTTGTTCAGATACCTTCAGCTTAGTAAAAAGCTGCAGAGTTCTTCCAGAAGATAACTACTGTCAGACAGAGCGTTCAAAAACACGCTGTCTTCATAGGCGTGGTGCAGAGCACGCCTGTCTCACAGCGGTGGTGGTCATCGCACTGCGCAGCTGCCACCTTCCTGCACTCAGCTGTGGGTGCCACACAGCTGCACTGGTGAAATCCTGACATCAAGGCTGGTTTCAGCCCTGTTTTAATGGACTTTGTTATGGCTTAAATTCATAGGAAACTTGAATTATTTAAAGTGCTTAAAAGCCTTAGCTGCTCTAATAATGGGGAAGTTAGGGGGATTAGTTATCTCCATTTGTAGCAAGGAAATTAAAGGACAGAAATGAAAATGTCCGGTATTTCTGGTTCTGTTCACTCCTAAGTGATTTGCGTGAGAGCTGAAGGCAGTCACAGTCAGGATCACAGCCTCTACAAAAGTACAGCTCATGGGAAACTCTCAGAGGTGGGAAGATCTGGCTTCCCTTTTCCCTTCTGCTAGCAGTTATTCCTGTGTAAAAGTATGGAGGAGAGTACTTAATCTTTGGATGTGGAATACAATCCCTGAATTCCTGGCCAAGCAGATCATCATCTGTTTGTCCAGCTCCTTCAGCTGAAGTCAGAAGGTGGATCGCCTATGTACTCCCAAGGCCGACAAGTAACTGGTGTCAAGAGTTACAGAAGATTTGTGTTTGTCTAGCTCCACGGCTATGGTTTTTTTTTTTGCACCTGGTTTTCTCATTCTTACATAAATTGTGTTAGCAGTAAAGGGGAATTTCATGAGGAGAGAGTTTATAGGATCAAGGGCAGGTTGGATGTGGCTTTGACCAACCTGATCTAGTGGACGATGTCCTCACTCATGGCAAGGGATTTGTACTAACACCATCTGCCTGGTAGGCAGCCTGGTTTCAGGAGAAGATAGACTTTGGTTGTTAGTTTTTTTTTTTTTTTTNATTTTAGGGACAAGATAACGGTATTTCTTCATCATCCTTAACATGGGATATTTCTATGCCTTTCTCTCCTTTCTAAGTTATAAGTGCAAAAATCTTTGGGAACTTCTACTGGAATTATAATGTATTATTATGTTTTATAATGGATTAAGACAAGAGGAACAGGAATTATTGCCTGTTAAGTTTTTCAAGCTAAGTCATTTTATTCTTTTAAAAAAAATTCCTTCTCTGACAGGTTCTAAGCTCTGGCCTCCTCATCCACCTAACTTTTTATTGAACAGAGCCATTCACTCTGAAAGGACTGCTTAGGCAGTTAAGGATGTGTTTAAAGGTGTTGGTGTAAGATGAAAATGGTCAGCAGCTGTTAGAAACAAGTCCTTAAGCCCTTATTAGAATGCATAATTAATCTTCAGACTTGATGAGAGGGGAAATAATAATTGGGTTATTTCCTGCTAGGTCTTAAGTGGCTTCATTTTGTCTAAATCAAAGTAATTAAAAGAGACTAAAAATGTAAAGTTCATGCAGTAGAGAACTGCATGTAGGCAATTCTGGTCTGCCATGTGAATGGATTTCAAGCAGAACAGCATTCTCTCTGAAAGCCAAGAAAATATTACTGGCAGCATATTGCTTTTAATCTTTTTGGAATTAAGTGGTGGTGGTGGTGGTTGTTTTTTATCTTTTGAACAACAAGCTTTAAAGCTTCTGACTAGATGCCATTGTTAATTTTAGAGTCCTGACTGAGTTCAGAGTGGGTCTTGGTACTGATTCTAGATCAGGCCAGAAGAGCCTTCCATAGATGGCCTGATAAAATTTACATCTTGCCAGCTATGTTTTGTGTGTTGAGACTCTGCATAAGTGTAAGTCTCTTAATAAAAGCAGGTAGGTTTCCTCGAGACCGTAGACATGGAACCTGGAAGCGGAAATGTTATTCGTTACAGATTTCAATTTGGAAATAAATGTCAAGCTTCTTTAAAAGACAAAATTTTTGGATTTGAGGTTCTACATTTTTAATTAAAGTGCTGAGGTAAAGGTAACTACTAGGGAAAAGATGACTGCTAAGGCCAATCCAGTTAATGCGCAGTTCTGTAACGTCAGAGTTAAGGCACCATCGTGTATTTACGTGGTTTGGTTGACTTGTAGACCCCACTCCTCACCTCATCTCTGCTCGGTGGTTATCTAGAGGATATCGGGCTGCCCTTAAGGCAGACCCTCCTCCTCCACAGCAGCCTCATCACCACGTCCTTAACGCTAAGTGGAAAGGGTTGCTTTGGTTGTGCTTGGGAAGTAATTGACTACAGATAGAAGTAATGATGGTGTATTAAATCGTGTATCATGTTTAAATAGCACTTGTATGACACCAAAGAGTAAGAATGGAGATGGAAAGTCATTCAAAGCGTATCTAGGGCTTGTGATATCCTGTGCACTGTTTAAAATGGTTTATTTCTAATGGTTTGGCAAGGTAGGAACATCTTGCAAATAAGGCTTTGTGGAGTGAGGGTTGGCATTCTCCCAGAACCAATGGAGGGAAACAAAGCTTACGATTTAGTTTTTACTGCTGGTTAAAAGCAATAAATGTGCAACAATGTTATTGCATTTCAATTAGTTTTAGGGTGTGATAATGTATTGAAATCACCTCACAAGCACAGCCAGTAACACCACTATTTCTGAGCCTAGGAGTAGGCAGGTAAGTGGTGCTGGCCACAGTTCTGTGCTGAAGATGAGGATGAAATCTGCATCGTCCGTGAAGCGACTGATCAGGGCACAGGCAGAGTTCCAGGCCCATTGCTAGCCCGGGATTTTCACATCTCATAAAGGAGCTGGACCTTATGCACTCTAGAAACTAGCCTCAAGGCAAGAGGTGTGAAATGAATTCTGGTCTAGCTTCCACAGCAGCACTTGATTTGATTCCAGTGAAAGCTATTTTTCACTGTGCACCTTCTGAAAGGGGAAAAATAGTTGATCAAATGAAGATGGTGTGAAAACCTCTCTCTTAATTGCCAAATGACAAAAGAATACAGTGAGCTACAGGATCCTGGATACCTGCCTTTGAAATCAGGAGTGAAGAATGGGATGACACTTCAGGGACACTTTCCCTTAATTTGGCTTTTTGGGCTTTTAAGGACACAGGCTGGTTATCTGGCTAAAAATGGACCCATTTTTGTAAAGATGTTGAGTATATTCCTATCTTCCTGAGATCAGCAAATCATCTTAAATATCTATCACTGGTTCTTTAATGGGGGGAAGACCCCAACCCCAGCCTTTTGTTCCTTAAGTTATGGTGCCTGAGAACAGCCACATTTCCAGAAACTACAGACAGCATTAATTGCATCAGGAAGGAGCTGCAGGGAACGGGTTGGGTTGCTGTGAGGCACAAGGCCGGTGGGCTGGAGCAGAACCGGGCAGTGAGACATCTGGGCCTTGTGTGGCTCCTAGCAAGGATGGGCTGGCAGTGCTCGGCTCGGGGCAGAGTGGCACCCGGGCCACCCACAGGTACCGGTGTAACGCATTGTCCTACGAGCCTACAGCTGGGCAGGCTGAACCCTGCAGAACCTGAAGGGTGCTCCCAAAGAGCTGAGGGTTAATCCTCACTTAGATCGCCAGCACATAATTAAAGCGGTTTTCAGAATGAAAGGGAGAGTTGCATTATGTCTCCTGTTTCTGGGCCCTCGTCCAGCTAGGAAAGAAATACATTCTTCAGAGTGAGTAACTTTGATGTCCAGTTCATATGGCTCCAAGTTATCTGAGTTCTTTGCTTGATCGGGGTCATTTCCCACCCCCCACCCCCACTAATTAGTGCAACTGCTTAGCAAAGATATTTCCCATGGCTTAGTGGTAAGTCGCCACTTTGTATTTCCCTTTTAACATGCCCAAACTGATTTCTTTTCAAAGATCACTAGCAATTAGCGCTAATCTTCCTGTGGACATTGGCAGACTTTCAATACTTTGTCTTGCTTACGGACTGCAATGAAGTTATCTTTCAGAACTGCAGAACAAGGGATATGGGGCTGTGTTTTTTTTTTTTTTTTCTTTTGCTAACATCACAGTTATGTATCTTTAATAAAGGTTCTTTGGGTACTGAAGATATTTCATAGGGTCAGAGAACTCTAGTTATTTCATTAAAATGAAATAGAGAGTAGAGATATATGTCATTAAGTAGCCTGTAAATCCCCACTCTTGCAGGCAGACTTTCTTCCATAGTGATTTATACTAAGCTTAGCATAATCTCTTTAGAACTTTAAGTACAGTAAATAAGAGCAAATTTCACGTTACAGAAGAGCTTTTGGATTGAAGTCAGTAGAATTATGCTCAGACTAAATCTGAGCAGCTCTGCTATGGATTCTCTGGCAGTAAGATAAAAGAAGGGAAGGAGTGGGGAGATTAGTGGTTTGGTTTTGATCTCTTGGGGCTCCTGTAAATCAGTAAGCCAATCTAAAACTAATGCAGTGGCAGTGGTAATAGCAGTGTGAGAACACACTCAGATCCATTATCTCCTAATTCCAGTCGCTATGGAAGGGCTGACACTGTAGTGTTTTCTCAAAACACAGTGTTGCATTTTCTGTTGTGGTTCATACCCAGCTGGTCCAGCTGACACTGATCACTCTTCCATACTTGTCAGCCTACCTGGCTTTCCACCTGCCCAAAGTATACAGAGCATTTATGCAGTGCTGCAGAGTGGCCATTGTAACATAAAGATGATATCCTGGTGGCAGTGAAATTGCTTTCTATTTTCTTATTCCCAAAACATCACCTCCTGTGAGACTCAGATTAAGTCTCCCTCTAATTTCCTTTCCTTTAGTATCAAAAAATCATCACTAACATAAGGATTTCACTCTTCACAAAGCAAGCTCTGAAATAAGCTTGCTCCATGATCTCTGTGGCAAAACCGTTAACACCGAGCCTAGTATCACAGCCCCTGATTTCGATGTTCTCTGCAATTTTTGAGCAATAGCACACACAGAAGGTCTAAGAAATGTTTTGTTGCTGCTTTTTTTTTGTTTTTGTTTTTGTTAGATGATCCTACAGAGAGTTAATCTGAGTTCAGCACCTCGTTTATCCTTGTTGCTGGAAATTTTAGTATCATGTTTTTCATCCTGTCCCAACAATATAATTGTTCTGTGGAGATGGACATATTAGAAGTGCTAGGAAACCTGGATTGGAGCAGAAAGATAATTACTCCCTTCAGTTACAGTTAATTTTTTTTTTTCCTTACTGGCTCTAACTAGGGTGCTGAAGTTTTTAAGTGGAGCCAGTCAGCAGCTGTTGAGTGAGCAAGCCCTAGCCATGAGGGTGTGACAGCCATCACAAGCAAGTCTGACTCCTGTTTACCACGGCACTCGCCCAACCATTCCCCGGCTGGACAGCAGTCACTCTACGCTGGTGCCTGGTATGTGGTTGTCCAGAACCGGGCCATGGCTTCAGCTTCTGAACCTCAGTCCTGAAGTTCCTGGTGTCTGCTAGGCTGTTCATATCCTTGCACTTGGTGTTTATATTCATCTGTCTTTCTGTATGTCCTCCTGACCCAGGATCCAAAGCACCTCCGCAAATGGTAAGAGGAGACTCGCTGCATTTTCTATTATAATTTTGCTTCTGATATTCTAGAGACCTTCTAGAAGAGGAAAAGCTACAGAATCACAGAATTGTTGTAGTTGGACCTTTTGAGGTCATCTGGTCCAACCCTCTACTACGCTTTGTGTGCAGCATTTCCCTCTTCCCCATCCAGGAGGTATCAGAAAGGTGATTTCCATTTTGCATCTGGAGCATGTCCAGATCTTGCTGTATCCCTTCATCTGGCGTGTGCTGGATGCTAAATGCCCACCTCCACACCAGGCAGTCCCTGCCGGTGTGTCTTTACATCCTCAATGGAAGTGGCGATGTCCCAGTGTGCAGAAGGATTTCTCCTCTCTCTCTTTTTCTGTTCCCCAGCCTCAGTGGCAGTGGCTCTCTGAAGCAAAGCTGGTTCACCTGATCCTTCTGGAAAGCCTTTGCCTCTGGAGGCATTGATGACTTCAAGGCCTGAGGGCTAGATCCAAGGTGCAGAGGACTTTGTGTCTCTGTCCCAGGTTAGCATCCTTCCAAAAGTACCTGGCCTAGGAAGGAATGTCCTAAGAGCTGAGAGAGAACAAGACTCTACCAATCATCTCATGTTATTCAAAGGAGACAGGTTCAATTGAAAGCAGCATGATTGCACTCTTTCTCTGTGTTTTTTATTCCTAAGGAAGCTGAGTAACTGTTACAACAAGACAGTCTCATTAAATCAGAATGAGATTAAACTAGCCTTGTTCGTTCTGACTACATTATATTTGTTAACTGGGTGTGTTTTTGTTGTTGTTGTTTGTTTGTTTGTTGGTTTTTGAAGGGGGGTCCATTTTGGTTTTATGCAATGTGTTTTGCTAATGTTATTTTTGTTTGGTGAGAGAGTAGGCAGGAGGGAAAATGAACTCTCCCTGTAAATATTTGGGAAGAAGGAAAACAGGCTGTGAGAGAGGAAAAAAAAATGTGCTGTGAATGTTGTAGTAATATCTGGCTGTGTTTTTTACCTTACATACCACAACAAGAGAGAGACTTCTATTAGGATTCTCCTCACAAGTAAATAAAAGGTTTCCTGCTGCCCTGCAGGCAACCTCATTTTCTCCCAGCAGGTCATAAAGCTGTGGCATGTCAGGGAAAAAAAAAAAAAAAAGCCCATGATGTATTGACTTGATTTTCTATTAAAAATTAATTGCTTCCTATTTGATGAATAGTGATAAATAATGACCTCTGAAGTGTGCTGTGGTCTCAAGTATACTTCAGGCTCTTAGATTTTGTCTGGAAAAACTTAACAGGCATCTGCAAGTGATGGCTTCACAGAGGTGATGCAAGGAAGAACAATTTCTGTTGTACAGCACACGAGAAGTCTAGCTGCTAACTCTTAGCAGTAAGTTTAAGTGACCTCAGCTAACAGGCTTGTATATAAAAGTACCATTTTTCTCCTACTGTAGTTAGCGCCACATCAAGATCTGGTATCTGTTTTATATCCTTCCATCCCAGAAAATCTGAACGCAGCATGTAAAATCCATGCACAATCACATACGTAGTCTGGATGTTATTCTACTGGCAAATCAAAATGCTGCCCAAGAAATTGCATTCAGTTAACTTGGGGAGCACATGTGTGACTTGGACATACAACTGAGAAAACTACGTAACATTTGAGCACGTCCTTCTGTGTCCACCCCACTTCAAAGAACAGGCTCGTGGTTTCCTGCTACTGTCAACTGCAGGAAAATTACAAACAAATTAAATTATGTTTTTTCTAATATTTAGCCTGTTGCGAGTTGTCTCATGCCTTTCTTCAAGCTGTCCAGAAAATTTTGTCTGCCTGCACCTGTTCTGGTCATCCTAAAATGACCTACAGTCTTTGCAGTTCCACATCATCCATTGTTATTAGCTCCTGCAGCTCCTGTCATTTGAATCCTCTTCTGTGTTTTTACTTTACTGATCTTTGATTTTAGAATTTGAACTAATCATTTTGTTGAGTTTCTACACCTTTGTACTTCTTCTCAGTCTCCTTGGTTTTTAACGTTCCTTTTCAGAAACTGCAAACACTTTAGAAAACACTAGTTAGAGTCCACACAAAACCACCTGATTTATTTCTTTTAACTGGACAAGGTGCTCAGAAGGCAAAAACATACTTTCTTAACCAGCCAGTTTTGTGTTTCGGTTCTGTTCCCACTCTCTGGCTCTTTTTCTAGTGCTGCTGAAAGCTCTGCATACAGATGAAGAGGAGAATGTGAATGGGGAGCATGATGTATCCCTAAGGAGACAAATGCCTGTAAGTGTCATAATAGTAATATCTTCCCCTACCCTAATTTCTGGGGTCTCTGGATGTCATTGGAGAAAGTCAGGCCTCTTCTGTCTGAAAGCAGAGTGTCATCTTTTATACAGAGACACTGCATAGCCATTCCCTGTGCAATTTGCAGTAAGACTTGTGTTGTGTGCATGTGGGGGCAGGGAGCAGACGGATGAAAATCTGCATGCAGCATATCAAATTATTATTTAAACAGTTCTGGCAGAATCTGTCAAGGAAAGCAAGATAAATCAGGGTGAAGGCAAAAACAATTGTGTAAGGTAGTTTATACAAAGCAGTTGCCATTATAAATAATAGAGCAAAAAGGCATCTTTTGGATACTTTCCAATTAATTTTTACCAGTTCTGCCTTAAATAACTGACAACTTTATAGTACTTCATGTTCTCACTCATTGCTCTTCCTTTGCTGTGGAGATCTCCCCAAGTACTGCTGGCTTCTTGGTTTGGGTCATAAATCTAGACCTTTGTTTCTTCTCTTGTTTGTTTTGCATCCCACATCCCAGGACCTAATCACTTTATGCAGACCTCTTGGCACCCAAGGCTTGCTTCTAGCCAGAACCCTCCCAGCTACACAGAAACGTGAAACCTCAGTCATTAATAGATTGTTCTCCCAGACATCTTCACTGCCTAAAAAGTGTTGCCTAAGCCAGAAGCACGGGGTAAGACTGCCCTCTGACCGGTGCCCTTCCATGTGGCAGGAAAGGTGGACTGCGTGCACAGAGCACGCCTGAGGTGCTTGTTTATCTGTGACCCTACTGCCCTGCCTAAATTAGCACGGGGTGTCCCCACGCATCCCACCGCTCTCCGTGGTGGAGCGGGGTCAGCAGCAGCCTGAAGCAGTCTCACTTTTTTGATGGTGACTTCTAAGCACATGAGAAATGACTGTGAGCTGAAAAAATAATAGTTGTGGCTGCAGCCCGCTCCTGGCTGGCGCCGGTGTGAGGACCTTTCCTTCCATATAGCGCTCCAGCAATATGAAGCAGTGGGAGGCCAGGGACACTGTCTTGAATGACTTGGAGGGTTTTAGGCTGATGACAAATCACAGGAAACTGTGAAGAACATCTGCCTTTTAAGGAAAAGGCAGACTGCTAAGTAATTCTGAACAAAACCATAAAAAAAATATTGGAGCCAACTTGTCGTTCAGTCTGGGAGCTATCTCTGATGGCCCAAATCCACTTGGCCAGAGAGAATGCTGCCAATTGCTCTATTTAGTATCAGTGCAGCATGGAAGTCTTGCTGTCCCAGACATCTGTCAATACCAGATGAATTGTTTGGTGAAGAATGGAGAACAGAATACAGGTGAGCTTCTATTCCCATTGCAGTCAATAATGAAATGCTTACTGCTCTACAAGGGCAGGGTAATTAATATCTAGGGAAATATTTTAACCCATGGCACCTTGAAATCCTTAAATGCCTGATTGTTTTGCACATAACTTGCTTCTCCTTTCTGCTTGCATGGGGATAATAGCCTGATTTGTTAAGTCTGAGAAATAGTGTAGATATTACCACTGTTTTAATTCCAGGATAAACATTAGCTGATCATAATTTAAAAACTGTTATGTCATAAACCAAAGGGTAGGCGATAGTTTATGTACTCAAGCAATGAGATGTATTTACCCTGGCTAAAAATAGGGAATGATTTTTCTCTAGATACAGTGAAATGATAGCCAATAGCAAATTTGTAGCTAGCGCGCAAATTACATTCATTTTCATTTGAAGAATTTGTATAACCTTCAGTAAAATCAGAGTTAGCAATTCATACAAGAATGGTTATTCGTCTTTTGTCTCCTTTGTTTAGAAAATGTCAACTATTGAAGTTGTTCTACAATTAAAAAACATATTCAGAGGATCATTTCCCAAAAACACCAATCCATAATGGGATTTGTTAATTAGTTTAGGTACCTGCCCCTCTTGAAATCATTCTTTACTATTTACATTTGGGAAACTTAAACACCTAATACTTTTAGAATGCTTTAAAGCCCTCATTCAGTATCCATCATGTGCCTTAAGCATTGCCTTGGAGTATCCAGCAGGTAAAACGCTTCCTGAGCAGTGATCTCTTCATCCAGAACCAGGCCTCTGGGCAGACAAGCTGCTGACCATCCCTGTCCAAGGACAGAGGCTGGATCCTAGCACATTGCCTTCAAACATGGAGTTTTCTAAAAATGATGAGGAGGAAGAGGCCCAAACTGAAAACAGGGCTTGGTCAGGGTTTGGGGTTCTGAGCTGGACAAGGGAGATTATGTGCTGGTGCTGAGAGAAGGAGAAGCTACAGTGAGGAGAACTGAAGGCTCTGTTGACACATGGCAGCTGTGTAGTTTTAATTGGTTGAAACAAAGCTAGTCCACAGGGGACATCTTTAGCATGGCCTTTGGGACTTGGCTTTTTTCCTCCCTTTTGCCTACACAGGAGCACTGGGCAGCCTGGGTTCCCCTGCTCGGGCAGCAGGGACTGGCTCTGGGTGACTTGAGGCTGCCCCCAGCGGAGCAGCTGTTGAGCTGCTGAGCAAGAGGAAGGCTGCTGCTAGTCTTTTGAGGGCCATGTCCCTCACTGCAAAGCCATGCTGACTGCAATATGCTTGCAGCTCGGAGGCAGTCTTGGCGGTGATGGGCTGACATCACGGAGAGCAGTGGCAAACAGCTGGGAGGTGACGGGAATAGCTCCTGCCTGTTGTGAAAGGAAATGCTAACAGCCAAAGAGCAACGCTGCCTAGGAGGACTCCCCTGTGATAAGCAACTTGAGGTCCACCTCTGCTCGGAAACTGAGGTAATGTAATATTAAAGAACGTGCTGTACCAGCTGGAAGTGCAGCTGTAGCACTGCTTCGTCTGAGGGCTGCAGGACAAGCTGGAAACCTCCGTTATGGCACCCTGGCTTACAGGGCTGCAGCTGGCAGCTGAGGGAAGCTGGCTCTGCCATGGTGTGATCTCACAGCAGAACAACTGGGGCTTTAAAGCACAATATATTGTGCTCGGGCTGTTTGGGTTTGGCCATGTAACCCCTACAGCCAGTGATGTCCATAAATAGCTCTGTCTTGCTTCTGCAAGCATCCATCTGTTGTTGACTCCAAAGAATTTGGGCTGCAAAGTGGTTAGTATGTGTTAAAACATTTTTATGGAGTGTTGGTATCACCCATCAGGTAAGAAAATAATTTAGTTAATGCTGTGCTTATGGTAGCCTGAAATCTCTGTGTAAGAGCCCTCTTGAGATTTGGACTGAGAACTGAATAACCGTGCCCCATTTTTAAGCAGCTCATCCTGTCTCCTAGCCAACACAAAAACGTTTCATGAAACATATGTGGACCGTGAGAAGCCGGTAGAAAACTAGTTTGGGAGTTTCCATTCTTACAACTTGTTTGCCTTCCATTCTTCTGGCATTTTCATGACTAAACAAATTGATCTGGATGCCTTAGTTTCTACTCAATGAAACTTCAGTACTCTGCGGGAATTTGGTAAACTAGAATCACGGCTTGGTGCTTGAGAATTTGCTTCCATTTTGAGAATGTGTTTCTAGAGAAGTAGGGTGTGAGTAAATGTGGGTAGTGAAAGAAATGGCACCACCCATTGCAGTCTTGATTTCGGAAGGCATTTCCTGAGTTATTTTAAAGGTCTTGCGTATGGTTGCTGAAATCTTAGCTCTGACTATGAGCTGTCATTTTAAATGAAAGATATTAAGCCTAGCCCTCCTCAGCACTTCATTTCAGTCACCTGAAGTGCTTACACAGCTTTGGTGTTCTGACCTGAGCGTGCTCCCTGAGATTAACATGCGTCGGTCTCTTCCAGGAAACCAGAACAGAAAAAAGCCTTTACCTACTTATCTTCCATTTCACATCATCTTCTATTTGCTTTGGTTTGCTCATATATATGCTTATATACGTACGAATTTGTATACTTTTATATTTTTTAGTTTGTGATTTTCATTGAAAGATTTTCCTCTGATTTTCTTGTCTGAACAAAAGAATGAATTTTGCCTATATGGACAAAAATCTAATGGGCTCTATCCTAAATTAGAAGCTGCCTTTAGGTACTGGCAAAGGATGGCATATAAAGCACGTCACATAGGAGATTTGCTCAGTGGCTTCCCAAATACAAGTAATAAATATCGTAGACATTAACAATTGCCTTCCAGAAAATGAACAAGAAGTGAGTAAAAAATGTATGCATGTAAAACATACCCGAAGGTAGCCTTTGTTTACGTGCTAGCAATTGACAGTGATTTCTGTGCCACCACTTCTTGCTCTCTGCAGTCAGTCGTTACCACAGAAACTGCAACAACACGTGGCACTGGGCGAGATGCAGCTCCTTCATTAAGAAAGGCAGTCACGAGCAAACAAAGTCTCTCCATCTTATCAAACAAAGTCTCTCCATCTTACCACTGCCATTGGAAGGAAGTAAAATGCTGGTGTGTCAGTCTCATTGCAAACAAGCCTGTAGTAGGAAAATGATTTTAGTTATGCCCATTTGAATACCCTGGGCAACGCAGGTTTTACTGAAACTTGTCTTTGTGCCACTGTTGGATTGGAAACAGCCCCACAAGGTAGAGCTTGAATGAAGCATGGACGAACTGGGACAGAATTAGCCACCACCTCCAGATATTCTTTGGTAAATTAAGGGGAATGTGCTTTTTTCACCCCTTCCCCCCCCAGGACCTAAACAAATACGCATTTTGTTAAAGTCAGGTTATGTCTCCATGAAAGTGCAAGGGTGACCAGGGATTCCTCTGCCTTTGCTTTCCGTAGAACCAGCTGGCTTTAAGGAATAGGGAAGTGACCATGAATAATTAACCTCATGTGCTCAAGGCTCTTAAGAAAGGAAAGAAACAAACTTTCCCACTCCCTGACTCGATATAGCCCCCTTTTCCTTGACATAAAAATCTGTCTTTAGGCTTCGTCTGGAGGCACATCAAGTAAGAATACACTTTTTGTGGCAATCCCATGAGGACTGGTTCTGTCCTCATGGGATCTCTGAGCAGAAGCACCGTGAAGAGGCAGAGAGGCCAAGTCTTTCCAGAGCTGTGATTATGGGTGTTACTGTGCAGGAACCGCTCTCTAGGGGATCCTGTCTGTATTAGCATTTGTATTTTTGGTGCTTGCTGGCTTCCCTCATCTACTTATAGCAAATAACATTTGCCCCCAAGGATCTGTGCGATTCCCACTTGCATGCTGTGCAGGACAGTGCTGTGACACTGAGGATGAATGGTGTCAGGGTGTGTGTGTGTGTGTTCTGACTGTACCAGTTTTACCACTGAGAAATTAGAGATCAGAGTTAAAACAGAGGTAGCTTCCAGAGACCAGTACTCTTTCTGGTTACCCTGAGGAAGTGGAAAAGCAGATTCTCACTGTCAAGAGGGAGAGCTGACTATTCTCTCCATTATCTCACTCTTCGCTGTTCTGTAGGATGCCCATGCTCTTTGTTTTAAGAAATGGTTTTGAGGTAGCTCAACTTCTTTTTAGGAAGATGCTAGACTGTATAGGCCACGCTCAGCACGATGAACTTGCATGGATACCGGCAACTTTAGTCAGAGCTGTATTCCTGAGCTGCTCTAGACCTCTGTCTGGCATTGTATAGCTTTAAATGAAGATGTTGCCATCAATCAGCCTGTCACCTACCTCACTACCCACTTCTATTAAATGATTTCGCTATCAGCTAAGATGGAGCACACCAGTGAGTGGCATATTATAAGTGTCTAAAGAGATTAGATACTGAAACGAGATGGATAACATCCCGGCTGCTGCGCTGGATCCATGAGCTCCCAGTACTGCGGCTGCCAATGTAACCTGCTCCAGTCAGGTAAAAGCTACAGCTGTGCGTCTGCGTTTTGTTCCCTTAACAGAGGGTGCAAGCTAGAGGCATGTAAAGTCTGCAAAAAAAAAAAAAAAAAAAAAAAANAAAAAAAAAAAAAAAAAAAAAAAAAAACTGCAACTGAAGTATCTGTAATAACTGCTAGGCTAAGAGAGCTGAAAGTAGAAAGCTGGCAAGGCCTAAGATGGTGGCCAGCCTTGAGGAAAATATCTGTTGCCCTGGGGCAGTTGGTTTTGACAGGCTGTAGAATGGGATTTAAAACTGGATAGATAGGCATGACGGACTGTCTTATTTCTGTCTTAATATGATGCGAAATGTGTTCTGCTTCAAAAAAGGTATAGTTTATAGGCAATTAAAAAAAAAAAAAAGCTACAGGTAATGAACAATAGCATTTAAATTCCTTTTTCCCCTGGAGTTATCCCTGTCACACAGAGGGGCACAAACTTGGGAACATACAAAGGGAAATCTAGAATAATTAGTGGAATCTGATCCAGGAGGTCAATAGCCTTACCTCAGATGGCTCTGTTTGTGGTGTGTATTATACAGCTATTTTATGAATGCTAGAGAAACACATGTGGGGTTTACTTAATAATTAACAAGTCACACATAAAATATATCCTTACATATAAAACTTGGCTGCTATCAGTTCATCTTTTCAGGGATTAAGAGGAGTATGAAAACTTCTTAAATTTCCCAGTAATTTTCTAAATTAAAAGTGTAGTGACTTAAGCTCCCAGAGGTTAATGCCAGAAGAGGATCTCTCTCTATTTTCTGTAGAAATACATATTTTTTTAGTCTCCACCTAAGATATAAGTTAAGATTCTTTTGCATATATTAGTTACCATTGAAAAAATCTCAGTGTCCTTAGTTCAGTGAGCTAGCATAGCATGACCTTGTTCTTTACCAGGACCTCTGGCTACTCCAGCAGGCAAATACTAAATAACACTCAGGGCAAGAAAGTATTAAAGGCTGTAGTATACTTTTTAAATTGTGATTATTACTATTATTATTGTAGGAATATTGCATGAACTTTTTTTTGGCGGCAGAAAAGTTATTTTTGGAAATACCCGTATCTGTCTTTTCCTGAGCAAAAGCATTTAGCAGTCTGGAAACAAAATTTAGATTTATGCTGATGGTGCCCTTAATTCATTTGGAATCCTAAAATAATTCACTATAATTTTTGCTTTATAAGATAGGGAAAATGAAACAGCTGTATTCTCTTCTCTCTGCCTTGGATGGAAAGTGGAAATTGTTGCAAGATAGAAATTGTGAGGGTGGTCTGGTGCTATTTAGCATCCTTTTTCATGATGAAACTCTGCCCAGGTTCAGAGTTCAAAAAAAAAAAAAAAAAAAAAAAAAAAAAAAAAAAAAGAGAGAGAGAGAGAATTTCAGCTTGTTGGCAATAGCTTTAAACCAAGCACATGGCCAGCCAGTGCAGCCTTGTTGCTACCGGCAGCATCTGCAGGGGGTGGCAAGGAGAGAGGCAAGGGCAGCTACGGTCCTGCCACCACCGAGGAGTGATACTTTCCTGAGTCCCCCTCAAGGGACACTCCTTCACTTGTGTCCTCGGGCATGACCTGATCTGTCGACTAACATGATGCAGCTCTTGTTTTCTCTGCAAGAGAAAAACACCCTCCCTCTCCCTTTCCATAAGGTGGGTTCAGCCTGGTCTCTTTCTCACAGGGCCTGCGTTAGCCAGCAGTCCTTGGCCTCCTTGCTGAGTGGGGCAGGGGGGGTAGGACAGGTCTGCACCCTGCCTTGCATCTTCCTGGCACTTGCTGATTCTAATGAGATGTTTGTTTGTTTTCTAGAGAAAAAAGAGCATTCAAGGAAGAAGAGCAAGGTAGCATGGAAGATGATGATTTGCCTGGAAAAAGTCACTGAGTCTTGTCTACTGTCCTTTAGAGCAGCATTCCGTGGAAGCACTGAGCAGGTACTCCAGGATTTAGTATTATTGCTCTTCACCTGTTTAGATCTTTTCACAGTGGTGCATCCGGTGAAATCTGTTTGTTTGTTTTTCAAACTGTGGGAGGCAGGATTCCCTCCTCATTTTTGCTAGTGATTCCATGAGAAAAAAAGTGGGATCCTTCTGTGCCTCAGTTTGCACAATTTGTGAGAAAACTGGAAGAATTCTTGCATATCCATGCCCGTAAGTGCCACATCTACACGTTTCTTGATTGGCTCCAGGGAAGGAGACTCCTCCACCTCCCTAGGCAGCCTGTTCCAATGCCTGACCACTCTCTCAGAGAAGAAGCTTTTCCTAACATCCAGCCTGAGTCTTCCCTAACACAGCTTGAGGCCATTCTCTCTCGTCCTGTCACTAGTTACCTGGGAGAAGAGGCTGACCCCCACCTCACTGCAACCTCCTTTCAGGTAGTTGCGGAGAGCAACAAGGTCTCCCCTGAGCCTCCTCTTCTCCAGACTGAATAGCCCCAGTTCCCTCAGCCGCTCCTCATCAGACTTGTGCAATCTGAAGGTGCTTGCAGTCAGCTGCTTGTAGGCGAATCATGGGGATTTAGGGATATTCAGCCCTAATGCTGCTTATTTTTCTTCATCACAATTCAAAATATTTTCCTTGAGCTCCATGTAGAGGGGCAAGTTCTCAAATGGGAGAAGTGCAGGTAGCTCTGTTCAGCTGAACATCTCTGTGCCTACTTTTATCAGCTAAAGGTCCTGCCCAGATCCCTGATGTACAGACTTCTCAGTGCAGTGTGGACGCTGTTGTTTTCTACTGTCCAAGTAGTAAAGATACTCAGAAGAAATAGTCTTCAAAATCTTCCTGGTCATCTGTAAGGTGGTTCAGAGTTCATCCTGTTCTGCTAATACATAGCAATTTCAGTGCAGGATCTGATGAGGGAAATGCTAATAAGAGTAAACTGTAACAACCTCATAGTTGCCAATATCAGCAGAGGCAAGTGGATGCTCCCGCAGGGCTTACCTGACATTATTTCAAAACAAAATTTTGAAACAAAATTTCAAAACAAAATCCTTGCTTTAGGGCTTTAACTCCTGCTGACTGTCTGAAATGTAGTTGCTGTGCTGCTGAACTACATGAAAAAATCCTATCATCTGGATAATTTCAGGCTGTCAGCAGTAAAAACAATAGCAGGCAAGGAGATAGTACAAAGAATGGGTTAAATCGCAGACTTCCTACCTCTTTGGTATTCCTGGATAATAATCCACCTACAGTGACTCTACACTGTGGGTAGAAAATGCCTACCTCTTTTTAAACATAATTTATGCACTCCTTTGCCTTTTGAAAAGGATAGACGCCAGCCAGATAGAAGACTGCTCTGCTGCATTAGGGCTCAAAATTAACCATCAAAACATGTGCCTGGTATGCAAGTTAATTTGCCAAGTCATAAATGCTACAAACAGACATTTATGTGTATTTTAAAAATATGTTTTTTGGCTCTGTAGCTCTAGCAAATACCATTTTTTCCAGTCTGTGCTAAAAGGACAGGGTTGCATATGTTGTTAACCTGGCACAATACGAAGTCTGCCACAAACTGATTCCCCCGGTGGATTTCTTTCTGCAAGGGCTGTGTGCTATGAGGCAGTGTCTCCTGTGTGAATCAAAGTGCCCTTGACTTGCTCTGCAGTAAGCAGGAAGGAAGGTGCCTGATATTTTTTTCTCTGATGCAGCAGTGGCATCTGAGGAGGCTGAAAATATGAAGGAGACTTGAAAGGAATCTTATTCCTTTAATTTTTTTTTTTTTTTTTTTTTTTCTTATGAGAAATAAGTTCTTGGGCTTAGACATGAAGGAGTTGACTGGTGAGAAGTTCCTGCTTATGTGTGCTTTTGAAATAAAATTAAGAGCTAGAAGATTCTATGGTGGTTGCATAAGTACTGAAATTACAACACTGCTAAAGCCTGAAAAGCAAGCAATTGACTGGGGAACATACTTCTAATATAATTTCTTCCTGACTTTTTTGTTTGTTTGTTTTGCTTTTTTTGATTAACTTCACATTAATTTTAATCACTGAACACTAGAGATTATTGTTTAGCTTTTCCTCATTCTTCCATTTAGAAAAGGAGTAATTTCTGGTACCTTCAGGTGTTGCTCTAGAAGAAAAACAGGGAGGTCAAACTCAACATTAGATCCCTTGAATTCGACAACCAGGACAAAAGCAATTCCAGGCCATCCTGGTGGTATGCCATAAAGAAAAAAACACAATGGTAAATATGAGGCCGAATTAACTCTTGTAGATCTGTACGTTTTTCTGAGGAACACAGCGTCCCCAGCGGTACCAGAGACTCCTAGCTGTTTCCTGCTCACCTATAACGAGGGTCACTGGGCTGTTACAGCGGAAAAAAGCACCACTGAGTGAGTCTTGTGCTGTCCGAGTACCTCCAGCACACTCTGTGTTCTGCGTCCTAGTCCGAGGATATTTTCAAAGAGAATTGCATCTCCAGAGGAGATGTGCAACTCTTGTATTGTCTGCCTCATTCCTGAGTCTTCAGGGAATAACGAGGTTACTGCCTGTGTCAGCATGCTGCAAGTGACAGAAAGGTCCATTCTGTGTCATTCTTCTGTGCCTGTCCTGGCTGCTTTGCCTCTCATCTTGATCTGTAGTAGTACCTCTGCCACCTCTGGGCGAATGCTTCCTCAGGAAGCTGTTTTTTATCTTCAATATCTGTCTGCTGCCTTTGCGTCACAGGGCTCACAATAGTAAAGATTTTCCCTTGCCATTGTGACGGAAAGATAAGGCCACCCCAGCTGAGGAAAAGGTGACTGGTCCCAGTGTGCTTTTTGCCTTCCTGCGACTTCTCAGGGACCTTCAGCACATGTCAGACTTCAGCACACACATCGTCTACTGTGGCGTCTCATCCTGCAGGCTGTTGGTCTTGGAAGAGACCCCCTTCGCTAGACACAGCTCTCAGCTCAGACTTAGTCTGCCTGTGCTGGGAAGGCAGCACGTTTTCTGACAGCGGGCAGGACAAAAGTCAAGGGCTCATCCCAATGCCACTTCCTCCTCCAATTTGAAATCTCTGCTCAGATTACATAGCGGTAGGTGAGGGGTTAACCCAGACTATTTTCTGGCTTTATGAGGTTGCTACAGAGTGGGGCCAATTAAAATGTAGGGTATGAATAAGCTGTCTAGAGCTTGAATTCTCTATGCTTTGTTTCAAAATACCTATTTGGGGATGTATGAATTCCACTTTTAAACTCTGTCATTGCTTAAATACTATTTAGTGGTCAATAATGTCAATAATCTTTTATGCACATTCTGCTTCAGTTTTTCATCTAGCAAAGAGAATCTTCTGAATTTTTAACTGTTGCTGAAGGTTTTGTGGAAAAATGCTCCTAAATTTTACCTCTCTGAATCATGAAAGCTTTGCTTTCTCATTTCCCGTCAGTCCTATTGAGGAATGCTGAATAATCGGAATAAAACAAAGATAAGATTACCTTCTGATCCGCCTGATTTATTTTGAGAAGAACTTTATTTTGAGAAGTTCTGTCTGCTGTGAAAAACATGTCCTCACTTCACCTGCTTAAAGCAAACATGGTCTGGAAATTCTTAAAACTTGAAGTTACTGTGCAGACATTAGCTAATTAGTCCCCACAGTATCCAGAAGAGGCAAATAAATAATGTTCTGTTACCTCAACAGTAGATGAAAAATCACTACCAAGAAGCTGGCGCTTGCCAGAAGTCACTTCAGAAGTCAGATCAAGAGCTGGTGCATTCCTGAGCTTCCTACATGAGATGGTGCTGCTTCTCTCTGCCTCTTGCCTGTTGTGCAGGACTCCTAAGAGGAGCAGCTGTTTTGGCTAGGTTGGAATGGTGAGTTCTCTCCCCTAGTTGCCCTAGAGCTATGAAGATGGTTTTTTTTTTTCCCTTTCTGCCAAGCTCTTCTGCCAGCCATCAACGTGTTTGACCTTCACAGGCCACAGTAGAAAATGAGTGCGCCAGAACATGCTGTCCAAAATCCTCAGATGTCCTTACAGCAGAGACTCCTCCAGTGCAAGCACTGGTGATAATACATGAGGTTTTTCACTGAGGAGCCTAACCTTTTTTTTTATTATTCATCGGCAAGCTTGCAACAGTAAAATGAGCTCTTTTGACCACAAAGTCTATTACTGCAAACTCTCTCCTTCCCAGCCTCCTGTAAGGGCTGCTTTCTGCTTGCGGCACGCGCAGAATGCACCGGCGTATTGCTCGCATTCACATTGCTCTGATGAGGTCATCCTCACCTTGCTGGAAAAGGAGGAGGGATTTGTTGTTAGCTGACACGGTTTGAGATTTCAAGCTGTGGTCTTCTTTCTCTCCTACTAGGCAGGTGATTTGTCATCCTCCTTTCCCTATTCATGGTCCCAATGCTATTCTTCCACTGTGGTGGACATTGAAGAGCAGGACTTCCCTCTCCCCACAGTCATTTGTTCTCCTCACTCTGAAGGCTCCTCCTGTCCCCTATTTGCTGTTGCTGCATCCTGTTCCCAACGTTTTCCTTCTCATTACTTACACTGGAACTGCTATTTCCTGTCCTTCAGCCTCAACAGAGTCCTCTCAATGTCAGCTGATGAGTGCAGTTCCTCCTGCGTAGAACCCCGCGTTCTGTGAGCAGCAGGTCGGTCATCCAGTGACAATAAAAACAGGGCAGATGCCACAGACAGAGGGAAAGGCGAACAACCAGAAGGACAAGAAGATGTCAATCCTAAAAGGGAGAGCAGTTTTGTGTCCAGAAAGGGCTATAAAAGCACAATGCCAGGCTGATGAGCGTGAAGAAAAATTCATAAAACAGGCCCATGTCTTCCTGATCTACATGGAAACCCGTTTTTATTCTCATCTGGTTTACAAACAAACAGAAAAACCCACCTCAAACAAGTTAAAGGACTGCAAGCAGGACATGTAGAGTGTTATTTGGAAATAACAAATGACTCAATGGAAATTAGAAAGAGGGATCCTTTTCTTCTTGAAAACATCCAGCAATATTTGTCTGCTGTGTCCTGTGGACTTCAAACTGACAAGGCTTTTTCCTTTTTCAACGATTTTAGCCAAAATGTGTGCTGAAAGTTCTTTGCTTTTTATCTTTGTCATTGCCCCTGACACTTGCTGTTTTGTTCTTTCCTTCTACTGCTTTACTTTTTCACTTTTTTTCTTAAGTATCGGTGAGAGAAAAAAAGGAAACTAATGCTGGGAAAAAATGTGTTGTTTTTTTCTTGTGAAGAGAAGGGAGAAACTATGAATAAACTCTCCTTGAGAAGAAGGGGCAGAAAATAGAGAGGTTTTCTTGTATCCAAAATAGAAAATGTACACATGTGTATTTGGCCAGCTCTAGATCTGAAACAGCAGGATACATACGCTATAACTGTTGATATTTCAAAAGCTGTTTCTTAGCTGAAGAAATTTGTGTACTGTGAAAAGACTCCCTAACCACCATCCGCAAAGCTTCCTGAAACACAGAACCAAAGAAACTCACCAACTTTCTTTCCCTTGCAACCCTGATGAGTGGTTGCATTTTGAGGGCAAACAGAGCTGCAGAATAAATGTTAAGGGGGAGCCAGTGACACTTCACTTCAGCTTGTCTCTTTCTCTGTGTTTTTTTTTTTT
>VXAV01001685.1:116397-130347 GCA_013399715.1 Alectura lathami
TTTAAAAAAAAAAAAGCAACGGTGCCTCAGCACTCAGCAAATGAGATACTTGAAACCACAGGGGACTTTTTAGCATTTCAATGAAAGTAGGTTTATTTTTTTTTTTTTAATTATTAAATAAAAAGGACCGTACCCTAAACTGCAAGCCAGTGGTGAATTCTATTAACCAGAAGAAGTCATAATTAGAGCTAGTGACTTGGCTCAAGAGTGGTTCTGTGGCCTGTGGGCATTTCAACAGCAGGACTGCAGTGAGCACTAGCAGGGATTCTGCAGCTTGATGGCTTTGTGTCATCTGGAATTTGTTCTTGATTACAGCTAGCACCATGTGCAGTGCAGGTAGTGAATGGGAAGATTCATTTTCTGTTTGTATCCAAATCTCTATTGATTTTATAGCTTCTGCTCTCTCAGTAGACATGGTACAGTGTTTGGGAATGTAGTTTCTGCACATGAATCATCTACTGAGTTTTTCCTGAACGTCCTTCTGAGCCTTGTGCCATCTGTGTATGTTGCAGCTCTTTCAGAGAATCCTTTAGACCAAACTTCTGCTGTATCTGGACAAAGTAAGAAAACTCATTTTTTGTTCTTTTGCTGAAGTTGTCAAAATGAGGAGCAAGGGATACCACAGGAAGGGATTTCTACTAAAAGTTTTGCAGCTACAAGAATTCATGATGTGCCCACAGCTACCACCAGCAGGAATCACGCCTGCCAGGCTGGCAGGAACCTGCTGGACTCTTGGGGTGAACAACACAGACACCCTGGTGGCTAGAAAAAGAGCTGTCGTTCATCTCTACGATCTCAGCTTAAATTTACCACAGTTCTCACACCTGTAAACACGTACATCTTCCTGCTAAAAAAGGTTTGGGACTGTCACGCTAAAAAGAGATGAGATGAAATATCTGGACAGTCTGAACTAGACCCCGCTGCTGAAGTCAAGAGCCAGCTGAGTTTGTATTTGCAAGAAATGCTGTGAAAGAACAGTTGTGTGTGTTGCTCCCAGCAGACAGGCAGCTACTATGAAATCCTACCTGAACACAGGGAGCACAGAGAAGTACTTCATACTGGCGATTTTATGTATGAACGAGGCTGAAATGGTGTTCTTGTAGAACATACAGAGAATGAGACCGAGGAGCACAGCTCCAGAACTCCCAGCCTGTTCTCATACTTGCACCACAGTTCTCAGCAGGGTTCCGCTTACACTTTTATTTGCCATAGTTCCTCGTTTCTCCCTTTCTAATGATTTTAAGAGACAAGATGACAGAACAGATTAGAAAAATACCCATAAATAATACCGTACGTAAAGAGGCATTTACTCCCCGAGTCTTAAAACTCTTTCCCTGATTTGGTTCTAGTTTTGTAAACTTTGTCTTACTTGACACTGACAATGATTCAAACAAATATTAAGTGGTCATTTTTAGTCCATTGCACATAAGTGAAGCTGAACTGTAGTGTTCCTTGGAGTTTTACCCTGCAGGTCCTTACTCGGATCTGGGAAGAGGGCCAGGAGGGTTCAGTTATGGAATACTCTACAAGTTGGTTTGATGGTCCTATATTAAATAGGATAAATGTGGTGGGTTTCAAATGCTCAATGACATTCCCGTTTCAAAGCTTTTCATTTTTTTTTCTTTCTTCTGTAGGATTAAAAACAAGGTGTTACACTGAATTAAAACCTAGATCTGAATGCTGTAGAGTATAACCTGATTTCCTCTTTACACCTCTTTTTGGTGCTGCGGTTACGCAGAACAATTCTTACCTTGATTAGATTACGTAGTTAGATTCATTCTATTGCTATAGCTTTTTTTTAATCCACTCAGTTATTTGTTTTATTTATTGTCCAAATGTTTTATTCCTTTGACTGCACAGCAAAGCTATGCAAGCACTGAAAGGTTTTTTTTTTGTTTTTTTTTTTTTTTAGTATTTGTCACTTTTAGATTCTTACACAATTGTGTTTCTGTTGAAGCAGGACTAGATTTGGTAATGGACGGCAAACCTGAAGAACAGCCTCTGCTTCATGAGAGCCCCTTGCAAGATTCCTAAATAAGGTAAGGTACAGAGAAGAGGATATTTAACAATTTGCCCTTTGCAGTTTCCACTAAGATTCTGGGCTGGTTCTGTGTGCATTGTGAGGGCAGTGAATGTAACAGCTACAGTGCTTATGCATCACTTATCCTGCGCTGTTTGTTTACACCAGACCTAAAGCATGCGTGCTGTAGGAGGCACTAACCTTGTCAAAGTGGTTGCAGTGCTTCTCCAGGTTAAACCTACGCTGGCAGTAGTTTAATTGAGACTGCTTTCCTCTAATGCGCTTTGAAATGTTAAAAAGTAATAAAATGCAAGTGATCAATTTCCATTTAAATCAGAAGAATTTTTATGTTAAAATATTGATGAAAATGCAGCCTCTGGAAATTTTAAGACCACTTGTATTTACATGGCATGACAGAAAGGTGACAGGCTGATAGCCCTGGGATGTACAGGCCTGTTCTGAAAAAATGATGCCATGTGTCCTTACGCTGCCCTGGGAGCTCACTTTCCAGCGGGGCAGAACTGCTCAGGTGAAGGAGTTCTGTGTATGTTGAGATGGTGCTTTTAGCTCACTGGGTACTTTCCTTCTCTGTAGAGGTGCGCAGAGAGCACGGCAGCTCACCCTGCAGTAAGCGCCTGATGGCACTGGTCACTTCCTAACAGGAACTGACTTTGGGCTAGTGAGCAATTGGATGCAAACAGCTACAAGAGGGAAGCTGCATGGTCCCTGGCAGCGTTACTACCCGTACCTCTTGTCTGCTCTTAACCTTGCTGGAGTCTGCAGCGCAGAACTGTCACACAGGACAGCTTCTCAGTTCTGCCTTATAGGGAACTGCTGCTTTGTCACACACCCAGTATTCAGCTCTGTGAACTCCTCATGCTGTACAAACTGGATCAATTTCACTGTCTGGAGGATGCAGCTTGCTGAAGCTGGGAAGTCTCTTGAGCAGAGACAGACGCAAACTTGAAATCCTGCAGTTAGAGCAGGGTACTAAACTTTAACTTCCACATTCTTTGCAAAAAGCTGTAGCTTCTGGATTATTGCATAAGGGAAACTGTTTCATGCAAACTAATATTCCCGGTTTTCATTTGAGCTCATTTTTGAAAGCAGCTTATATTCTGTATGTAGTGGACGTGCTCAAGTACACTTGAAGGACTGTGCCTGTTAGGGAATAAAAATTGTGGGCAGTAGGAAGGCTTTGATGTGAGGTAGTTATCAGCAATACTAAGGCAGCTTTGGGCACATGCAGAAACAATGTTATAGGTGCTGGGAAATTTTAATGTGCATCTTAAACAACGAGCCTGCAGGCCTCGTGTTGTGCGAACTGTAACCCCGAGCTCACACGGCTACATCCTCTCACCAGTCTGGCGTCAGCAGCGAGGACGCAGAACTGACTGCTACGTCCCGTGATGTGGGAGGGGTGAAGGTGCCTGCCCCACTGTCTTTGTGCTGGCTGGCACATCTCACCTGCGTGCTGCACCTTTTGCAGAAGCCTCCTTTGGGGTGATCTCCTCTATTTGGGGTTCGTTTGGGAAACCATGTCTGAGTAGAGTATAAAGGCTTCCCACAGATGGTTACTGTTAACTTGTTGGTTTTATGGCAGTAGCATCTACAGGTCTCAAGAGATATTACAAGCCTAGTGTGCTAGTTACTGCTAACAAGCACTGCAAGGGGGAACCCAAAAAAATCCAAGTAACCCAAGAAAAGTTATTTTCCCATTTTGAAAATGACACACTAAAATTAAATGTCTTGTGTGATTCCACGTGAGTAAAATTCCTAGAGAATGAGGAGGGCTGAGGCTTAACCAACTGATGTGGCTTAATGAGCTACTGTTTGCGTGTTTGTGCCCCACTGCTAATGTTCATTCATTGAGCTATGTGAGCGTGGCCTTCCGTAGTCCTACTGGTGTGCTGTAAATGCTAGCTGAAAGCATGGGGTGGTTTCTCCAGAACTACCATATGCAGGGTACACAAACAATGACTTCAGTCAGAACTGCTAAAAAACGCTCACTGGATAATCTGCATTAATTCTGTTGCTTGCAATCATCTGCCCAAATCTCTGCTTTTTTTTTTTTTTTTTTAAGTTGCTTTTTAGTAAATTCACACCATGTAGCTCTGTGTATATTTTAAGTCAGATTACGACAGTCCAGTGCATGGACAGTTCTGCAGGAACGCTGAAGGTTTACCCTGCTGTCCTAGCCAAGAAGGCCTTTGAAGACAGTCAGCGCTCTGGCTTAGGCGCTGCTGTAGCTGATGATCGTACATGCATGGAGATAATTTTTGCCTTGCAGTTGAAGACGCCATAGAATTGCTACAGCATTTTAAACTGTTCATTTGCCTTCAGCCTGTGTCACATTGACACCCGCAAGGTAAAACAAGTCTTTCTTAGTGGAGCAGGATCTCCAAAAGATGCTTTCTTTACAACAGCAAATGCACTTTTGCAGTATTGATTTCCTGCTGCATAGACATAACTAACATTCCCGGAGATCTATACAAGATTAAAATTTACATGAGGTCTTTTAATAAAATCACTAGCACCTTTGGGACTCCTTGGCAGGATGAACACTGAACTCTTATCAGTTGAACACTAGATTTCAACATCACTTAAGCAAAATTCAGATAAAAGTTATCTGCTACCTCCATTTCCCCCAGAATGACAACAACAACAGCAACTGTCTCAGTCTTGTACAGGTTGAGTTATTGTAGCATAGTTAGGTCGTTCCTGCTTTGTCCTGACAAGTGCTGTACTGAAAAGACTTGAGTTAACATTGGTTCCGCAGCGTGCAGGACATGTTGCCAAGAAGTGCTAAGACATATCGTCACTCGCTTTCCTGCAAAACTCCAGGCTGTAACAACGGGGAGATCCGGGCTAAAAAAAGAAAGAGGAATAGCACAGCGTGGCTGAGCTGTTGTTTTGGTTCTAGAGTAGAGCTCAGAGGCTGCTGCGAAGACAAGCCTGTTTGCGTTTAGTGTTATGGCAATTTCACAATTGTCCCTGTCCTGAAAAACTTTTGCCTGAAATAGGCTGGCACGGGTCCTTGGTTGGATCCCATTAAAATCAGTGGTAGCTGTGCAAATGTCCCCACAAGGTGGGGCTGCACTTTGCTGAAGGTCTCTTAACTCATGTCCTTTTCTGCTGTAGGCATGACCCCCATTCCACTGGAGGTTGTAGGTGCTCAGCATTTTTAGAGGTTTCTCCTTATACACTTCTCTGAAGTCTGTTATCAAATCAGAAATGCCGTGACTGAAGTTTTTCATTTAATGTTTAATGGGACAAAGCACAACACTGGCCTCCACCATTTCTACCTGCCAGCAGATCTGGTGTAAGGAGGACAGTGCGAGAGTCCAAGGTGAAAAATAGAACAGGGTTAATTGAATGAATTTTTCAAAGTGAAATCTGCAGCTGAATTTCCGATGCATGAGAAATAATAAGCAACCCGAACCGAGCAGATCTTTCTGTATTTCAATGGGGAAACGCAGGTAATGATTTAAATGTGGGCAGGATTAGGGATTCCGCTGCAGTTGAAACAAAGTTGAAGCAAATACATTCTGTTGGTGTATTTCTGCGCACGCTTTGACTTGTGCGTGTGCGAGTGCCGAGTAAATGATCCAGGAAACTGAGTAAAGAAGATGTATTCAGTTTGGTTGTGCAGACAAAAATGCCTCTGGGAAATCATAAGGCTCAGTAGGAATAGGTTTTGCTTTTGTTACTTAAAAGCAAATAATCTATCCTTCTGCTTTTTAAAAGGGACTTTCTAGTTTTTCGACTAACAAGCCTGTTGGCTACCTTATGCTGTCCCAACACCACGATGGCCTTGACCCAGGGTTTTCTCTAAGTAAATCTAGCAGCGCTGAGGTTTGCTGCTGCTGCTGAGGTATCACCATAATTACGTAAGTGTGTGCCAGCAGTGAGTGCCCGTGCTGGTGGCTCGCGTGCAGCACACACACCGCTGGCTGTCCGCAGCGCACTGGAAGCAGAGATTTATTGCATTTATAAAGGGCCATTACAATGCAATCTTAACTTACTGTCATTAAAGGGCCTTACATCATAAGCAATCACTGTAAAAAGCCTTGGGCTGAGATTTATTCTTCATTTTTATAGCATGATTTATTAGAGACCCCATTATATCTTATAAATCATATCTGAAAGAAATAAAAATCCATTAGGGCCTGGTCCTTTCACCTTTACCCGTGTGGGGTAGTGCCTTGTGCTCAGCCTGCAGAACACAGGGATATTCCTGGAGTGAGCTATCACTGCGAGAGGAGGAGTGAAGACAGCAAAATCTGGGTCCTTGCTGAGCACAGGAGGGAGCTGTACAAATTATCAGAGAAATGACAGCATTGGGTTTGTGTTCTGGGGAAGGGGGTGGCTCTCCCTAGACTGACAGATGTCTCTGATTTCAGCCGACCCTACCGCCGCTCCTCCTGGGCACCATTTGGAGTGAATCACATGTTTATATAATGCAGCATTCAGTAGAGAAAGCCAAGTCAGCCTTCTAACGCTGTTCTTGCCTCAGATCAAATTCAGCATGTAGCAACTAAGCTAATTGTAATACGGTCGCAAGATCTCAAAATGGCTGTTCTGTCAGGGTGATCCCACAAGAATGCACTGAAATTTCATAAAATCAAGCGTATACAAAATGGAAACTCAGCTTTGCCACCTGTATTTGCATGAGAAAGGATTCCTTACTTGATTATCAATAAGGGCTCAATTTTTCAACCGGAATACCCCTCTTGCCCTTTTTATTGTGAAATGCAGCACTTGGATATGATTTGGCTGAACATTAATTGAAGTCACGTGGCTTGATAGGGGATGCATTCTACAGCCCTTTGCAGTGAAAAATGCCATTAGGATCATGAAGAGCTTTGTCGATGTCAGAGCTCTATGTTTTGATGCAATGTGCTGAGGATTCTCAGGACTTTAAGTGATTATGAAAATATAGATTTAAATATTCATGTCCCTAATAAATTGCAGACTTCTATTGCACCTCAGTGCTTTGGAATGGAAATATGCAATGCATTTATCAAAAAGGCAGTACGCTTCTAGTCTGTTATCCTGAACCACACTGCAGGAAAATTCAATTCTGCCCTTGAAGTTGCTGGTAATTCTGGCACTGAATTGCAGCAGCTGTGAGGCTGGTCCCTCTGCTGCTAGTTTGCTACCGCCGTTCCTTATGTTAAAAGAAAAGCAGTACCTATAGGCTTTGCTATATATATGTAAATATACACAGATCAGTCATGTATTCTTTTTTTTTTTTTTTTAACACAGATGAGTACCCTTGAATACTAGGCTGTACAAAAGAAGGAAAAACAAATTAGAAAAATAGTTTTCCTAGGTGTGGTCTAATATATCACGTTTTTGTGATCAGTTCTAAAATAGAAGTCTTATCATTGATCCATGGATCTTTTTATCCTTTGTCTCACAATGCACCAACACACAATACCAGAATTTTGTTGCCTTTTTTTTTCCTAACCAAAACCAAAATAGCAAATGTCAGGAGAAGGACAAAGAAAATAACTGAAGGCACATAGGGATGGAGAAAAGACAGAAGAGACCAAATACTGTTCTGAAACCTGCCCCTAAATTTGTATTGATTTCAGTGGCACCAAGGGTACATTTTTAGAAGCATTTTGAGATGGTTTAATTTTGAAGTCCTTCCTCATATGGAAATCCCACCCAGCATCGTGGGAGGTGGTGGTGTTAGGAAGGCATATATATGTGTATGCATATGATTGTATGATCCATACAATCACAGCCTCGGCTAAATCAAGTAAATTTTGTAACCTAGAAACATTAAAATTAAGTAAGATTTTAAAAAATTACGAAAATGGCAACAGATGCAGTTCTTTTTTAAGGTTTCAAAATAATAGAAATAAACTTGGAAATAGGCAAATGGATTAGGAAAAAAAGTCCTTCCATGAATTAAACTGCTACGTCTGTACTATGCAGCCATAGATTTGTCAGGTGGATAACATCATCCCTCTAATCTCCCTGTGAGGCTGTGACTTCAAAGAGACTGTCAGATTTTCCGGGCAGACAGCACATCTTCCTGTGTGTTTCTGAAGGACCCGAACCAATGAAGCCATGATTCTGCACGGCTGCCACGATCAGGGCTTTTTTTTCCTTGGTGGTGGCTTTAAAATTTATTACTTCCGAAGCCAGAGGGACAACGTACAGGAGCCATTTGTGAGTGTGCCTGTTCCCACCTTGGCTAACTCGGCAGGGACAGAACCTGGGCCATGGCCAGCGCTTTCCAGCTGGGATCACAAAGGCTGCTTTGGACAGCGTGCAGAGGGGCCGACACCCTGCTTCCCAAAGGGTTACGTAAGGGTTTGCAGTAGCGTGGCCCTCGATGGGAGAAAATCGGAATAAGATGGGATTTCAGGAGCCATGTTAATAATGGATGACAGAATGCTGCTTAATAGATGTCTATCTGTGATTCCATTATTCTACAAGTGCAGGGGAAACTTCATTTAATGCAGAAGGATTCTCATTTTTTTCAGAGCTGTAATGCAGCGTGCAGTTAAAATTAGGCTGGCTGCTTAATTGTCAGAGCGTGTGGTGAGAACCGCTTCAGTGCAGGATTCGACATGCCTCTGCAGGGAGGCCTTGCAGAAGGGGCCGGGGAGGGGCAGCAGCTCCACCAGGGCCCCCTGGAAGAGACCTCCTGGGAGAGCGGTGGCTCTGCTTCTCCTCCCCATTTGCTGGCTTGTGCCAGGACCCCTGGGGCACTCCTGGGCCAGGCGTGTCCCCTGAAGGCTGGCTGCAGGATAAGCTCTCCTCGTGCGGGGTGATGCTTCCCTGAGCTCAGCCGTGCTGGGGCAGGTTAAGGGGTGAGCAGGAATATCCCTGCAGCCTCTCAGCACCCACACAGTACGGCGATCGGGAGCCAGGATCCCGTAAGCCTTCTCATACCCACAGGGAGCAGTTGTGTAGAGAAATGAACGCAGCAAGGTCGACTCGCTCCTGAGTGTACAGGAGATAGCTGGAAGAAGTCCCTGGAGACCACCGCTATCCTTCTTACTGTCTCCTTCCTCGTGTCAGAAACTCGTCTTTCAGAAATCACCCGCTGAGGAAAGCAGACTCCTCTGCAGGATGAGAACGGAGAGCAGGTGGGAGGGGTGAGTGAGTTTGGGCCTCCGTGTGCCAGGACAGCAAGTCAGCCTGCTGAGGACCCCATGGGACCCCATGGGGCCCCAGCCAGCTTTTATTCAAAAACAGCTGAAGTGTTTATTGGGAAGGACTACAAAGCGTTCCTCAGGGTTCATTAACGATGTTTAGCTGTCCAGTTTGAATGTGAGTGTTCACATGGAATCTGCTGAGAGCTCCAGACTGCCAAACACTGACTAACCTAGGGGCTGCGCATTCGCACAAACACTGTCTTATCCTGCTGGGGAGGAGGAGGAAGGGGCAAAGATGTTAGATACTTGCAGGCCAGACTCTCCAGGAAGTCAGTGGGAGCCTTGCTTGTGTAAGACCAGACATAAACATAAAGGAAACAGGGTGCTAGGAAGATATTTTCCACACCGTGTGTGTGCAGAGAGGCCTGTGAATTCTAACGAGTGCAGCAGGCAGCAGCTATTGCAACGTTAACTCTCAGATATGCTGCTTTCCTGTGTCTGCGCAGCTTTCTGCGCAGCTCTCAGTAGGTTTTCCCCTTGCATCTTCTTACAGAAAATATATTTACAAAGTTGACTGAAGATGTGAAAAAGACATCTTTAAAGCTTTAAAGAAACATCTCACCAGTTTAGATGCCCAGCATCCACTGACGTGAGGTGATTATTTGGTTGCCTGAGGAGATGTTTTGGAAAATCCACCTGGATGCCCACCTGTCTGCGAGTGCACCTGGTGTCCCTATAAATCTCATCTTTTCCATCACCCTGTCTGCTGCTCTGTTCTGACCTGCAGGTGCCAGAGTTGCCCTCTGACCCAGACATGGAGCCTTTATGCCACAGAGAAGTGCAGCACCTTCACTTTATTAAGGTAGGTGCCTAAGGCAAGGTGTGATTTGAAACAAGCTACCTTTTCTTCAGATTTAGAAGACCATGGAATTTCTTTTAAGTGTTCGATCTTTTTAGAAAGATCTACATTATTTAAGAAACTACTGCTTGGAAATTGTGAATGTAATTAAACCCAGCCCATACTGTTTTAACAGGAAACTGTTAACTATGTTGCACCTAGACTGTTAGTATCTGGGAGCTTATGCTTTGTCAAAGTGAGTTTCTAAACCAGCAAAATCTGCAGTTAGATGATTTTTCCTGAAATACACAACCATTTTTCCATTCTCCCCTGGCCACCGACAGTAAGATCTACAGTGAGATCAGATATTCAGCATGAGTTAGGTGCTGGTAAGGCCCAGTAGTCAGAGGTTCTGGTATCTGTAAGCAGTGCTCAGCAGAATGCTCCAAGAATGGCTAGGCTTGAGTCAATGCTGGGACTTCCACAGGCAGGTCCTGAGTGCTCACAGCATTAGTGTGCCAGATACAGGCCAGAGAAATCTTGCTTTTCTGAGATCTGCAGGTTTTCATGCACCTTAACACTCATTCCCATGTCCCTTGAGCTTGCCCAGGTGTAACAGTATACAGTAGGTAAATCAGCGCCCGTGTTAAGGTGCTGCTTTGACGTATGTGTGGTGTCCAATACACACCACACGCATAGAGCAGCCATCATTAGCACGAGTCTGAGGCTAATTAGGATGACAAATTTTGTGATGTAAACTTCTGACAAAATGGCAGTGTGAATTTAGATGTTTGCATGAGGAGAATGCAGCTAGTAATTGAAAGCAGCGCATACAATTACAAGGGAGGTAACTGCATTTGTTGCCTGACTATACTCTACTAAGCCTTGCTTTAATATACCATTCACTTGTTAATGAAGCTATCAATTATTTTACTGTAAATTAGCTATTGTGAGCTTTTTGCAGTATCTGCCATTATGTTACAGGAGCATAAATCAAACTCTCATCTCTTTTTACATCCATAACCATAACGTATGGCTTTTATTAGAAAATGTTAAGTGTCTTTTAATGTCTTCTTAATGGACAGTGTGTGCATGTGTTGATGATGAAAGCCATCTTCCTTCATGCAAAATATTAATGCGTATAGCCTGTGTCTCCATAGATACAAGTTAAGAAATGATACTTATCCTATGAAATATTCAGCATACACTTTAACTTCAGAATTCGTATTTCTCAAGTTTAACAATCCTTTAGGGAAAGAACAAGTTAAAGGTAAATCGGGGGTTGAACTCTACCAGGTATGCACATGTAATTGTGAATAAATGGTATTGCAACTACTGGAAAACAAACAAACAAACAAACAAAAAACAATCAACCTCTCTATAAAATGCCTGTTCCTAAGTGGAAATACCCTATACCCATAGAGAATTAGGAAATGGAATTTCTCTCCTCCTGGGATTCCAGCTTGTACATCACAAAGACTCAATATTGGCTATATATATTGCCCTCCAAACTAAAATACTGGAATGCTTCCAAGAAAAGGAGTGTTGCAATCTCTCATCTGTTTGTAGCCTTTTCACTGGGGCAGCTTTATCCATTTGGCCTTCAGACCATTCCACAAAATCTTGGACCAGAACACTGCTTTGACCTGAGATGTGTTTTACCAACAGATTCCTGGCCACCAGAGAGATCTGCTCTTCAAATCAATGACTGCTAATGTTGAGCTTGATTAAAGGAAGCTAACCAGGCATTTTGAAGGATACCCTCCAGCCTTTCCTCTCTGATTCCATGTTCCCTTGGCAGAAATCAGGGATTTGAAAGCTGCAGTTCAACAGCATTATCCTTTCGTGTTGTGGTAAATATTTTATTATTTCCTTTATCCTCTATGCTGTTTAAAGGAATTCATTTAAAATATTTACTTCTTTGTTCAGTGAGGAAATCTCCAAAGGGTATGCAAACAAGAGCCTTTAGAAACGCACCAAGATGTAAGTGCAGGCTCTGCTCCAGCTCTCCCCATTCACTCAGGCTGCAGACCTGGCGGCTCCCTGCCGGAGATCCCTGCTCAGCCCCGCAGCCTCCAGCAGCGCTGTTCCACCACCCATTCACACACAGCCAGCTTCCCTGTCTCTGCGCCCTGCGTTTCCACTTCTTTCCTCCATCCATCCAGTTTGCTCCCTCATCTGCTCTGACTCCTCTGATCCTCCTCAGGATCCTACTCATCCTCCCACACGAAGAACCAGCCACCCCCACGGAGGGCTAGCAGCAATTTTATGCCTCCACAAATGTATGTTTAGGAGGGGAGTGACACCTGTCCAAGCGGATTTCTTTGTGCAGGCACCGTCCCTCGCTATTCCTCCTGCTTATCAAAACAGAGGCCGTGGGTGCTAATCCTGCTGCTGCTCCTGAAAGAAATATTTTCTTGACCTTTGACTTGAGCAGAATCAGGCCCTAATCAATGTCACTGTCCTCATATGTAAGAGTGCCAAGGTACCTCAGAGGAGTTGGGTGCCTTTATTCCCAGCTCTGCTGTGAATGGCACCACTGTGCATTCCCTTTCCAAAACAACTGCAGGCACCGGGAGGGAGGAGTTGTCCTGCAGCAGCCAGGCAAGAAACCTGTCAGACAGTGTCCCTTCTCCATGAATGAACCCTCTCCTCTGATTAATACTTTGCATTTCCCTCGGGGGAAAAAGACAGAGTGGGGAGGTAAGTGAGCAACTGAATTATCCATTCTCAGAGCAGCAGGATCATAAATATTTAACATGGTACGTATAAGAAAAGAGAAAGGAACAGACAGCCTCTCCAGTTCAGGCTAAGCAGCTCTGCAAGCCCCCTGCTCCCATGATCCTTTTTCCATCTCATAAAAGGGGAGAGCAGTGAGCTTCTGAGAGGGCTGGAGAAGGTGCCTCTCTACTGGGGCATAGCTGACAGTGAAAGCCTGAGCAGAGAGGGAAATTACCTGATGTGACGGAGATCTCCCTTCTCCCACAGGAGTGCCTGACCTGTGAATGGGACCTGCCCCACGCCGTGGGTTTCTAGGAGCCCGTTGGAGAACAAGGGTCTCAGAAGCCCACGCATGAGTACGCAAGCTCGTGCCACGGTGTCCATTTGGGCCCCGCACACAGGACCTGCTCGAGAGCAGGCGTTAGATCCCCAGGCCCCGTGCACGGTTGTTTGGATGCCCACAGACAAGGGGGCCTGCTCTAGTCTGCCCATGGTGCTAAGCCCAGTGCCACCGAGCGGAGGTGGGACCGAGGGGGGCCAGCGCTTTGGTGAGGGTGCTGGTTGCATAGCTTACCCTTGCATATCTGGAGGAGTAGGGGTCCTCAAAGAGCGCCCAGATGCGCGGCTGCCACCGTCTCCAGAAGCCCCCAGACCTGCCATCCGGGGAGTCACTGAGCGCCAGGCGTTTTGTCATCTCCAGCTCCTCTTCACCATCGCCAGAGTCTCCGGTGCCATCTATGTCTCCGTCCTCAGCGCTGCTATCCAGGGGTGCCCCACCAAAGCTGTCCAGAGCCTCTTCAGCGTCTCGGTGCTGCCGGTAGGTCATCCAGCAGCAGGGCTCCACGTCGGTCTCATCGATGCCCCAGAAGGCCAGCTCCTCCTCATAGAGGGGCCCGCACACGTCGGCGGGGCAGTGCAGCTTGCCGGTGCGGTAGTAATTCAGGATGTGGGCAAAGACGCCCGGGTGCCGGTCAAAGAAAAACTCATCCGTGCGGGGGTCATAGTCGAAGTGGCTGTGGGCATCGGGCTCGGCGATCCAGGCCAGCCGCGTGCCGGGCAGGGTGCGTAGGGTGCTGCGGTAAGTCTGGTGCCTAGTCCCTCCCACGTTGATCACAATGCGGTCGCTCTCGTCGCCCTGGCCCATCTCGTCTCTTAATAGGCATGTCGCAGCCTCATCCAAGCGAGCACGGCAGGCGGCGAGCCCGCGAGGGGACGGCTGCTCGGCGGCAGACGGTGCTAAGCCGAGCCCC
>VXAV01001685.1:131028-150513 GCA_013399715.1 Alectura lathami
CGGCGGTGCCCCAGCGGCGTCGCCCCCTGCTCGCGGCCCGAGCTCCTTGCTCGGACGGCGGCTCCGGGTGTTGAGGTAAATAACCGCTGCTCTCCTCCTTCGTCATCTGCGCTCGCTGAAGGGTGAACGGGCAAAGAGCACCGTCTCCCCAGGGGCACATCTCGGGTCGTGGGCAGGAGCCCCGGGGAGTGCGTTCCCACCACGGCGTGTCATGCACGGCCCCATGAGCAGCTCTGCATCTCCCCCTCCGCTTGCCCGCTGGTTTCTCGCTTCTTCCATGTCAGACTGTGGCTGCCGTTTGTGCTATTTTTTCTTTTTCGTATTTATTCACAGGTAGCACTAAGGGAAGCTTTCACACTCTGGAAAAGACAGGTTCCTGCCCTAGGAGAAGCTCGAAGTACAGCAGGGATGGCGGCACGGACACGTTCTGTATTGGCTTTATTTGCTGCCAGTAGCCAGGGGGACAGGGTCCAGCAGGGAAGGCAAGCAGCTGCCCTGCTGCGGGTGGGTTGGTGAGCAGTGTTGCAGCAGCATGTGGCTGAGAGGCACACCGTGAGGTGTGAGGGGGCGGCTGGGGCAGCGCTGTGGGTGTTTGGTAGGGGAGGACAGGCTGGGCAATGCGGTCAGGCTGGGTTTTGAAGGAAGGCAGAGGTTTGGCCATGGTGGGCAAGTACTTTGGTTACCCTAAGCTGATGACAGAACCTCCCGGAAGAGCTGCCAGACAGCTGCCTGAGCTTTGGGACCAAGCAGAGAAAGGCTGGTGATACAGGGAGGAATCTGAGGGTCACCAGCGCAGGAGTGGTATCTGAAATCTGTGAGCATTGCCAGAAAGAAGGAAAGGGTAGGTCCGTGAACGAGCCTGGAATAAGGAAAAGAAAATAAGGTGATAATTCACTGACAAAAAATAATACAGCTGGTAATTGTTCTGTGGTCACAGTTAGTCACTGCTTTTGGTGATAGAAAATCTAGGGGTCCAGGGTACAGTTCCAAAACTTACGGAGGGTAACCCAGGAGTGAGAGGTCTGAGGCTCTGTGGGCACGTTCACAGCTCCAGAGGCTTTTTCCCAGCTCGTTAGCTCTTGCCTTCCATGTTACCTCAGGCACATCAGCAATTCTTCTTCAGGAATGTCAGTGTTGAGATCTCAGGCAGCTGCGAGGATGAAAGGGACATCGTGCAGCTTCTGGCACTTCATCTTCCCTCGTAGCCTGGGCGCCTGCAGGAGGGTGGTGCAAGACCTTGGAAGCAGCCTGAAAGCATGTGTTAGGAAAAGAAAGGTTTTCTTAAAGGTGGTTTCTGTGGACTCAGTTGGGGAGGGCACGCTTAAGTGACCTGCGAGGTTTCTTTGAAGATACAAAGACTGCAATTGATACAGGAGAGTTGGCAGACACGGATGAGCTGGGTATTTCAAAAGGTGTGTGTGAAGGCTCCAAATCAGAGATCGCTCGGTGAGGTGTTGGAGCAAGATAGCTGCTGAAATGGGAAACTGTCCTAGAAATATAAATTGTAAAATTAATTTTATGTGTATACATTATTTTTATGCAGAAAACAAAAGATAGCATAATTTGTGTAGCTTATGTTGCAGTTGAATGGGGAAAGTATTAGAAAATAGGATCTGTGATGAACAAGGAATGTGGCAGAAAGTAACTGTGCACTAAGACATGAAGACTTTGTTTTGCACTGAACATTATGGCAGGTTTTTAACTTATTTGATTAGCGATAGTAGATACTATCAGGTGGTAGTAGCTGGGTTACTTGGTTACTTAAAATGCTTGTTTTAACTCAGTCCAGCAGGTGCTGTGTATCAGCAAAGTTCTGATTTGAGCCTGACATGTAGCAATATAAAATTCTGGTTTTGTTCTTAAAAAAATCTTATTCCACAAATGGAAAGGTTTAGACTACAACAGGGAAAAAAAAAAATAAAAAAAAATTCAAAGATCTTCAATTTTACAGCCAAAACATTTTCCACAGAGGTTCGCCTAGTCCCTATAGTGGCACTTCTGCCCCTGTAGACCCGCTGAATGATAACAGTGCTGTAACCATTCCGTATTCTGGCTCAAGCTACGAGCCTCTAGCTGCTGCGATGCTGAAGGATCTCCCCTAACTCTGCAGCGCTTTTCAGGGCTATAATGGTGTTCTGTAACCCACTGTGTACATGAGGAGAACATACGTGTGAATGTGTTTGACACAGTCAGTCTTTCCTGTTTCAAAACAGCATTGCGTCTCCTCTCCTGTGCTTTTAGGCTTGCATTATAGACAGGGCGATACTTTGCAGAAGCAGGGTCATACACTTGATCACCCATACACCTCCTCTGACTTCCACGGAGTTAAGGAATGAATGAAAGAGCAAAAGTTTAGGTCCCTCGTCGGTGACCTGAGAGCAGTCCTCTCTGTACTTCCCTGGTGGGTGTTTTCTCTACCCCAGAAAGAGAAGTTACACAGGGAGGACTTTGTGCGAAGGTGGATGTGCGTGTCCAGGAATTACCTATTTTTTCTACTAACTCCTGTTATTTCAAGTTAAATTAGTAGTTGATCTTACTAAGTTTTAGTTGCTAAAAAGAACCCAAACAGTTTAAAGAGTGCTGGGAGACCTGTGTGGGAGGCATGGATTTGGTAGGTTGTGCAAATAGTTTGTAGTCTGGAAGAGGATTCTGGTAAAGCAGCAGGAGGTAATGTTATCAGAAATTCTCAAAATGCATTAGAAGACGTTGGCCTCAGAATTGCGTTTTGTGTGCTGAGCTGATTCTGGTGAGAAATTTTGATGGTCATATGCCTTAAGCTGTGCCTGGGCAAAGCCTGGCGTGAAGAAAAGCTGTAGAGTTTAGAAAAGCTTTTCAGTGTGGGAGCCATCTGAGAGGCCAGAGTAGCACAGCTACTGCCCAGGAGAGAATATGTGTGCTTTGAGCAGTTCCATGAAAGTCGTTGGGAGTGCCTACAACCTCAGCTGTTCATCTGAATCAACTCTTCTAGTGGTGACAGTGGAAACACAGCTTCCAGCCAAAGATCTGTTTTGTTTTTCAAACTCCTGTGTAACAGAAAAAAAAGAGTCAGTCTCCTTGCTGATTTTATCCTTTGTGTTAGGTCACCTCACTGCCTCCTGTGTTGTGATGACACAGGCAGAGTAAGTCCTTCTCGGCCTCTGCAGCTGCTGTCCTGGCATCACCTCTGCTGCCCAGGTGCTTCAGCAGCCCCAGGTAACAGCGTACAACGGAAGGTAGGCTGGCGATCAGACAGAAGTATCCACGCTGTGCTTTAGCTGAGAATTGCACTGATTTCTAATCTTGTCTCCAAAGGAGTTTTCCTTCCGGTAGAGCTGATGACTGAGCACATATTCCCTAATATTTCTAAAGTAAGTAATAGCCTTTGAGCAAAAGTATAGTTTTGTTTTCTTTTTATTACGGAAGATGCAGGGCAAAATCACAGGATGTTGTGTAGGCACAGAAGGCGCACAAGGAAGCTTTGCTTTATGCTTTGGTGCGTTCCTGGTACGGCAGCATCTCATTCTGTGTACCTGTTTAGCCTCTTCACTCACTGAGGTGCCCAACAGGGACACCAGCAATGGTCACAACTAACGAAGCACTCACCCTGTCAATTTAAGCTTGCTGCTCTGAGTTCATCAGGCAGTTTATGTTCAGAGAAAAGGCTTCTTGCTTGTTGACTAATTCTAAGAAGAGCGGCAATGTAAGAAGATAAAAGAGATATTTAGAAAACCTGTGACACTATGTGCAGCTCTGAATACAACTGGAGAGCACATTTAAAATGTTTTAAAGCTGGAGGAAGCCGAGAGGGAGAGATTTATTTGTGAGAGTTATAATCTCAAAACAAAAGGCAGCCAGGATTGGAATGCCAGTTTTGCAATGCTGGAATGCTATAATTCAGTCTGTGCTGTCTTGTATTAAATTCATGACAATTCAACAGTATTCCAATGCAGTTCTTCATCAGTTCTAGATGTGTGAATTCTCTATCTCTTAATATTGATTTTTGTAAATAATTTGGTTTTAGGTCTTCAAATGGAAAGCTGTGATGCACTTCAACATGCAATGTACTCACTCTGTCCTTGAAACTCATTTTAAACCAAACAAAGCTGCACTTGTATGGGTGATATTACTTTTCTGAAAGGTTAGATTTACCCCTTTGGACGGTCAATAGTTGGATGAAAGCCTTCCATGGAAAGAATGAGAATGAAGGAGAAAATAATTGATCGCAGCTTGATGTAGACTGAGAGAGCCATCGAGGTGCTGCATGCCTGAGGGGCTCACCTGACAGTCACAAAGGCAGACTCAGAAGTCATGCTGCTTTTACCGAGAGTAGCCGCAGGAATAGGAGCTAGATAGATTGAATGCTGCTAGTTCCTGTACACTTATCTAGCTAGGGTTTGTTTGTTTGTTTCCCCTTAATTACCTAAGTTTTGCTTGAATATGTACTTCATTTTCACCAGTGCTCTTCAACTGATGCTTGGCTTTGCTGTGGGCTGAGAAACATGTGCACTGCTGTGCCTGCTGGACTGCCTGTTGTTCTCTGTCCATTCGCACTGGGCTGTGTCTGAGTGAAGGTTGTTTTTGTTTTGGACATCCCTTTGGGATCCTTCAAAACGAATGCCGGTATAGAAATGTCAGTGCTGCACAGATATACATCAACCTGTGAGACACATGAAAGTTGCTCTGGGAAAAAAAAAAAAAAGAAAGTAATATCATGTTATGGTGGAGATCATCATAGGTCTTTACTCATTCCGTTACCTCAGAGGAACTCCCACCTGCATCCATTTGGTTTCACTGAGAATTTATGGGAGGTGAGACTGTGTAAATATGGGTGGGGTTGCACACACAGGACAAGGTGAAAGGAGCGTTCTGCTGCTTGCTGAAGGGCTGGGTGGTTTCCAGACTGCTTCTCATGGGGAGAGAGAGGGCAGTAAGCACCACGAATGGCTGTTGTCTGTCGTACAGCCAGCACCTGCCTGAATCCAGCATGGGGCTGGGCTGGGCCTGGCACTGTGCTTCTCCTGAAGCACACCTGTTGATCTGAGATGGTATCATTTTTCTAGATGTCCTTTACACAAGGCTGTAGTAAAAGCATCAGGATTTATCTTTGGTGAGCGTTCCCCAAAACAGAGATGTTTGTTGCTCAAGAAATCATGGAGCTAAATCACAACAAATGTTGCTTTCAGCAACTGAAGTAAGACATACAGCTTTGCTAATGCGGTGGTTCTGTGAAGGTATAGATTGGTCTCTGTCTTCGTCTTGCTGATCTAGGCAAAATCCAGTAAAACAAGCAGCTGATGATGAGGAAAAATCAACTTATCATGTTGGAAGACTCGTGTCAGCGCGTAAGGAAAACACGCTCGTGGAAGCTGCTAAGCATGTGTTACTAGGAGCTGAGTGCAGGAGCCCTGAAGGCTCCGCAGTTACATGTCTAAGAGTGTGAACACCCGCTCGTACAGCTGAACTGTGTAGCTCCTGCCGTGTACTGTAGAGTAGCAGAAGTGGCTGGTGATGTGGCTTTACTTTATTTGTAGGTGACCTGTTCTGGGGAGTCCTCAAAGGTCCTTGACTCTCTGAGATTGGCCTAGTCAACTTTTTCTGAAAATGAAAGACTGCAAAAGCTGGAGTGATGTTTTTAAAATCTCAGCCAGTTTGCAGGTGCATGAACCCAGCAGCAGGTGCAAACCCATGGATACAGACAAACATATTTCACATACACTTCTTACAGAATACAGAGCAGGAGGCACTCGTCTTCTCTTGACCAAGGTGTAGTGTTCGCAGTGCCTCAACTGTATCTTTCACATTTACCCACACACATGCAAACATTAGGGTCTCTTTCTGATGCAGGAGGGCAGAACATGCTGCGTTATGCACAAAACACCTGCTTGACTTGTCAACTGACTGTTTCTCTAACACATCAAAATAATTAGAACATTCTTCTCTGTTTTTTAAATTGAAATGAGAGGTTTACTTTTATTGATCGATTCAGTTTCCACAACTGTTACTATTTCTCAAGCCTACCCTGAGTTTGCAGCAGTGACTGAAATGTTCTCAGACAAGCAAGTAGGAGAATGGCCTGTAAATCTTTATTGTTATAAATGGTTTGTAAAACTTTTGAGTGTTGAAAGCTAAGCGTGGTTGAAATAAATCTCAACAGTGCTGACTCAAATGTTTAGAGCATTGCTCGAATCTCTTGATTAACTCAGCTTCTCAGTATTTGATGTGAATCAATAATTCTGAGATGTCTTTGCTTTGCTCTAGCTTTGTAAATATTTACGCGGCAAAGTGCCATGAAATATGGTATTTAATCCTGTTGAAGTAATTCCTTACATGCTGCATGTGAAGAGATATAAAGTATAATAGTTCCAGTCACTGTAGTTAAATAATTGGCACTAAGGTTAAGATCTGCTGCATTTCTTTTGTAAATAACCAGGATTTGTACAAGTGTGAATGAATGGAAAGCAAAATCCACCTTCTGGCACAGACCTTCAGCCAGCTGCTGGGAATGCAGATTTCCTGATTTTGGCTTGTTCCTAAACCTGTAGGTCAGCATTAATAGCAGCCTTTTGTTCCAGTGAGAGCTACACCAGAGCTACCAGTGGAAGGATGGCACCTCCATTAGCTTGTCCTCAGCCTTCCCTCGCTGGGACTGTGGGATGCTGTCATTGTGCGCTCCAGGGAACAGGAAGATGCCCCACGCGTGGTTTCCTGGTGCCTTCAGTGCAAACGGGTTGTACTGGCCCTGCAGATCATGGCTGAGATATTCCTGCTAACATGCAAGATTTGCAGCAGGTCTGCATTTATGTGGCTTGGCTTACAAAGCACAGTGCTATGCTTGTTCCTAGGACACCACACGTTTAGTCATTGTTTACTGATGGAGGCTGATTCATGGGCGGATTCTGCCAGGCTTTGCAGATGTACTTGCCTGTAGGTGTCCCAGCAGTAAACGGGTTTGGGGAATAACAAGCAAGTCGAGATGCCTGGAGTTGTCTAGAGTTGGCCAACAAGGATTCAGAAGTGGATCTTCCTTAGATAGGCTCTGATCTTGCGCAAAACTGGACCTTTCTGTGCTTCTGGGATGGATGCCTACCCTGCAAGAGAGCCCACAGGAGCATACTTAGTGCCTTTCCTATGTTGGGGTGGGAGAAAAGGGGCACACAGTTCGCGAATCCTTACAGGCCTGTGTTCTGTGGGATATTTCAGCCTGTAATTAACAATAAAATATATTTCTGCAGGTTATTTTAAAATTGTTCTCTAGCTTACAGGTATTCTGCCTATTAAAACATGGGGGAAAATATTTTTTTTAAAATGTATTTAGAAATACTTTAGCTTTTTGTTTGCTTTATCACATTAATGCCCCTAAGAGCCCTTCAGCAGATGAAGAGATCTCTGTGCGAAAGTACTCAGTGGAGCTGTGCTTCTGTAGCCCAGCCTGACCATCGCATAAGCCAAGCAGAGAACCACATGAAGCTCAGAAGAACAGTGCATCCCAGAAAAGGTGTGTGGGAATTCAGTGAAGTTACTGTCAGTTTTCCCAAGTGTATGTTTATACAGTTGTTGGCAGGTGTGTTTCTCTAGGTACACACAAATGTATGTAATATGGGTTGGGACAAACCCCAGATGAGTGCATATCAGGTGCTAATGGGTTCTTTCTCAGCTTCGTTTCCACATCATGTTGCACTGCTTGTCCTGTCAACTATTTCCCTCTCCTCATCCACACGTTGAGTGTGAGCTGCTACTAATTACTTCGGTTACCANCTCCAGCCAATAAATGTTAGTCTTTAGACAGCAAGTTAACAAGTACATAAACAGCAATGGGAAAAATGAACAGATGAGCCTTATGTACCTAGACATCTGCTCAGCCGACCCAGATTCCTAAAGGGCCAGCTGCAGGTCTGCAAATGTAACCACTGGTGTTTAAAATGGAAGACATGGAAGCAGAGGTTGGTTTTGATTTTTTTTTTTTTTTCCTTTACTGTATGACATATCAGAAGGGAAAAACATACACAAAAAACCCAAACACACCAAAGCCATGTGTAATGGTGGTGGCCAAAAAGTGCTTGAAGGGCATATGCCTTCAGTCATAACAAAGCAAAGGTATGGCAAAGGTATTTTCCTTCAGCTACAAAACATACATGCAGGAATCGTTACATAGCTAGGAGTTATGAGGGTTAAATGAAATGATCAGCATTTTCTGTCTCTTCAGTAATAATAACTTGTATTTAAAAGAGGGAATAATATTTTGTCATCCACATCTGAGAAACAGCCTTTTTTGTCAGTGACGTGCAGCAGAGCTCAGAACTCTTATTGCAAAAAGAGGCCAGAGAGCAGATGAGGCAAAATGACAGATTCAGGTAAAACACGAGCAGCCAGCTCGCAACAAGAAAGTGCAGTGTGTGCCAGTCCGGCTCTTCCCCAGGGACGGGGCAGAACTGCTTAAGAAGGTAGAAGCAGCTGCCAACGTGCGAGTACTGGAAAGGATTCAAACCACAGTACTTGCTGCAGCTTGGGAGTTTGTGATGGCCTGGGCTTACCCAGCAACAGGTGTTTGAGATTTGGAACCAGACAGCTGTTAGTCAGCTCTTAGATATGAGAGCAGAAAAACTTGTGGAACAAAAGCCATCTACAGGGCATTCTTTGATATCTTTGCAATTCCAGCACGGGAAAGAAAAGTACATCTCTAACCACCCAGCTCCAGATCAAATGTATCTAGCTTCAGGTGGAAAACCCTGACCCTTCACGCTCCTAGACAGAGGACACCTAAGCTGTTGGGTCTGTAGTGTCTTGGTTCCACTTCTGTATGGAGAGTTCAAGTAGGTCACATTTAACTAGCAGAAGTTCGTATTTTTGTAACCCAAATAGCTTTCTTACAGCAGAGGATACCAAGAGAGACATTGAAGAGCTGAGCCCGGATGTCCTTTCCTCAGAACTTGTGCCAAGCAGAGCTGACAGCAGGACAGCGTCTTCCTCTTCCATGCCCAGGATGAAGTCAAAGAGGCCTGCAAAAACCCTGTAATGCTTGTGAGTGAGTTTTGCCTGGACAGCAACAAGCCACCAGAGCTTATTTCTCAGAGAAGTGCTAAGGTAAGAGGCTTCTTTAAGCTGTGGTTTCTCATAGTACTAAAATTAAAAGAACACTGCTGATGTATTTTCTGTGAATGTGCCTGTGCCATAATTTATTCACTCAGAACGGTGGTTCCTCTTGACCTTGAGCTAAGATTGAACAGGTGGTAAAAAGATAAATTTAGGAAATTGAGTGATGCAATGCTGATAATTTTATGTTGTCTTGCATATTTTCTAGTGTACCATGAAGGAAAAATAAATTGCTAAAGTGTCCTTGGCAAACAAACAAACAAAATAGCACCCTGTGATATTTTTACCTTTGCTTCCCCTCGCCACATGCACTGTTCACTCCCACGGAGCTTGAAATATTAACGCAGTGCTGTAATTTATTTCTTCCAGAGTTGCCCTGCCCGTTGGATTTAACATCTCTCCTAGGAGTACTTCAAACCTAATGGCTGGCTCCATCTCTAGCTTTGTTAATTAGGCACGTTACTTTGTTGCTTTTTTCATATCGTTTAATGTAATTGGCATTTGTGCAGCTTTTTAAAGGCATGTTTGGGCCTACATTTTGTGCAGCTGGCTCCAAACTGCAAGCTATTTCAGGAGTCTAGTTCTCTGAAGGACCGCCTTCGAGAGCGTAAAGCATCTGTGCTCAGCACGTACCACGCTTCCCCTCCAAAATGTCGGAGATGAGTAGCGTGACATGTTCTTCCCTGTATACGTTTGTATTTCTGTGGCGTTAGTTTTGTGACGGGAGCATCATGTGCCCTGTTTGAGGAACAGAACTTCATCTACAAGTGGCTGTGTAAGTGCTTAGCTATAATGCAGCCTTTATCCTAACCGCCTTTATGCCGCTCACAGGGACACATTGCCATATAGGCACAAAAGCCCACGAATTTTCACACAGAAGTGAATTTTGGCAAGCCATGAATTCCTACAGATAAGGGCAGCATGCAGTGTCAACTGCCAGTAAGACCAATGGAATTACACTGGGTAGGAGTTCAGCTCATTAATTTCAGTTGTCTTGATGTGAAATTATATTCTGTACCTGAATATAAGAAGTGATATATATAAAAGTTTAGGGAAAAAAAAAAGGTATGTCCGCATTGAAGGAATGGTCCAACTCCTCTTTTTCGTAGAAATGCTACCCTCCAGTGGTACGAAGTAAAAAAACACACCTTGCTTATTGATTGCAGTAATGTAGTTTCCGCTCACGTTGTGGCAAGTAGAAATGAACCGTTCCTCTCGGTACCACCCGGACTGTGTAGGCTCCAGCCCAAGGAAACCCACGGGTGGCCATAAGGCAAGGTGAGGACAGTTGTAACAACAAGGTACTGCTGTGCCAGGACTGGCCCCCTGCCTCTCCTCTGTGAACGACCTCCTGAAAGCAAGTCTGTCTGCAAAGGGTAGAAGTGCAGCACGCTGCCACACGGTGACAGACGACCTGCTGACTGCAAGCAGAACCGCGTGTGAGGAAGTGGTCCTGAGCTGGACAAATAGGTCTCACGGGGCGTTTTTTCCCAAACCTGGTGGATTCTGGCCGGCAGTCCATCAGTCACAGGGTGCAGCACTCAGCGGCTGTCAGTCAACCAAGGGGACACTTCTGTCCTCCTAGAGCATGAATACTGAGCCACAGGTGAAACGCAAGTCATTCGGGTTTTGTCTTTCAGCTACGGCAGCCAAGTGCTTTTGTTTTAGGATTCAGAAGTAAAGCATCAACATGAAGGAGGAGGAATGTATTCCGACCCAAGTGTAAGGCAGATGATCTTTAGATATGTCACCTCTACACTTGCTTGCATGGCTTGAAATGTTCTTTCCAAATCTGTGAGGCTGTTTCTCAGCTTGTCCTCTTCTACACCTGCATTTTAGGTGGAGGTGACCGTGCATGGCAAGATTTGCGCCCCGCTGAGGGACCCCACCACCACAGAGAACCGCCCTGAGATCCTTCTGTCACCTCCTGCCCTTGCGCCCGTGCCCCATCTGCCCTCTGGTACGTAACCTGTCTCCCCCAGCACCACTGGCAGCTCAGCCACACAGTGTGCTCAAACACCTTCCATTTTCTCTCTCCTTTTGTCTTTTTTTTTTTTTTTTTTCATGTAAATAACCCAAACAAAAATAGACTGCTTTTCCCAAATTTGTACAGTAACAAACAAAACCCAAGCTGTTCCTTCAATTCTTCTGTTTCTTTAGCAGCCTTTTTGGTAGGGAAGTTCTTGGCTTTTCCAGTGTTCTTTCTAGTGTATAGGGCTCCAGATGCTGACTGAAGGCCATGAATATTTTTGCTGTTTCCCCACCAACTGATTGTCCATTATTTATCACCAGAAGAGATTTCAGAAATGAATGCAATTTGCAAGTTACCCAGCAGATGCTGCTGTTGGACAAAAAAACCAGCTCAAGGTCAGTTCAAGTGAGTTGAGGACTAGAGCTTCAGAAGGCTTCGGCAGTTCCAGGCTTTTGTCCAGCTTCTCCAGGTCGGGTCCCTTGAGACAGGGATACCCATTTCACAACCACGCACTTGTAACATTAGGTGACTGTGCTGAGACCTAGACCTCTGAAAAAGTTAGATATTTGATTCCAAGCAACAAACAAACAAACAAACCCACAATGATCACAACTCCCCCCCCCCCCCCCCCCCCCCCCCCTTCCCTCTGGTGAAGTGGTTTATTGGTTGTCAGTTTTTAGTGCATTTTCACACAAATAGTGGAAAGCTTCACTTTATATGCAGTATTTGCCTCCCTGCTGACGAATGTGGGATTATTCATCGAGTCCTACACAAAGTAGCACACTTGTTGATGTTGCTGAGACCCATAAGGAAGATAAAAGTTACTGATGTTTTAGAAAGAAAATGTGAGTTTAGTGCTATGCTGGCTGTACTACTGGGAAAAGCCTGAGGTTTTCTGTATCCCTGTGGTTATAGGCTAGCTCAATTGTCATTACTGAGCTTACAGCGTTCACGTGTTACTCCAAAATGTCTGTGTATGTGAACAGTAGATTGCTGGGTCTTCCCATAGGGAAATTTCCAGGTTCATTCTGCTGGCCCAAGTGGCTTTATGCCAGACGCATTCCTAATTCCTGGTGGAACCTGGTGGGAAAGGACAGCTGGGAGGCTCTTCTGTGTGACACCAGGGCTCATTCTGTCCCTTGTCAGCCCTGAAATCTCAGCCACTGACCGGCAAGCCGTCGGTCTCTGCCTAACACCGTTCCCAGTTGTGTGACAGGCTTTTTGAGAACGGAGCTGCGCAGGCCAACGAGAGGCAGCCAGGACTGTGCAGCGGGCTTACTGAGGAATGCGGGACGCGAGGGGCTGGGGCAGGGCTAGCTGGGAAGCAGCAGGAGGTGGTGCTTGGTGAGGCACTCGGGTGCACCTCATGAGATGATCTCTCTGGCACACTGGGCCTGTTATTTCCATACCACGCTCTGGGTGCAGCAAAGTTGTCAGCGATGTGCACTCTGCCTGGCAGAAGACTGTTCTGCATACTGTTAGCAAAGAAAGATTGCCCTTTGCAAGCTGTGCAGAATGACCTTCCTACTTCTCCTGCCATCAAGGACTCCCTCAGCCGCATGTCTTGGAACAGCTGTAGCGTTACACCATTATTAGGGGGATAGTTTCTGGTTTGTACTTCTGAGGACGGGGTGAGCTGTGAAGCCTGCCAGCTTGTTTGCTACAGCTGTGCTCAGGGGAGCAGCACTCCCCAGGCTTCCTGGGAAGAACTGGGTCAGTGAGCCGAGTGTGAGCGGGGGGGGGGGCACAGCAGGAGATTCGGCCACTGATTTCAAGGAACTAATTAATAATTTTTAAACAGGAGGGAAATAGCTTGCCCTCAGTAACATACAGGTGGTGTCTTGTTTGCTTCTCTGTTCACCTTTGGATGTAGTTCTCCCGGAGATGATAATACCATTTTAAAGAGTAAAATCACAGAATCATAGTATGACGGGTTGGAAGGGACCTTAAAGATCATTTAATTCCATCCCCACGGCCATGGGCAGGGTTGCCACCCACTAGATCACATTTTGCCCTTTGCACTATGCCAGATATGATCTGTGAAATGAAATCTCTTCTTCCTTCCACATTCAGCAAGGTTTTAAAGGTCTTTATCTCGTATTTAAAAAAATAAGTCATTTTAAAAGAGCAGCATTGGTACAAAGCAACTAACTTCATATTTCTTTAATATTATTGGATACCGATAATAAAATATTTATAAAGAGAAAAAATATAAAAGAAGAGTTAATATTTTTCTTATACCTAAAATGGAATTTTCAGTTTATCGGCGTTTCTGTAGCAGTCTTGATGATAATTTGGGAAATGATGTATAATAACATTGTCACTTATAAACGCATCAATTTTTACTGCTCTTTTTTTGATGTGAAATATTGAAAGCAGAAGAAAAGTTCCTTTTCATTCTTTTATTTGTAAATGACCTAATGAAATTTCAAAATCAAAGTGCCCAGCGTACATAAGCGAAGTACACATTTATGCCATTTCTCTTTATTCGGCGCACACCGGTTTGTTCCTGTAGGCCTGGCCAGACTGCAGCTTGTCTTGCAGGATGATCCCCAGATGAGGAGCCCCATTTAAGAATCAAAGTTTGCAAGTGTTGGGTCAGTCTTGGGTCTGCTCCTCAGCTCTGCTTACATCCCGTGTCGCTGTTGGAAGTGAAGCAAAGCTCTGAATCCAAATTATTTCTGACTTTGACAGGTTTGCACGTGGATAGGTCTGTACTTCTGTCAGCAACGTGCTGTCCTCTTGATGCGCCGAGGAGGAGGGTAACTTCAGGTATTTATTTTAAATATGTTACCATAGAAATAGACAGGTAGAAATGCACAGGGCATACGTTTTCCTTACTTAAGTTGAAAAATAAACACAGCTGTAATCTAAGTGTGTATTTATCGGCACTGATGCCCTTTGGCCTTACTCCAGTGGATTTCTCTCACTGACATCAGTGGGAAAAAGCCAGGCCCTGCACAGTAAATCTATGATTTTTTTTTTTCTTCTTTATCCATCCATCTATTTTGGGATGTGCTAAATGCTTGGTCTCTGTTGTAACATTAACATCAGTATGTGGAAACTTGGGTTGCTAAAATAAATTGGTGAAATGCAATATACATGACTGCGCATGGAACTGCATGTACATTGTTGAGCACAGGCAGCCTGTGCACGCCGTGCTGTGCCACGCCATGCCGTGTCGTGCCAGCTGCGCCTCAGGGCGCTTCCTTTTGTGCCTTGCAGGCTCCCGGAGCCGGGGAGGGCCGAGCTTTGTGCTGCCAGGTCTTTTTAGTCCTGATTGGGGAAAATATTTCTCGGTTGCCATTACCGTGACTGTAAATTTGACTTTGGGATATTTTCACCAGCCTCAGAGTACAGGGACGGCAAGGGCTACAGCACTTCTCACGTGTGTGTTTTGCGTTGTGGGCCTGATGGTTTGCTGGAGGCGGTGAAATGGCTGTCATTTATTTGGGAAGCATGGTTCCGTGAGGGTCCAATTTCGTCTTTTCAGTTTTTGTAAGTTAATGCACAGGCTTCAGTCACACTAACAAACATGGGACGTTTTTCTGATCGTAACAGAGACACTTCCGATTCATGCCGGTATGAATCAGCACACTCTGAAATTCATTTCTTTTTTACTAGTAAGTGGGAAAAAAAGAAGGTAAATAAGGGGAAGAAAGGGGGAAAAGCCGAACGCTTACAGGCTGGACTGTGTTTTCTGCCCACAGTGAAGCCAATGGAGACCTTACAGAGCTGGATGTTGGTTAAGGTGTAGCAGGGCCACCCTGCCTCGGTCCCCTCTGACCTGCAGGAGCCTGGCCAGGACGCCCATGTGTCACCCACCGTGGTCACAGCCGCACGCCACGAGTGAGTCTAGGAGCCGCTCCAGCTGTCTTCCTGTTGGAGAGGTGTGAGCTGCACAAATTCCCTCTGTAATGATCACCTAAGAGAGAATACAGTGACTGATCTGTCACCAAGCATTTAGAGCAGGTGATGGTACCCGTTGGTTATTTGTTTGGCTGTTCTTTTTACTGCAAAGTTTAAACAGAAGCCACAAGTTGCAGGGATGCGACAAGAAGCGGGCTGTTGCGTGTGGGCCATGGCTGGTGTCCCGATGGTTGCTTATCAATGACAACCTGCTCAGGGCTGAACGTTGTTCACTTTTGTGGCAAGCTTGCAAGGTTACACATACACACTGAATGAAACGTACCCCACCGGTTATTTTTAGAGAGGCTCTAAACAAGAAGTAAATCCCTGGAGCAGTGCTGCCAGAGATGCTTAAAGTTCAAATCCAAATTAAAGCTGCCTATCTTTGGCTTAAACTCCGACCTGAACTTGAGTAAAACTGTGATCTGTACCTTGAACTTTATAACGGAAAATCGCTTGAGATTGTTTTCTAATACCTGAGCGTATCTGAATATGGTACAATCACTTAAAAATTAGCACTTAAATGGAAAACCTGGATATTTGACTGGGAATGTAGCAGCCGGTCTTGCAAAATATTGTGGTGAGACTTTAACTTATAGTAGCTGCAATGGAATTTGGAGTCAAATTTATTGAGACTCCTGCTTCTGTGACAGCTTTGTAAGCTGAAGTCCTATCGTGTAAACTTGGAGGGGCAAGAGGAATATGCTTATGTACCTCCCAGATCTATTCAGTTAAGACCACTGATGTGTAAGACTTGGTTTGGAACACACCGAGGTATGACAGAAAAAAGGCAGACCCCTTTTCAGCAATGCCTTTACACAAAGTACTTGTAAGCAGTACAGCTGGAGCACGCTCTCGATTCCTTTGCTGAATCAGAGCCTGTATCTTCTTCCTGCCACGGCAGCAATCCCAACACCACTCCTAAATGCACCAGTAACTCTAGAAGCTCTAATGAAAGTCAAGATAATGCCACAGATTTTATAAATAAGGGTCTTTATTTAGAATACTGTTGAAAACATTCTTGGCAACCACATTGTATAAATATATAAAGTTAACGTTTGGCACAACAAACCAAGCAACATTAAATATTTTATTATTTTTTCCTTTTTTTTTTTGTTTTTAATTTTTATCTTTTCCTTTTTTTTTTTTTTTTTTTTCAGAGCAACTCTTATTTACAATTGTACAAAAAGTTTTATAAAAAATGGTCCACAACCTTATTTTGGCCAGAACAGGGGTAATGAGAAGGATCTGTCACGCCACTGCTGTAGTAATTTCTGTTCTCCTCCGTATTCAAGAGCCAGGTTCCTATTCTCCAAAGCCCAGATTAAACGTTGGCCATTTCACCATGTACGATTCTATCTCTAGACATATTAAATAACTTTAGTTTAGCAACCAATAAATAACTAGGTGTATTTTGTAGTAATACATGTTTGAAAAGTAATAAGGAATTTTGCATATTTTAAAACTGGAACAAGTCTTGAAGTCTTTTTCAGTCTTGGAGGGCAGGTCTCGGAGCTTGGCTGAAGCGAGCAATTTGTTTTCCGTGCAGTCCAGCTGGACCTGCCTTATAGCACTTGGTAGATAGGGTTGCTGCCGCTGCTCTCCTGGGGAAGCGGGGTGCAGTTGGTGGGGGAAGGAACCTGGGCTCCACTGTCATTCAGGTTTGCTTCGTCCTGCGGGGAGCAGGGGCTCCGTTCAGCAACAGTTTCCGCTGGAGGCAGTATGGGACATGTGGAGTTGTCTGTGGAAATCCTCTCCACAATGCTTGAGAGGCAATCGAGGCTGGAAACAACAGAACTCTTCCCGTGCTTTGGATCTAAAACCAAGGAAAATACACAATCAATTTATCCTTGGGCATTAGTGTCAGCAGGATGTAGTTCTTTTGTAAAACCCCAGTGAGTGGCTGAAAGTACGCATCTGTGAGCATATAAGGAATCAAAGGAAACAAGTATCAGTGGAGGATGCCAGTTATCAGAAAAGGGATTGTGATTTGTGAAATAGAGACCCAAGCGAAACTGACTGCTGGTCAGGGAGGGTAGATCCAGGGCTTCCCTTCAATCCTCACAAAGGGAATGGAGGACTGGAATTACAGCAGTCATGTCTCCAGTTTGGATCAATGATACCTGCTCAGAACAGTCCCCATGCAAAACATGGTTTTCATAAGAATGAAAATGCATTGCAGAGAGGAATGTGTTGTATCTAGATATGTTATATTTGCAAATAGGAAATGCAGCTATAACATATCCCCATACTTGCAATAAAATTTGATGAAATCCAGTGCTTCTGCTAGCACCAGCAGCTCGCTGGCTGGACAGGCAGTTCCTTTTCCAGCCCTGCTAAGTGATCGGGGATAGAGGCTGCAGCTCCAGCTGTCCCCTTCTCCATGGCTTGCACCGCTCTAACAGCCGATACTCACCGCCAGGTGATTCTGTGTAGTAGCTGCTGTCGTAGCTGTTTCTTCTGCGAGAGCTGCAAGGCGGCCCGCTGTACTCCATCTGGAAAGGAGAGCAACGTGGTGAGGCTGGGGACAGCGCTTTCCTCAGATCCCGGGAACCACCACATTCTGTATTCAGTCGCTGATCTGTGCCAGCGCTTCAGTCCCGGCCGAAACGCCATCAAGTTTGCGTCTTAGGGTAAGGCAGTGCTTTACTTGTCAAAAAAAGGGATTTACACTGGGATGTTTTATGGGGCACAGCTGTTCCAAAGGAACACTACCACCACTGCTACGACTAACGCTGTAGTTTTGCCAGCGATGAGGTTTTCCAGCATTCTCGTCAGTTAGTGCCCTACACCTATATTAAGCGAACAAGTCCGAGAAAGGAAGGAGTTGTTTCATTTAGCTTTTGAAGAGTTTTCCAAACATGAGTTCCCCTCATATCTACCTCTGTCCCTGTCCTTTCAATTTCCTTCAGTTTCTCTTCCTATTACCGTTTTGTACAGAAGAGCCCCAGACCTTGCGCAATGTATTTATTTCCAATACTTTAATCTACAATGAAAAGGAAAATAAAAGGCTGTCTTCTGAGGAGAGGTCATTTGTGTAACTCTCTCCCATCTGCCAACTATTTTGCAGTCCCAGATACTCAGCTCAGAGATGATCATTCCCACCAGAAGACAGACTAAAATGCCAGGAAGTGCCCTTGTGATCCTGTCCCCGGCAGCTGTCCTGCCCCACATCCCAGTACCCCTGTGTCAGACCGCTGGCCAAGCCTGTGGTTGCGGGGAACAGAACAGGCAGTGAGGGATCCCCTCTGCAGCTACCATTTTCCCCTCCCCATAATAATGGCTCAAAGCCTGGGGTCCTTTTCCTACTGTTGGTAAACGTCTGCAGAGAGGTGAACTGACAGGAGAACTGGAGAGACTTCTTTGTAAGGGTCAAGAAAAACAACTCCCGTTGCTTAGACCGTCCTCCTGTTAGCATGACGAAGGGCAGAAAACAATCCCACACCCTTCAGCAGCTCCCCTGTGAGTTTTCCCCTGTAATTACCATGACCAAGCGGACCTGCCTCACTGCTGTCCCTGGAGGCACCGACACAGCACAGGATGAAAGCGGAGGTGCCCAGGAGCCATGTTGCTCCCAGGCACCCTGCCAGAGCTCCCTGGCACACAGAGGGACCTGCCTAACCTCCACTCCCAGGGAAATGGGCTTATCACAGATTTTCCTTCTCTTCCCAGAGACCTGGCACCTGGGGACCCCACCTCCCTCTGCTGCTGGAGTTCAAGGAGGAGGAGGGACCTTGTCTTCTGCCTGGGAAGACACAAGGCAGCGGCTAAGGGAAAGGAGGAGGAGGTGACACAGGCTCTGCGCTGTGACGGGGCACTCACCATGCCATCGGAGCAGTTGGACCGGGGGCTGGAGGCATCCGACTCCCCGCTGTAGTGCTCCAGCACCGGGTAGTACGTGTCCTCCTGCTCCCGCAGCAGCGCCTGCAGGCTCTCGATGTAGCGGATGGCGTTGCGCAGGATCTCCACCTTGGGCAGGCGCTGGTTGGGGTTGGTGGAGGTGCAGCGCTTGAGGGTCTCGAAGGCCTCGTTGACCTTGCTGAGCCGCCGCCGCTCCCTCATGGTGGCCGCCTTGCGGCGGTCGGCGTTGGTGGTCTTCCTCTTGCAGGCCTTGCAGGCCCACAGCAGGCAGCGGCCGGCCTGGTGGTGCCCGCTGGGCGCCCGGACGTGCTCCTCCTCATGCGGGTGCCCGTGGTGGTGCCCGTGATGGTGCGGGTGCTCCTCGGGCTTCAGCAGGCCCCCCACGTGCACCAGCCGGGGGTCCAGGTCCTCGAAGAAGTGCATGTCCGATGTGTTGAAGCACGGGTCATCGTAGAAATCATCGGCGGCCGCGAAGGAGCAGAGGGAGCCCTCCGTCATCTCCATGGGGCCCAGTAAGTCCATGGGGGCGGCGGGTAACGCACAGAGGGGGCGAGACGGGGTCGGGGAGCGCGGGGGGCTTTGCTGGGCTGCCGGCGAGACGGGCGCAGAGCGTCGGCCCTCGCACCCTCTCCCGGACGAGGCCACCAGCGCGGGCTGCAGCTGCCACCGCCACC
>VXAV01001685.1:160126-240014 GCA_013399715.1 Alectura lathami
GCAGCCTGCCGGCAGCCGCCGGGTGCCCGCGCAGCGGGTTCTGCGTCCGGCCTGGCCGCGGGGCCAGCGCCTTGTCTTCTGCGATGGGTGCTGGAAGTGGTTGGGTCGGACGGGTGAGGCTGTGTCAGGCGGCCTCGTAGCTAGCCCTGGTTTGTGCAGGAGCTTCAAAATACAGCTTTCTGGCGTTTTCAGCCACTTCAGCGTATAGATGGGGCTCTGCGTGCTGTTCCTTGAGCACCTGCCTTCAATGCATAGGAGCCGTTGGAGCAGAAATGTGACTCAACACCCTTGGAGTCTGATAGTTTTCTGTTCAGTGACCTTCTGCTGAGTAAGCCCAATGCCGTGTGCTGTTCTGTGCAGTGTGTTTCTGGCAGATTGTTCTGCCCGCCCTCAAACCCCCTCCTGAGGACTCTTGGCGCTGTCAGCCTGTTGCACACTGTAATTGTCATTGGCTCTGACTGCCCAGAGGAGGGTACACAGCGCCTGGGAGCAGGCCGGCGCAGGTGTGAGAGAGCTGCTCCCAGAAACCTGCACGCTCCCAGCTTGGTGCCGCCGTCTTCTGCGGGATCCTGCCCTTGTTCTTTACTGTAATTTTCCATATTTTGGTGGTTACAGTCATAGAATGATAGCTTTGTAGAGAGGCTGGGGTTGGAAGGGACCGTAAAGCCCACCCAGCCCCAACCCCTGCCGTGGGCTGGCTGCTGCCCACCGGATCAGGCTGCCCAGGGCCCGTCCAGCCTGGCCTTGAGCACCGCCAGGGATGGGGCACCCACAGCTCCTCTGGGCAGCCTGTGCCAGGGCCTCACCACCCTCTGGGTAGAAGATTGCCTCCTATAATTTGACCTAATTCTCCCCTCTTTTAGTTTTAAACTGCTCTTCCTTGTTCTGTCACTGTCAGACCATGTAAAGTCGATCTCCCTCCTGATTCTAATGTATTCACAGGGTGCTTCGGAAGTTCCCGGTAGGGGTCCTGCTTTTCGAGGTGGCACTGGGGACTTCAGGGAGGATGCTGACAGTTGGACCAGATGATCTTAGAGGTCTTTTTCAACCTTACTGGTTCTATGATGTTCTTTGGACTTTACAGCTCCCTCCATGCCAACTGTTGCCATTTTAGCCAGAAAACAGTTGCTTGTGTTTTACAATTCCAGGATAATTCTTTGAAAGCCTAAGAAAACGAACTAGCGTGGTGTCCCTTTATGTACGTAGCATTGACATCCTAATGCAAATTAGAACACTTAGTGACCTGCTTTCTGTGGCTGTCTGAAGAACCTGAAGTGTGAAATCAAAATAGAAAGCCAGTGAGCTAGTGTCTCTGTGGAGAAACTCATGTTTTGTTAGGTGGGCCTTTATGTTCCTGACGGTAATTTCTGAGCACATCAGTGCATACATACTTGTGCCTGTAGCAGTGTGCTCTTGATCACATGCTGTCCTTTGGAAGTCCGTGTCTCAAGTCAGTGATGAAATAAGACACAAAGACATTTCTGAAGGCCATATGCGAACCATGGGCCTGATCTGAAAACTGACTCTGAATTTTCTGAGTTCCAGATACTCCTTAACCCCTTGTTTTACGAGAACACCATTCAGATTGTTTTACTTTGTGACTCACAGAAGTACATGTCGTTTATACTGCAATTAAATTTATTGTGGAGAAAATCCATTAAAAAGTAGCCTAGGGGTTCTTGCTGTACAGGGTGAGGCAGGGTCACATGTTGGTCGTGTCTGGACTGAGGGAAGTATCTGTTCCAAAAACTGGTGGCCTTAAGTCTTGGTTTTTATGTAATGCTGTATCTGAGGAGACAAATGTTTTGTTCAGTTTCTTAGTTGCACTTTTCAGCATGGCATGGAGTAAGGCCAACTGCCTGCTGTCAGGTGGGGGGGCTTGTAGGATGGATGAAGTGCTTGTCACCTGCCCTGTGCTGAGGGGAGCGCTCCAGGTATCTGCTGAACTGTAAGCTTTAGAAAAAGTATTACCCGCCCTGGGGTAGCAGCGCCTGTATATGACTTTCGTACGAGTGGATCTGGGTTACATCCTTATTCTCACCAAGTGCTGAAGCATGGAGGTGCCTTGCAGATTTTGGAATGAGCAGGCACTGTTAGGGCAGCGGGGGCTGGATACTAAGGGGGAGCAAGAGCAGACAGTTCTGTGCAAGCCCTTGCACACCAGGGCTCTGTTTGCGGGCTCGGTGACAGCACCGGCCCTCCTCATTCCCGTAACCCAGGGTTATTTAAATGTGTTGCGTTAGGCCCATGCCCTGATTTATTTTTGTGATTTGGGATGGTTTTGATATGGCACATTTTAAAGAGCATTCAAAGTGGTATGCCAGAGTGGGAAGGCGAGCAACCGCAGCATGGAATGCAGAGTGCAGCTCATGCTCCAGAAAAAGCAGCTCTGGTACAACGCGCCCCTCCTTTAATTCTTTGGCAGAGTGTAGCAGAGAGGATGGAGTTACTGTCAGAGGGCTTCAGCAGCCATCTGAAAATATCTCTTCTGCTAAGACCGCTCTGCAAACGTGTAATTGAATCTGGCCGTTTTCTGCCTTGGTTCTCTGTCGCCTGAAGCTGCACTTTGTGATCTGGAGTTTACCCGTCTGTTCTGTAGCCTCAGGCACCAAGGAGTGTGGCTGTTCCTCCTGGGCAGCCCCCACCTGCTGGCTGCTGCCCAGCCGCAGCAGGCTTTTTGCGCGCTTTCTAAGTGCGTGTCTAACGCTGCCACACATCTTTCACGTGGTCGTTCCGTGCCCGTCAATAGCAGTGATGAAGACTGAAGGCTGCGTGAGGGAAAAGCAGTAAATAAGTGTATGATGTGTATGCCTGTAAGTTAGTCTCCCTCATTCATGGTTTTATTTTGTAATTAAGTGAAACCTAAGCTCTCTGGCAGGAAATGGAGGATGATTCATATCAGCACCCGTGAAGTCACAGTCACTTGTGCTGTGGGTGAAGTCACTTCACCCATTTATCCATATGCTTTGCTGCTCTCAACAGGTGCTTCATCTCGCTGTTTTGTATGATCCCAGTCGATTTCCCTTTTTCCATGGAAGAAAAGCCAGCGAGACTTCTGCGTTGTTTCTTTGCCTTTTTGTACTGTGTGACTCACAGAGTTACAAAAGCAGCTTGAAGTTTGGGCTTTCTTAGAAACAGCCCTACAGTAGGAGTGGTCACCAGCAAAACACGAGCAGTCCTGGGGTGACAGTAGTGCTGTGCCTGAGCTGTGAGGTGCTCGATCTGGGATATGTTCTTTGTTTTTGTGTCTCTGAGCAAATGTGAAGCATTTGGGAGGGTGCACCTTGCTGTAGTGCTGTGAAAGCAGCTTGCTTCGGCGAGGTAAGAGAAGGGCTTCTCACAAGTACACGTGAGGGCCTAGTTCCTCTGATGTGAGCCTCTTGCTCCTGTTGGTACCCTGTCAGAGCTTGGTTTTGGGGCTCATACATACTGAGCGTTACTGTGTGACTACCCAGTATCTACCATGTGTATATTCCATTCACTAAAGTGAGGCACCGCAGTGAAATTTTGTATGCAAAATACTTGGATTTGTTTTGGTTTTAAAGTCATTTTTGAAGTGCATTTTTCTGGCACTGGCCTCAAATACTCCAAAGCTTTGTCTTCCTTTGCTTTCCTTTTCTAGAGAGTTAGAGCTCTGTTTTCTTCTGCTCATTGATATTTGTGCATATGCAAAGCATCCATTACTGCAGTGTTAAAAGCCAGCTGAGATGTGTGAGGATGCTCTTTGGTTGTTGTGGAAGCAGTAATGCCTTGTTGGCCATCACTCAGCTTTCCCACTTCGCACCAGTAGCCTGATAAAGTTGTGACGTTGTTTGCACCTGTGGTGTAAGTTTTATCTGGAGTAGTTCAGTTCTGCAGGCTGCTTGTTATACAAGTCTGTTTAGTACGGGTACGGAGGATTTGGCTGATTCCTCTTTCTCCTTTTGTAATGAGGTTCTTTCTTACAGAACTTTCCAAATGCTGGCTAATAGAAATGTTATTTAGAGAACCTTTGCAACGTTGCTGCTTGAAGTCTGTCCTTTCCTTCAAACAGAATATGCCCACAGGCCACTAGCGTGTCTACGCTGTGTCTAAAACAGACAGAAGATGAGTTTCTGAAGTGCTGACAGAGCTAATCTTTAACCTTGCATCACAGAATGTGTTGAGAAGGGTTTTCTAACACACGCTGTTACCTCTCTGCAGTCCTTAACTTGTGCTCTCTGTCACTAACGCTGTCTTTTCCCTTCCTGCAGAAGAGTTCACTGCAGGTGACGTGGAGCGGGGACGGGGCAGCCTCAGTTCCCCTTGGCAGGCTGAGCTCGGGCCATGTTTGAGTGTCTGTGGCTGTGTCATGCACAGGCTCCTTAATGCTGGCTCTGCTAGTAGAACTGCGCTGCCACTGCTAGACCTTGTGACTAGGAGCGACGTAGCTCTGTTTTCTCTTACGTGCGTGTCACTTTCCAAAGTAACATTACACTTTGGCAGTTCCCCTCCCTGCGTCTCTTCCTGCTGCTTGCAGCCTTGTTAGGTGTGCCCGAGGAGCCCAGCGGCCTGGCCGGAGCCCTGGGTGCAGCCTGCCCTGTGCCTGCTGGCCGGGCCAGGCAGCGGGTAACAGCACGCTCCAGCGGGCCTGCAGCGTGCCGCTCAGCCCTGCGGTCTGCATCTTTCCTCTGACAAATCCACTTGAGTGAAAGCAGACTGTTGGTTTCGGTTGGTACTGGCAGGTGCTGCACGTGGCCTTTTCTAAAGAGGCTGCACTTAGGAGTGAGATTAAATTGGCGTCTGCCTCTGAGGTGCTGCAGGTGTTACTTCAAGCTGTATTTAAAAAAGCATTGGCCAGCAAGCTGAAGGCTGGGGGGTGCGATCTGTCTGTGGCGCATTGTAAGTCCGGTCACCTACTGCAGGTTGAGCCACTGGGTCTCGGCACTGGAGCAAATTTAAAGGGATCCTGAGGAATTTCTGAAGACATGTGGTGTGCCCCAGGCAGCACGTTACATAACAGGGTTGTGCAATCTCCAACTGCCCTAAGTCTCTCACGATCTGTGTCCCATGCCCTTCCTGTTCTGCCTTCCTTTCCGCAGCTATGGATAAGAATCTGTACTTGTTTTCGGACAAGTGAGAAAATGAGACCTGACGTGTTGGAAGAGGCACTGCCCTGTTCTGGCACAGCCTGGGCCGCCTGAAGGCAGTGGCTGTATGTAACGCCTTTTAGGCAGCACGAGGTTTGGTAGGTGCACTCTGTGCTTAGCGGCCCCTGAATGAGCATCAGACCTCTTTGAGGTGAGCACGAGCAGGTGTCCTCTGTACTTGTTCAGAGTATTTGGGGCTGCAGTAATATTTGCCTGTAGTAAATGGCATCTGATGGAAGTCCAGAAAACTTTTGTTGTATTGCTGCTGTGTGCCACTGACAGGTGATGCTCTTGGAGTCCCTGCTGGTACCAAGAGCGCCCGCTTCTGAAATGCAGGTACTCCAGGTAGCTGCATGGCTGCTTGGCTAAAGACAGAGGAGACACTGAGGCCACAGACATGGTGAGAGGTGTGTGAAATGTTTGCAGGCGAAGGGGAAGTTATTCCAAATGTTTCAGGTTTTGCATTCGCCAAGAAGTTAGGAATGAGCCATTTTCAGTTTTTATTTAAGAAAGAACCCCCTCAAAGTCTCAAGGAGGCTGAGCAAAATAAAATCATTAAAAGGGTTTTTTTTTGAAACTTTGACATGAACATTCGTCAGGTAAATGTTTAAGTTTTGTCTTCCTATGGATTTAGTGGAGGTGAATCAGACCAAACAGAAGTGGATAATTTCACTCAAAGATCATAGACCTCAAGGACTGCTAAATTCCAGTGAAGTAATTCCTCTTCTAGGTCTGGTCACATAATGACCCTTTACTGCTGCTTTCTGCTCAGAACACCTTTGCACCATCTACATATTATCCGTTATACCGGAGGTGTTGTAGTTCTTCAGGGTATCCTTTTCCCTATCACTTTCTGCCTAATTTTAATGACTTCAAGTACATTGTAAGGTTCTTACAGAGGTTCTTACAGCGGTAAGTGTTTGGCTGCAGTCTGTCTGTGGCAGTGTGTCCCAGGGAAAGCCTCCTGTGCTCATTTGCAAGGATCAGACAGCAGGGTTTTGCTTTTGTTGTCTTTGTGCAGAGGGCTGTTGGTTTGGGCATCCGCCTGATGTCCTTGGAGTTGCGAGGTGTAACATGCGCTGGGTTTGGCTCATGTCACTGAAGGCAGCCAGCACCACAAACTCAGACAGTTAGATGCTCTGGTCTGTGGGACACTGTGCCGTTACCCGCAGTGGTGCAGTGAGCTGCTTCACTTTTTGATTTTAAAGCCAGTAGCTCCCGTTGCTACCATTTCTGTAACGTAGCAATTGCTGTGCTGGGTGCTTGAAACTGTCACAGAACAGTTCGTTCTCTGGTTGAAATGCGCACCATGTGCCTGCCTGGGGCAAAGACAAAAAGGCAGCTTTGGTACTCCAAGATGGGTTGAATAAATCCGTTCAGCTGGTCTGTGTGAAACATGCCCGGGAGCAGCACGGTGCAGCAAGGGCTCAGGGTTTAGGAGAGCTCTGAGCCTCTCAGAGGCTAGGAGTGCTTCACTGCTTGTGCTCGGAGGAGCAGAGGCACAGAGGCACCCATGCTTCTCAGTGCTGAGCGCGCAAAGCGGCGCTTGCTGCGTGCTTCCCTCGGGCACGTGTGTGGACAAACCAGATGCACAGCTGGGCAGCGCTGCCTGCTTGGTTTATCTGTGCTCGCTTTGGTACTTCCCAAGCTCGGAACTGCGGCTGAAGCCTTGGAAGGAGTCCGTGAGCCCGCAGCAGCTGAGCGCATTCCCAGCGCTGGGCGTTCCGTGCTGTTCTGCGCTGTCTCCTCGGTGGCGTCGAGCCTGACCTGCAGCGCTTGGCAAGGGAAACTCTCTGGGTCTTACGTAGATGCCTGAGCCAACACAGAAGTGCTGACAGGGTGTTTGTCCCTGACTGTTAAGGTTGGAGACTTTTTTCTGCCTGTGCTATTCTGGCCACCAGCTCTGCTCCTTCAACTGTTTCTGCTTTGCTGCTTTTGTTGTATAACCCAGCTGAGACAGTCCCAAGGGGAAAATTACTTACACCAATCTAAGCCTCACAAGGTTATGAATGAAAAGAGGTACGGTTCAGGGAAATGCATTTTAGAATACCAAGCTGTAAAAGTGGTGACTGGTTCGTATGAGCAGCTTGTAGAAGGGCCATGTTTGCCTCTAGCCTGCATCTACTTATGCTTTGTGAGCAGAGTGCTCTTGGCAGCATGCTGCGGTGCCACCTGTGTGAGTCCAGTTCTGTGTTCAGACTGCAGGGAGCTTCCCAGCTCTCCGGGAACGGCCACTGGGGTCACTGCAGGGAGCGAGGCTGGAAGCGTGGGACTGTTCTGTGGAGCACAGAATGGCAGGGCTCAGAAAGGAGAAGACATTGAGCCCTTCGTTAATCCAAACATCTATCAGTGGGACACTGAGAGGGACTGAAAAAGAGGTTTGTATGCACTGCATCATAAACCAGCTTCCAGCAAAATGACATAAGAAGAAAATTTGCCTTGGAGCCAGCTGAGCTAGTAGCTGCTCTGGCAGGGGCTCTTGCACGCTTCCCAGATCATTTTGTCATGGCCAGGGGCTGAAATAATGCACTGGGCTATGTGGACCACTGGCCAGAGCAAGTATGTCATGATCCTTGTGGTGCCTGGGCTGAAGGACTTCTCTTAAGGGACCCCGATGGGGTTTTGTTTGGTGTGTTCCAGAGGGGGATCGTCCTTGTTCCTGTGAAAGCAAGCTCATGGACGGGAGCCTGGGACGCAGGCGGGACTGAGGGACACGTCTTGTGAGGCAATGGTAAGGCCACGTTACGCGTGTGGAGGAGGAAGGTATTGATGTTTGCCGCGTGTAGCTTGTGACCTGTAGCTGTTTGCTCTGAAGCAAGGGATGGGGAGAGTTCTTTCCTTGTTAAAGGAAAGTGGTTGCAGAGCAAAGAGAGGAGGTGAAAGGCCCAGAGGAAAACCAACAAGGGAAGAGGAGCAGCACTAAGAGTGGGCCAGATCTTTCACTGGCATGTATGAGCATTACTCATATGACTTCAGGAGAACGCATGCTTTAACTGAGTACGTACTAGCTGAGGACCTGGCCCATAATGTCCTTCACAAAGCTCTGATTCCTCCCCAGATAGTTTTTCCTTCCCTCTTCAAAGAGGCACCTGTTGTTGGTGGAGTTGGTGATGAAGCTGGATTAGTGCACATGCGGTCGGCCTGCTTGGCCTCGGCCCTCTGGACCCAAAATGAACTCCAGCTGCTGTTGCCCAGAGCAGGTGCTTCATCCAGCCCTAGCAGCTGTTTGCATGTAGGCTGTCACGGCCAGTAGGAGGGTAAGTCCCCAGAGCTACCAGGAGAAGAGCTGATCAGCAGGAGGAAAGGAAGAGGGAGCGTGCCATAGGGATTGGACTTTTATACCGAGCATCTAGCGGAGAAAAAATGTTCCAGCATATCACAGTGGAAATGGACAGCAGTGGCTGGTGTTCTGCATGTGCTGAGCCTGCGTGACCCGGTGGTGGATGCTGGTTCCCAAAGTGAGGCTGAGAGACCTCTGAACACTGCAGAACCACAGCAATTGCTTCATCTGTAAGCCTCTGAACCTGGCTTGTCAGGTGCACAGCTGTGTGTGAGAAGTGTGGGGGGGCTGCTGGCGTCTGACAGTTGTCCAATGTTTGCAGCTGTTGCCTAGAGCTCCGGAGGGCTGCCTGGCAGAGGTGAGACGGACACAGAGCAGCATGCAGGGTGGCAGTCTGTGAGGCGTGACAGCTTCGGCTTCATGTGCATGCTGCACACACCAGCAGCAAGGGAAGATGACAAAAGCAGAGAGAAGCTGGGGTTAAGATGCAACCACAGGAGTGCAGTGGATGGTGCCAGGCAGAGGGGGGTGAGGAGACAAAGCGGGAGCATTCAGAGATGGGGGTGGGAAGGCAGCAGCCAGAGTTTGAGGAAGGGGCGCACAAGGGCAATGCCACAGGCAGAGCAGCAGCAACCTGGGGCTTTTCATTCTGCCGGCCCTTGCTGATTGCTCAGCCAAGGTCTCACTGAACCCCCTCACTCAATTGAGGGGTAATCACTGAGAAAGGAGTAGTGATTACCCCTTCCTCATGTAGCCATGACAGCATTATTCAGGCCATTTTTCGTTACAGTGTGGCCTAATCCCAGGAGAAAATAGTGAATATTGGAGGCCTCTCTTTGTCAGGAAATGGGATTTCCGCAGGTGCTCAGTTGCAAATACTGTGCATGCTTCTAAGGCTTGGCACGTGGCATTCCTAAATCCTGATTCAGGATGCAGGAATGTCTCATGGTCCCTGCTGTGTAAACTGCTGTCTGCCCATGTTTGGAAGTCAGCCCTCAGTGATGGCACTAGACAAGTATGGGTGAAATGAGCAGCTTGGCTTCAGCGCTAAGCAAGACTTGTTGAACGATATAAGCACAGATGATCCAGTTGATGTTTTGAATAAGGAATATGATGACTTTTTCTGCAGTTAGTAGTGAGAAGCCAGACGGTCTGTCTTCATCCGCTTGCTGCCATCCCAGGATCTGAAAGAGTGACAGAGTACCGCATCCCATTACACGGTAAGGTAAGCTTGGTAACCATAATGCTCATACGGAATTACATAGAAAAACTCCAAATAGCCAAATATATTGAGTTAAGACCATCTGCATGGTAGCAGGGAAATTGTTTCCGTTTTGGTTTACGTGCCACTTGCGTTAGTTAGATTATCCAGCTGACTTCAATTGTTTGTTCTTTTGGACTGAAAACTGTCCTCTTACAGGCCTGTACAAGTTCTGTTCAGTATAGTTGTTCCAACAGGTATTCCTCCTGCTGTGCTGGGTGTTGCCCTGCCATCTTCCTCTGTACTCCTCTTCCTCAGCTTCCGTGCACTGCCGTATGAATCAAGAAAAATGGCAGTGCAACTTTCTACTGCTTGTGGTGTAGTAAATCTGAAAAAACAACACCCAAACCCTCACATCAAGTGCCATTCTCAGAGTGGCCCAGGGTCTGTATTTAAATGCGGCAGCACAGTTACTCTTGTTTTCTGGAGATTTTTAACCAAGTACACGTGGATTAGACTTCCCGAAGCGCCTCTGTGTTGCTGCTTTGGATGGAGTTAGGTACGAAGAGCTGAGCAGTTTAAAGTCATTATCAGAATGGTGTGTGGCAGCCTCTGTGTGAGGAACAACAGAGAGAAGCACTTCGGTTGTTTGAAGTCATAACTTATTAATTACTGGATTAAGACTATGGAAATAAAGAGCTTTTTAGCATTTTGGGCTAACCTCCCCATTTTGGGCATCTGGAGAACAGAGTGTTTTGCTTTGTCTGAGGCCCACGTTATGCTGCTTAGGAATTCCCAATTCAAGATCAAAAATGCTGTAAGTGCCCTTGTACCGTGCAGCAGCCGCCGATCAGCTTGCTGCCAGTAAGAAAAACAGCCATTAAGTGGTGAGTGAAAGTGGCATCAGATACAGACCCTGACAGAGTGGCAATGCAGAGTCAGGCCGGGGGAAGTTCTTCACACCTGCTGTGGTGCAGAACAGTAGCTGGCTGACCTAGCCCGTGGCACTACAAGCAGAGCTTTGTGCTTTGCCACAGCCTGGACAACGATTGGATTACACACCGATTAGGTCTTGGGCTTCTCTCTGTCACTGCGGACAATGAAGAGTCAGAGAAGTGGACATGAGAGCTTTAGCAGGCCATGTGCTCCCGAACGGAGGAGGATTAGTTTGTAAATGGTAAATTGTGCTGGGGCCAACAGTCATAAAACTGAGCTCTGCCCTGCTGCTGCCTCAAAGGCACAGGCTTTGCAGAAAACCCCTTCTCCCCCCTACCTCGACCGACGGCTGTGCTCTGGGGAGGGGTGGGCATGTACGGTCCGCTCCTCCTTTTCTGTGCCAGAGAAGGAAGAAGGAGCTGGTGCATTTAGATGTCGTTTGCCACTCGCTGCCTCCTGCTGTCTTTTGTTAGAAAGGGCCTGCGATTAAACCAGCCAGTCCTCTGCCATTTCCACGGGGGTGCAGAAGCTGTGAGGTTGCCTCTCATGCTGAGGTGCTGCTGGCTCGTTCACTGCCTGGTGGAGGGTGTCCCTAAGAGCTGATGTAACCCCAAGTGTGTCCTTTTTCAGGGGGTCCACAACAGGGCAGAAGAACTGCAAGTGCCACGTCCTTTCCCTCTTGTCGTCTGCTCCCACGTGACGACAGAGCCTGAGCTGTGCTCGTAGCTCACCCTGCAGATGCTCCTTGTGGTGGAAGTCAGCACAGAGCTGGTGCGGTGGACTCTGCGTTTGGTGGCAGTATCCTTTGCTGCTGTGCTCTTCATGGAAAGAGTTTGTTCTTACCTTGATTCCGCCCGGACCAGCTGCTCTACACACACGAACTGGAGGTGGCAAATCCTCTTACATCCTCCTCCAATTTTCAGGTGATGGTCCACATCACCTTAACCTCTCTGGGTTTTCTTGGAGGGGTAAAGCTTTTATTAGTTTAAGAAAAACACATTAAACACGAATAGGAGAAACAACTGCATCACATGTTGTGGTTAGGAGTGCAGAGCACTCGTGCTCCATCTGGTCTCTGATCCTGTAGCTGTCTTGAAGTTTGCCAGTGAACAATAATGTGTATGAGAAATGAAAATATGATCTCTTCATCTGTAAATACAAAGAAAGAAAAGAGCAGCCTTGGAAATGCAGCCATCTCTCAAGTAATCTAAGGGCATCACAGTGAAATTCACCAGAGGAGTTCTTATTAGTGGGCTGAGAATATAGATGTGGTTGTACATGTGGAAAACTATTTTTTTTCCAGTATTCTTTAGTACTGTAATAAATGATGCTGTCTCTCCCTACAGACTTTATCTCATCTGTTTATAGTGTTGGCTTTTTTTGTGAGCTGGGAAGCAATGCATACCAAAATACCAAAGATCGTACAAGGGGCTTTATGGTTATGCCATATGAAAAGAGTTCCTTGTGTTCTGGTTACTAGTTGGAACTGAGAAGATAATGTTTGTGTGTGATACTCCTAAAAGCAGCAGCAGCTTACTGTGATATACCCGTTCAGAGTAACTTGTTCATACAATGCAAGTTGCAGGAAATTCCCCAAATTCTCACAGCTATTTCATAGGTGGAGAATCCTCAGTACCTCCCAAAAGGTGCTCAAAATTGTGTGTGGCATGTAGAAGTTGGGTTGAGACAATTCAGCTGTTGTTCGAAATAGTCAGTATGGATTACTCAAGGTCCATTTCCAAAAACACAGAAATACGAGTTCTTCTAAGCAGCCACTGTTTTGCTTATCCTGGAATATTTCAAAGGTAAGTTTTAAAGAAAGAAAAGAAGACCGGTCATTCACCAGTGCTGCAGCTGCTCAGCGTTCTGCCCGTGACTCCCAGTGCCCTGCTGCTGGCGGACGGGCAGTGCCAGCCGCCAGTGCGCGGGGACTTCCCTGCGGCAGCACCTCGGCCTCTGCCCCGCAGGGAGCCAGGCACGGCGGGGTGTGAGCGGGGCTCGAGGCTGCCCCCGGCTGCCCGTGGCCCCGCTGACACAGGAGGAGGGGAGGCGGTGCTGCGGAGCCGTGTTCGGAAGGCACTGAGAGGCTCTTGAGAGGGAGGGGGAAGAACATGGTCCTGGCAGCACGATGGTGAATGTGGAGCAATTAATTAGCTTTGTCTACATCTGATTCATTGTACATCTGGAGCTGCAGGTCTGGCTGACTCACCTGGGGCTAGCTGTTACTTTGTGTAATACCTCTGAATGACATCCACCATCGGGGAGTGAAACAAATCCGTGAAAGTGCGGTGCACCAGTGGAGCATATCGAGAAAGGCATTGTCAGCAGTCTGTGCTGAACACAGGTTTAAGCCAACGTTAGGTTATTCCTTAAGTGTGTTGTTGTTATGACAGAGCTGAAAGGGCTAAAAGCATTTCACTCAAAGGAAAAAAAGGAAGCTTTCCCTTCCTTTCCCACAGCCCAGAACAAAGTGGGATTGCCAGCCAGGCGGACACAGCCCGGCCTCGTACCACACAAGCACTCTCAGGTGAAGGCGAGCGGATCGCACAAAAAAGTTGGGAGCCCTGCAGAAGGAAACAGCTCAGCAGCCCGCTCTGCGACACCCAGCCGCCGCATCTCTGTAAAGGCTGCCTCCATCTAACAGGCACCAGAGGGGTTTGCTGCTCCTGTTTGGGTTTTCCTGAACAGGTTTGTCACTACAGGTGTACGAAGCTATCTATGTTCCCAGTAAAGACCTTGCAGCGCTAACTCAGATCATGAGATTTTGAAGGAATCATTTGTGGGCAAGTAAATGTTAACCAAAAAAAACCATAATGATGTCGGTTAAATGGCAAATGAGCACATGTCAGCTGCACTAGTCCCAGTTTATGCCTCAAAAGAAGTGAGTATTTCACATGGGTAACGCTGGGCTCTGAAGGGGTTGAAGCAGCAGTTTTGAAGACTGACTCTGGACAGAGGACATCGAGAGGCAGCCCCTGCTGGTTTAGGTTAGATGCCAGCCCTGCTTTGAGCAAGAGGTTGGACTCAATGACTTCTCAGCCTGAATTACTCTGTGTTCAACCTGGAAACTCCTAATTCTGGTTCAGGGAATTTTATTAAGCTCCTGTGAAACACATCCAGGCTAGGTTTTACATTTGGCTTTTCACTTGGCTGCTTGTGTGTTAATTTACCAGCCGGGGCTCAGCAGCACGGAGAAGGTTGCCATTACAGCTCTCACAGAAGGAATATGTAGAGGAAAACCAGGAATCATACACCGAGGTTGTTGAGCAGTGCAAGGACTGGTAGCCCAAGGACGTGGTGATGACAGCTGCAGCCTGCTGTGCCCCACGCTCCCTTGTATCCTCTTTGCACTGAGAAATACAAACAGTCCTCGGTCACAGCCTAATCTTTGTGGCATCGACCCATGCTGAACTAGCGGGAGCAGCAGGTGAAGGAGAGCAGCAGCTCCCCGCCACGCAGCGCCTGAGAGGTGGCAGCTGAAGCGCCGTGGTCCCCGTGGTACAGGGCGGGCACCGTTGTGCTCGTCCCACCGTGGAGGTGCAGGGCTGGGGCGTGCGCTGCACAGGGAGCTGGGCCTGCTGGCCTGGGGAGGTTTTGCCTGCTGCTGTCACAGCTGCCTGCCAGGAGGGTGCACAGGAGGTGAGGGTCAGGCGGGGACAGGGTGAGAGGCAACAGACCCCGGTTGCCTGAAATGCCATGGAACGGAGAACTCTTTAATGGAGCTCGCTTTGTAAACAGTTTATTCGGCATGGAACAGGTTTGGGCATGCACTGGCATGAAACAGCAATGGCAATAATGCAGCCACATATAGTTAACAGTGTTATAATTTTTTTTTTTTTTTTAAGCCTGTCTCAGCTACTACTGTTAAACATCTTCCATAGTTACTTCTCAGTGCCTTCATAACTGCATATGAAGTATTCGCCCAGTTTTAAGGACTTCGTTAGGAATCATTTTAATGGTTGTTAATTAAAATAGTTCACGTCGTTCTTCCCAGTAGCCCAAACTTCTCTCGTAATTATAAAAATGTATGGTCATAAAGTTGGGTAACTCGAAGCATGACTCTTTTGAGGAGCTGCAGAGAGACAGTAACAGTGGAACTCCACGCTTCTTGAAGAAAAGAGGCACTTTACCTTTCTTTACTCTCACCCTGCTAGCAGGTAGTATTTGGAAGATCTCAGTTGCAGACCAGCCTTTCCATTTGCATTTCAAATCTTGGGATCAAAAGAAAGCAGAATGAAACCAGAGACTCCCCTCTCCCAGCACAGAGCAGGATCCAACACCATGGTACATTTCTGCATTGTTACTCAGTTTGTTTATACTGTTATTCTCTTGATACTAGAAGAGTATTTTGGGGCAGCTATCAAACTTGTGTTTTGCATGCTTAGTCTCTTGAATTACTGTTTCACGGACAGCAGTAGCACAAAAAAAAAGCAGAGATTAAAGAACATCAATACCAGTAGCAGAACTGGGGAGCGACTACTGAGCTGACTATTTCAGTAGAGAAGAGCAACTTTACCTAGTTCCATGTTTTCTGTGCCAACATGACAAGCCCTAGGTAAATTTCAAACAACCAACCAAACAAAAAACAAGAAAAAATAAAACAAAAAAAAAATCACAAAACAACAACAAAAAAGGGCAATCAACAACCAACAACCATAGCCCTGCTTCATCCGTTGCCAGCAGTTGCTGCGCAGAGAAGCAGGCACAGCCCCTCAGCAGTTAGGGACACATGGGCTGCATGTGACCCCTTTTACTCTCCTCTCCCAGCTGTCTCACCGACGACATCCACCTGAGCCTTCCATCCCCATACAGCGCCGAGGAGCAGCCTGAGGCCATCCCCAGACATGACACTGGGAATCTCTGTCGGTTTTGCGTCTGGGGCTCTCGCTGACGGAGAGGGGACAGGTCGGGGACCCCGTCAGGTTGAGGATCTGGCCGGCGTGCTGCTGAGCACTCAGCCTGTGCCTGGGGCTGTGCTGGGGATCACAGGGAGTGCTGGGCCCAGCTGGGTCCAGCCCGGCGGCACAGCTGCGGGCACTTGGGTGGGATGGCTGCAGCCCGCTTAAGGGGTGCCAGGGGAGGAGGGAGTAGCATCCTCCTGGGCCTGGCGAGAAATGGGTACTGGCTGAATTGCTTCTTGTGCATGTGTGGTCAGCATCTGAAAGGTATGTTAACCTGAGGGGTAGCTGCTGGTGTAAGGTTGGTTCTGGTGGCTGCAATGGTAGCATGACCTGTGGGGGGGTTGGTGGGGAGGGAGGTCTTCCTTCTACTGGAAGAAAATGTGCTTGTGGGTTGTAATGCCTTTTGCTGTGCTTGTAGGTGCCTGTAGCTGGTTCTTGGTGCTTGCTCTGTTGTTCTGGAGCTGTACCTGGTGAAGAGGGATTTAAAGATAACTTTTAGAGCTCTGCTCATAACTGCTGAGGGGCTTACAGTGCAGCAGTTCAGCAGCTGTAGCACTCTTGAGCTCCGTTCTTCTGGGCGTTGTGTGCTCCATGCCCGTCTCCCAGGCTGTGGCTCTGGCATTCCCCCACTACTAGTGCTGTGTGTGCAGAAGTCATTGCTTATTTGTGTAACCACAGGCTACTTGTCTGCAGCCCTGGCTGGTGGTGTGGCTGAAGCCATCTGCTGTGGGCTACCAGCACCCAACTGCTGTGCCTGCCACTGATGCATCAAGGTATCTCTGGGGGGGCCTCTTGGTTTGGAGCTGAGTTGGAAACTGGCTGGGTATTGCCCCACCTGTAGGGGGTTCCTGGCCTTTTTCAGAGAGGGTGGGACTCCTGGGTTACCTGGGGGTCTGAGAGAACAGAAGCAGTGGAGGCTTAATAATAATCTCTCATTTGTGCTTGCTGTAGAAGTGGTAAATCCATCTGAGTAACAGCATCAGCTCTGCCTAGCTAAACTGTTGAGGAGTAGGGTCCTTGTGCCCTCTTCCTAGAGACACAGTGCTTCTTAAATAGCTTCACTTAAGCTAACTTTGGGAACTGTAGTATGAGAAATACTAAGCAGAGTTTGTTTTCCTGCTTTTTTTTCCTAGCCCTACTCACCAAACTTGCTGTCCTGTTACTTTGTGACAGGTGTGTTCATCTGACATAAGCTCCTAGATGGGAACAAGACCCCAGCTGTAGTGCCAGGCTGGTGTCAGGAGAGATGTAAGAGCACAAGAGGAAATCGAGCACCTCCTAATGAAAGGTGCAAACCTCAGATGGGAACAAGCTGCACAACCCTTCACGCTATGAAGAAAACAAGGGGAACTCTTCTCCATGTCCTTGACTCCCAGTGAAATGCCCTGCACAGAAGGATCCAGTCAGGGGCTGGGCACTGGGGGAGAACGTGGTGCCCCATAGCCTGCCGTCTGCTGGGGACACAGGGAGTGAATGGGCTTGGGCTGCAGCTTTCACCTTGGAAAGGATTCTGAGGAATGCCTCCTCCTCTTGTATCCCTTATAAATGAAAGGAGAGGAGGTGAAGGAATCTTTCCAAGTAGCTGGAGAGAGTGTCTGGGAGCAGTGAAGTGAACTGGACTAGAGAAAGAATGGTGTGGTAATAAGTCAGGCTGGTAGGTGAGCACAGGCATCTCTGCCCCAGAATCTGTATGTGTGCCATCAAATGGCAGAACAGCACTTGTAAGAATGGTACAGAACTTCAGCTGTCATGCTCAAGGAGGTGGGAAGCTTCTCTTCAGACTGCTTTTCCCTTCACAAATAGGGGGTGACTTCCTGCTGGCACAGCCTCGAGGGGCTGGGCAGTGCCTCAGGTCGGTCACTGGGGTGCATGTGCTCAGTGTGTGCCAGGCCCAAGTGCCACCTGGGTAACCAGAGCGACTGTAAATCAAGGCACGCGCTCTTCGCATGCTGCTTCAAGGAGGGCTCTGCAGGGAGTGCCAGCCCTGCCATGCAGTGGGGGGCCACGCAAATTTGGGAACTGTTAAGCAGGGGGAAGGAAGAGCTCCTTATGACTGTCTCTGCCAGGTACCTGTTGAAGGGGAACAGCTAATGGTAGGCTGCATTCCTTCTAATGTGAAATTGTTGGATGTGGACATGCTTATTCTGATCTGCAGAGTTCCTTGAGATGAGGAGTCACCTGCAAAGGAGCAGGACAGGGAGATTTGACTTCTGCATTTACTTCATCCTGGCCAGAGTCTGACCCCAGCCTTGAGCATCTCTGCTCCTCACTTAACAGGTCTTGCACAATGGCTTGTTTTTACAGGAGAGGTTGTTCCTCTAGTCTTAATATGGTGCAGCTGAGAAGCATGATTTCTTTGGGGCTGCTTTAAACCTTCTGAGTGCCATGTGGTTGTGTATTCAGGTCTTCAGTCCATGTGTCTGACCAGGTAGAAAAGGAAATAAGTGGTTTTGCCCTCAGTGCACCATAGGAAGCTGAGCAAGTGCTATGGCCTGGTGCTTTGTGTGCCTCCAAAACTGCCTAAGCCTGCTGGCAGCTGCCTGGTTCTCTGGTGCAGCACTGCAACCACAGTTCCTGTCCACCTGCTTGTACACCTTGTGCAGGCTGGTGACAGAAGCTCCGAGGAGCACCTTGAGTGTTCTCTGGATATGGCACAGAGCTGCAGGGCTGTGAGGCCCGTGTCTGTGGGTGCAGCCTTTGATCTGGCTCGGTAAGAGAAGTGCTCCCAGCAGCAGCTGGAACACACAGCCAGAAGCAACACTGGGCTGTGAGCGGTGCTCTGGCTGTCCCTTGAGGTGTCACCAATCACATGGGTGCCAGGTTGTGGAGCAGCAGGCAGGGACCTGTGCGGGGGGGTGCCTGGTGGGGTGCGTGCAGCACCAGCACCTTGTTCTCCCTGCAGTGCAGCACTCGGTCTGTGTTCTGCAGCCCAGCCCCCAGCATGGCCAGCAGCGTTTGGTGGGAGCCTCTGTGTGGCTCTTGGACCCTCCTGGGGGAGGCTGAGCAGAGGCCTCATGCAGTTGCCCACCCTCTGGGATCTGGGTGGGCTGCATGCTCATGGAAGTCGGTGCTCCCACCTGCAGGCTGCTCTGGCTGAGGTGGTGCTCCTCCTCCAAGCATCCCCTGATTGTGTGTAATCCTGGAAGATGCTTGGTGGAGAAGTAGATATAGCAAAGTGTTTCTGCAGATGCTGAGTTTGCAGTGAGTTGTCTTTTATGTGGGTGGGAGCACTTGTGCTTAAAGTTAAGCATGTGCTTAAGTGCTTTCTTGGATCAGGGCCCAGGGTTTGGGGTGCCTTCATGCTCTCGAGTAACCAGTGATGCTTGAGACACCCATGTGGAGTTCTGGGTCTGCAGGGCTACTGAGAGGCAGCCACCACTGTGAGCACCAGGTTCTTAAATGCTATAAAGCCACACTGGAATTAACTCTGTGAGATTTGGCTGTGTTGTGAGCTTTACACTTTGCCACGGACTAGTCAAGAACTATTCCAGTATGTAGTCTGACAAATCTATTTTTTCTAATGCTGACTTCCTACTAGTTTTTGTAGGACACTTTCTCTTCAGGACCAAATAAAGATCCCTGTGCCATCCTCTGCTCCCAGTACCCTGTTTGTAAAGCCTTCTCGTTACCCTGGTGGAAGAAAGCAAGCCTGTGACAGGAACAACTGCAATGCAGAATCCAAGCCATCAGAGTCCCGTGTGGATCAGTGATGCACTCCTAGGTAACTGATAGCAGCCGGCTCTGCTGCCTGTGCTGCTGAGCCTGGGGATGCATGCTGGGGTTGTGACAGTCCTGGGCACTGGCTGGGGCACAGCTCCTTGTGGGCTGTGTCCATCCTGCAGTGACGATTCTGTGTCTGGCTGGGGCACATCATGGGTCCTGAGCCCAGCACAGCTGCTGCCCAGCTGTGGTGGAGGGGTTCAGAGGTCACTGAAGGAGGAGCAGGTCAAGCTGTGCTCTCTGCCACCGCTGTGGCAAACGCTGCGGTTCTGAAGTGTTTGCTCTATGGTGGGTCTGTCAGGCTGTTTGCCCCCACTACAGCAAACATGGCATTGCTTTTAGATTCTCTTGAGTGCTTTGAAGATAAAGGGACTTCTCCATTAAATATTGTTGGTGATATCTCTGCCAGCTGCTGCTCTGTGGCTGCTGGAGGATGGATTCTTTGGACCTGGAGATGCAGTGTGGGGTGGTGCTGCAGGTCTGTGTCCCCAGCTGGGCTCTCCCAGGTGCACGGGCACAGGGCAGGCTGTGGGTGGGCGGCTGTGCACTGGGTGAGCTGTTGGGGTTAACAAGCCTGGGCGGTGGTGGTGTCAGCTGCTCTGTGCCTAGCTACAGCCTTAGGTTCCTTCCCCCCACTTCCATGTAGTGACCAGGGCAGATCTCTGCCCTGTGTGCAGCATCCTCGGAGCTGGATGCTTCTGCTTCCAGTGGTGCTTTGTCAGCCCTTAGCCTCTGCACTCAGCAGTGACTTCCAGGGGAGCTGTTCCTGTCTTCCCCCAAACCCAGCTGTGAAGTTGAGGTGCACCCCCTGGAACAGTGTTGAACAGGGGAGGGGGCTTGTCAGGAACATGCTGAAGCAAGAGTGAAGGCCAGCTGGAAAATGCAGGAATATGAATGCATGGAGTGTTATGCTTTCTGCAGCTCTCTGTTTGAGACTTCTTGAGCTGTATTTTGCTCTGAATTTCTTGTTATGTTTTTGTTGAATTTTTGGTTTGCCTGTAGCTGTGACCAAAGAGGAATGCATTTGACAAGTGCAATAACACAACTGTTCCATGTTCATGGCAAGTACTATACTTCTGCTATTAATTCAGACTGCTTGGGTTCTTTAAACTGGGCAGTGTAGGATTACCTGCCTTGCTGGAGCACAGTGGAAATGGATTGTGCTACATTGCCCTACCTAGTTTTAGAGGAGAATCTTTGGAATGATAGGGCTGGGAGTACATTTCTAGAGCACAACTGACTTAGGTGTACTCGGTGTCCCGCAATGGTTGGAAACATCTACAGAGAAATAGTGCTGTAGGTATACCTGAGTGCCAAGAGACCAACAGCAGCATACAGGATAGTGGGGCTTGCTATGGTAACGATGTCTTCAAAAACACTTCTTGCTGCTGCATTGTAAAAAAAAAAAAAAAAAAAAAAAGGCAGTGCAGAGGGAGTAGGGTGACTCCGGCAGTCAGCCCTAGCAAGGAGAAGTCCCAATAGAAGACATGGGGGGGGGCTGCAGCCTAATGCTGTGTGAGTCCAGGGTGGGTTCAGGTCAGCCTGGTTCCTTGAAACAAACTGGTGCTTGGCAAAAGCAGGCAAAATTCTGAATGGAGTGATGAGAGGCTTTTGGACTGAAGGCCTTAAAAAGTTAGGTCTTACTGGATAATTAACTGTGGATTTGGAACATAGCTAGGTATGCTTACATGTTGGTGCTCTGAAGCTTGGTCCTAAAGACTCATTTTAGTATGGAAATAGAAAGCTGCTTTGCTGTCAGTGCCCCCTTTCAGGGGAGGAATCTGCTCTCCTGCTTCATCTTGGTGCCCATGGCTGTGTCTAGCTCACTGCTGGTCACCCTGTGCAGTGACTGAGGACCGCTTCTTTGAATCAGCAAGTGGCTTGTTTAATGGAGCACTCGGACTGACCGTGACCCTGAGGTCAGCAGGCCTCATTGCCCATCCTCAGCAGACTTCTGTCATCAAACCTCCGCTTGGGAGGCACAATATGCTCCTTGCTGCCCCCTTCTCAGTGATGGCTGAGGCTGCCAAGTGGGACTTCTCTAATCCCACAGTTAACTTCAGAACCATGCTGATCACTGAACCAGTAAATACAGCTGGGAAAATGGCACAAGGTATGTGTGTGGCTTGTGGCAGCTGTCTCCTACTAACAGGTACCAAATTGATTTTTTTTTTTTTTTTCCCATCTTTACCCCCCTATGATCATGTTCTGGAATTCCAGCACTTCTTATCTCTGTCACTTCAGTGCCATGGTGTTGGCTCAGGTCTGAGTCTGAGGCTACCAGGAAGGCGCATGGTTACAGCATCAGCCCGAGGGCATCGTTTCCTGTCTGTCCTTGAATTTCTTTTTGTGACAAGCAGGCTTGTTTCTGGGGTTCTGAACTCAGCTTGCATCCTCTCTGATGAAAGCCATGTCCCTACCAATATTCTGCATCCAAAGCAGTTCTTAAATGCTTTTCTTCAAGGGCTTCTGAGAGAGTAGAGCTGGAATAGTAAAGCTGTAACCTCTTGAGTGGCCTTTCTCCCACATCTGCTGCTCCAGGAGTTCCCTGTTGGATGCGCTGTGGATCTGGGGGGAGCAGGCTGTCCTGCGCTGTGCGTTATTCTATAGCCAGCGCCAACTACAGCTCCCTGCGCTGCGCAGTGATCCCTTCCCCCTCATGCATTATTTCCTAACGCAGCATTAGCAAACAGCATGCTGATCCCCTGTTACTTCATGGATTTAGGAAATAATCCACAGGCCCGCTATGATGTAAAACATTAAATATTGGTTTAAGTCCTGGAGGCGCCGTCCTGCCCGTGCAGCGCCCAGGGTGGGCCGCGTGCCAGCCCCCGTTGCCATGCGGCTGTGCACGGTGGGAACGATGACAGACGGGGGGAGGCTGGCATAGGCGCTGCGCTCTTATTTGGCTGTAATGGCAGCTCCGGAGACCAAGCTGTCTGCAGGGCTGAGAGCTTCTTTCCGCACTCCTGCCTTATGCCTGCAGCTGCCCCTGTGAGGGTAGGCAAGAATGAAGGGGCGCTGGATAGGGCTTCCAGGAGCCCATCGCAGTCACTTACTGCATGTTAGTTCTGCTTTAGCCTGTCTATACCTTGCTCTCACTGCTACCTTTGCCAAGTAAAGCTGGGCTGAACATGTTCCTTCTTGCCTTGCTTCCCACTTAGAACAGCAGAAGTGTTGCTTGCCTGTTGCTGTTGCCCCTCTTTGCCTTTAGTGGGATGCCTCGGGTGAGCCCACCAGCGGCACAGTGACTGGCATGGGCTTCTCCTGCCTGTGTCTCTCCTGTGGGGCCAGCACAAAACACAGTGTATCCTAGGGTGAGGATATCTGAGTACTTTCCTGTTAATGCAGTTAAACCATATCTTTGAAATGGAAAAATCTCTTTATTGACACATCCTTTAAGGGAGAGTGTGGAAGACTATGCAGAGGATTAAGCTGATCAGCTGCTTTGTTCTTCTAGGCTTCTAGGTGCTTTTTAGGCGGTCCTTATGTCACCTCTTGCTTTGTGTGAAGTGACCCACTGCAGCCACTGAAGGTCTCCTTGATGCCACCTGGGAACTGTGTGGACTTATTGCATTCAAGTCAGTGACTTGTAGAGCTCCATGGTGCTCACACTGCTTCTAGGACAGCCCAGTCTCAGTGTGCAGGAGCAGGGGGCAGTGGGAAGGGCTGGGCATGCAACTGGTCACCCTGGTGTGGCGCAGGGACTGCCTGCATGAGCTCAGCTTACCAGGGTGAGCCTAGGTGATGTGGATGCTGGTCCTTCAGGGCAGGGCTTGCCAGGCCTCCTTTGGTGACCTTAACTGAGATGAGCTGATCCTCTGGTGCAAGACAGACGAATCTGGGGATGTGTGCTCAGGCTGCAGTGGGAGGAATCACACCTGGTGAGTCAGATCAACTAGGGCTCATGACTCATCCCTTCTCTGCCTCCTCAGTTCCTTGAAGCCACTTGCTCTTTGCCCGTGCTGCACAAAACTCTCATTTGGACTTCAGAACCTGAGGGATGTTTCTGGTCTTTCAAACTGTTTCTGGCAGACCTGAACCCTGGGAAGCTATGCCCTGGGTGAGAACCTGAGGAGAAAACCTCTGTGGGAGCATAGATAAGTGCCCAGTTCTGATTGGCATGAACAGAGTGGTGTTCCTTGAGCAAAAGTAGTAGCTCATATCAGGCCTGTAAGGAGATGTTACCTTGACTCCTTGAAGACCAGTTCTTTGGCTATTTAACTCATGCACAGTGCTGTACAGCCTCACCTTAGTTTTACCAGCATCATCTGCCTCTACTCTCTGTCATGGAGAATGAACACTGGTATCTGAACAAACAGCCCATTAGTTTGAGGGCAGTTGTTTTCAGTTGTGCGATCCAGCTCACAACCTGGGCTGCAGGCTAATGAGAACACCAGAGCTGTGCAGACTGGCGGGGAGCGGGGAAGAAAACAGAACAAATGCTTTTTGTAGCTTGGAGCAAAGGGGATTCAGCCAAAGGTTAATTGCTCTCTACCCTCAAATGCTGTGAAGTGTTGCTGCGTGGTGTCATACAGCTGCTTCACTCCAGCACTGAGGTTCTGTTTCAGCGGTGGGTGGCATGAGCCAATATCCTTTTCTTAGCTGCATGGGGGCGTTGCGAGGTCTCTTAAGACTTCCAAAAAATCTCCGAGAGCTTTGGTATTGCTTGGGATGTCACAGCAGCATGGAAGCAGTGAGAAAAACACCAAGAGAGCAGCCCCTCTGCCTCCTTGCTTCTCCCTCACTGGCAGGGATGTGGAAATAATTAAGTGGCAGATTTGTGATGGGTGAGTCCTGTCTGGCCAGGAGGAGCTGGGGACCTGGGGAAAGGGCAGGCCAGCTGATCGCCTCTTCTGTCACACAGTGGGCACGGTGACTGCCTTCACTGCCAGAAGCCAACCAGTCCCCAATGTCTGGGTGCTTGCTCAGCTGGGGGATGGATCCCTCTGTGGCCTGAGCTGGCATGTGACCCATTCTCCCCTTCTTGCCAACCTCCCCTTTGTTGCAGGCCTGAGGCCCTATGATGAACAGCTGGAGTGCCAGCTCCAAGAAAAGGGGTGACAACAGCAAAGTACTTTGAGCAAGAGAGGAGAGGAAATAGCAGTGGTTAAAAATGGGGTGTAACCTGAACACTTCTGTCAATGTACAACTGCATGTTAGTTAAAGCAATATAGTCTTCCCCTGCATTAGGGCTGCTGTGACAGCTTGGAAGTCCCCTGCTGCTGGGTGGGAAACCAAAACTCTTGGAAGCCTGGGAAGGTGGATGCAGTAAAGGAAGAGCTGCCAGTGAGTGACTGCTGGTATTGCTGCTTTGACATGCCTGCTGCTCTCCTGCCTGATCACCCAGCCCACTTCCTTGTGTGTCCTGTTTCCTTGCTGACCTTTACTTGTGGGTCTCGAAGTAGAACAGCTGTTGAAAGCACACCAGCTCATGTTTGTACTCGGGATTTAAATTCATTGCCTGTTTTTCCTAGCTAGTTTAAGACTGTGTAATTGGGCTCTGCTGATTAAGCAATGACTGGCCTGGGCACAGGACAGGAAGGATTTGGTGTGTGCTTAAATAAGCCTGCAGATAAGGGCAAATGTTTTTGTAATCAGCCCACTCTTCCTCTAGTGCAGATGCTCCTAGTTCAGAACAACAGGCCTGAGCTCCAGTCCAGCCCCAAAGCTGTGTGGCGGGGAGTACACCCTGACCTGGTGCGGGGTTCTTGCTCACCATCCCTGCTTGCCAGGTGCTGGTTGAAAGCGGATGCTGCCACAGGAACCACCTGGCCTACTGCTGCAGTACTGGCTACTGTTTAAGCAACTTGTAAAATGAACGTTGAAGCTGGATGGGCCGCTTCCATGTCTGGCTCACGTAAGACAGCTTTTAGCTCTGTGATCCTTATGCTGAGTGACGGGGTGCTCTGGGAAAGCCCTGCAGGCTGGAGCCACGTCTCTTCCCATCTTGTCACACGCTCACGGCCGCCCTGCAGCTCTGCGCCTGCCGCTTCCACCCAGCCGCAGGCGGGCAGAGCGCAGGGTCACAGCGCTGCCCTGGCTCCAGCCTTCTCTAGGCTTTTTCCCCATTAGTGAGGGGGAGATGTAGGCCATGGGGGAACTGCTCTGTGCTTTTCTTTGGAGCTGGGCATTGCTGATCGGCTGAGGCTGCCTGCTTTCCGTGTGTCAGTGTGGTAGAGTGTTTCTTGGCAACTATTCTTTCTGGAAGAAACCCATGGCTGCCTGCAGGATTGCCTGGACTTCCTAGCCCTCAAGAGGGGCTGTACCTTTCTCTGCCAATCAAGTTGCATGGTGGCCACCTCATGTTCTCTTCCACAACTTGCCTTCTGGCCTTACTGAAGGAGCAGAAGCTGTCCTGTTTGCAGCACGAGTGGCCACAGAATCCGCAGTAGGGCTCTGGAGTAGGGTGGGTTGTAACACTGTTTCCATAGCTCTACTAGCAACAATTCAGCTAGGCTGAATACCATTGCTCAGCTACCCAAAAACATGTGTGAAGTCAGTTCTAGTTTCCTGCAGCAGAACTTGTTGTTTACTTTGATGGCACTTATTCTTTATTCCCAGAGTCCTGGATCATCACAGTGAAAGTGTGAGATGTAACAGACTGTGTGAGAGCTCCAAAGCAGCTTCAGACTTTCACAGGTATTTCATGGGAAACAAATCTTTACTTGTCGTTTTTCCACTACTTAATATAGTTGAATTCACTTTTTGCAAACCTGCTTTCACCTGTTCGGCAAGCTTATACTGGAAGCAATTGGCCACACCTAGCGAAAAGCAGGGTGGAATTTTGCTATGAACTGCAATGTTATCCCCAAGTCACCCATCTTCTCCTCCATTAGATAACATCTTAAAGGCAGGTAAGAAACAACTTCCTCTCCTTAAAGTGACTAAAGCTTAAAATAAACATTAAAGACAATGGCTGATTTCTAAGGCTCACCTAACAAAAAGTAACATCTTGCATCTAAGCAGCCTGCTGCTCAGAGCTCTCATGGGGTTCTTAACCATGGCAAGAGTTCTGTACAGACTGGGAGAAGAACTCCTTCAGAGCAGAACTGCAAAAAAGGACCTCCGCCTGCCTCGCCCCTCTGCCATTTTCTTTTACCATAAATAACAACGCACAGTAGATAACACAATATGAGGCATTTTCAAAATACTTTCACTTAATTATTTAACATCTTCTACATTAATTCTGGATTTTCATTCTTTTGCATATATTGTTAGGTCCCTTTCTCCATGATGTACTTGTTCTTCAGCAGAACATTCGTCTGATCAGCTTTGTCCACAAGCTGCAGCCCACTGTAGAAATGATGGGTGTAACGATCGGGTTTTACATTTGTTTCTGCAATTTCTAAGTAATTGTTTTCAGGAAGATGAACTTCCCGGGCTTTTGCAGCTTTTACTGTAGCAAACATCTGCGTGTGAGTAGAACCATAGTTATTTGTTGTCATCCTATATCGACGGACATGGCCTTATCAAGAATCCAGTGGCAGGAAAATGCAGCTTCAGAAACCATGTGTTACCACTTTTTTCCTGCAGTAGTCGTCTTCCGCTTTGAAGATATTCTCCCCTCAGTGATCTACCAGCTATCCAGTCATGTCTGCCCATATTTTTCACCCATTATAGTTCCTAGGTTCCTGTATTCCACGGTGCTTGGTGCTCTCTGTCCCAGTGAGTATGTTTCTCTGAACACATTAAGCTGTTCTCAAGTTCTGCAGCTGCCCTTCCCATGTATTTCTGTGCTCATTTACCCTAGTACAAACACTGGGTCAGTTTATCATCAGAAGGCTGGTGGGGAAAAAGAGTAAGGAGCATTTAGGAACTGTGGTATGGAACTGTCTTTTGCTAGGGCCTTACCTGCATCATCCCATGTTAGTCCATCATGACTACAGGTGTGGAACCAGGAGCCGGACTCTATTGTTCTAAGTTCCTTCCAACTCTGGATAGACTGTGATTCTATCATCAAACCCCATTTTGAATAAAAGAAGCAAGAAAGATGTGCCATACTGAATTTCTGATTTTGAAAACAAGTCTGGTCTCAGGTGCAAGGTGTCTCACCTGTTCAGGTAAATAACAGTGCACCATTTTAACCCTCCAGGTATGTAAAAGAAGGGCTTTTATCATTTCAGTTACATCTGTCCCTTAATTTATTAGAAATGCCACACCGCTATTGTAAATCTATTAACAAATAGAGTACAGAAACGGTGTGCTTCATTTGCTACCAGTGTTTTATCTAGACCTATTGTCAAGTCAGTTAATGTTCTCCATATGCAGCCAGAGACTAAATTACTGACTCGTAAAACAGAATGAAGTGAAATTCCAGTTTTTGTTTTAGCTTTGCACAAAAGAAGATTAAATGGCCTCTTTCTGCTTTAGACATGTGCTTTTACTTACCTGTCTTCACCACTATTTAGCTTCTGACTTCTAGAAACAAGGAACATTTCTTCTCTAACTGTCCAGCCCAAGTGTGTCATTTTGTAGTTCTACCAGCACATCATGGTACCTTTGTGTAGTGTCCCGACTCTTAGTTCTGTGAAAGCTTCCATAGGACACCAAGGACAAGAGCCAAATACAACTCTGCCAGGACTCTTAATGCACGTAAAGCCAGAGCTGCTTGTACTGTAAGAACAACTGAATGCTGGGGTGACAGATGAGCAGATTTTAAGTGTGATCGTCTCCAGCGTGGAAAAAAAAATCGCATCCCTAGCACTGTTCTCATCAGCTCTGCAGGTAACCATCCTGATAAAGCTCTCATGCAGAAGGGATACAGGTCTCTTCTAAAGCACAGTATCAGACACCACTGACACAGTGAGTGCTGCCCCTCCTTCACTTTCAGCAAGAAGAACAGTTTCAGTGTTCAGGTTCTCAACTACTGACTGAAGCGTTTTAGCCTTTTCATCTAGAGCCACTGGGGGAGCTGGTTATAGCACTAAGGCAGTGAGCAGCCCTCGCCCGTAGATCCATTCCATGATGAATCCTGGGGGCAGCAGGCCCTGCGTTCCGTCTGCGTGAGCAGTTTGCAGCCTGTGTTCTCTGGCTCTAACACAAATCCAAGAGCACTCTGCTCCCCCAGCAGAGAGTAAGGAATCTCCTAATGAACCGCAGGCATCCCCTAGACTGCATCAGACCCTTCCTCAGAGCAGCTGGAGGTTTGTTCCACCCCACAGACCCAGCCTTTCCCACATGAGGTGTTAGGACAGTCTGCATCTGTGCAACACCAACTTCAAAGCTGCACAGAAAACCTGGTCGTGTATTCTTGAGAACAGCATGTTTAGGACACACACCTCATACGCAGCACAGCACAACATACTGCAATCATACCCATGCATCTGTCTCCATATTTACATATACACCTTAGTTAACGTTCTCCCAAGTGCCTGGACACATCAACAATGGTTTAGTAGAGACAATTTTTTTTTTTTAAAAAGCAACATAGCATTAAAAAAATGTTTCTATAAGGATATAGCGAGAAACAGATATGCTGCTTTGGACAAACTAAGTCATTTCAATTTTAGCAGACAGCTGCTAAGCTTATTTTAACCAACTTGTGTCATTGTCTGATACGAGAACCATTAGATGACAGTCAACACTTCTTACCTTTCAACTGAAAAAAAAAATAATAATAATAACGAAGTGATTTTCCAGCTACTTCATTTTGTCTGGCACATGGAGAAACTGGTTTCACTTCTAACATATGCAGTCAGGCTTCAGGACCTTGGTGAATGAAATAAGTTGATCTACCACCCAAAATGGAACAGACCTCTGACAGAAAGCTGGCTCAGATAAAGAGGGGAAGCAAAGAACCCAGGAGTCACACACACTTCCCCCCATCAATAAAATCAATAAGAGCTGCACATACTGGAGTTTGAAAGCAGCCCAAGTATGTCTCTGATTAACAGGCTCAGGTTCCAGATGAGAGGTGAAGCAGCTCCAGGACACCCTTGAGAATCAACCAAATCAAGCCCCAGTCTACCTAATTACCACTTACAGACTAAAACAGTTGATCAGGGAAACCCAACTGAATGGACATGTTGCATCTCTTGACTGAGAAAATCTGCTAATCAGCAGCTAGTCAGGATTTGGTTCTCATTCCAGATGACTGCATGTCACATACAGCACAGACAGTCCTGATTTAAATTTGACTCTTCATAATCCGAGTTCTGTGATGCAGACAACATGGATCACAGGAACGCAGCACCATCACTTACAAGAGATCCAGGATAAGGGCAAACGCTCCTTCTGAAGTAGGTCCTGGAATTAGAATTGCATTGCTAAGGCCAGGCTGGTGGACTGAAGGGAATCGAGGTCATCTTACACAGCACCTCCTGAGTTAGGTATGAAAACTGCTCAAGTTCCCTTCTACAAAGGAGAAGGATGCAGCAAACACTAAACCCTGACTGATCTATGAGATGGATTAATTTTGAGTAATACTACCAACAGAACACCATGTGAAACTCAGTCCTCTTTAGCGGTTTGGCTTGTGGCAGAAGCGTGAGAACATGCTGCCTCCCATGTGATGTCACGAAGGGATGTGTAACGCCTTTATTTTTTTATGCTAAGAACCTTCAGATCTATTGGCTTACTCCTTATCCATGCTGTAACCTTACATGCTCCAATAATAGTGGCACAGAAGGTCAAAGCCTTACCCATTAGAAAATAAGATACAGAAACTAAGACAAAGCTAAAACAAAAATGCTTCTTGTTCTAGCATTACATTTTAAATTCCACTCTGTTTTTGGGAAACAATGCATACTTTTACAGTGAAGACTGAAGCACTCATGCTGCATTGCACTACTATTTTCCAGCTCCTCTCGAAGGCACGCTTTCACCTCAGCAGCTGGCAGTACATCCCATGATCTTCTTTTTTTTTTGTGTGTGTGTACAGCTATACAGCAATATAAGAAAGAACATATACTCTGACCCAACCGAGGGCACCTGCCTATCCCCAGCCCACCAGCCAGCCCCTCAACAAACCATTCAGGACAGTGCAGCATCGTATCACCAACACCAAAGCAACTGGGCAACCACCAAGTGCAAAGATCTCTCCACCACTGCATGCACATGGTGCAAAGCATGTTCTTGCACATGCTGCATGCATGTGCACACCACAGCTATGCTGGTTTGTCTCTTTCTTGGAAGTATAGGATGTATTCAACTGCAGCATATGGTTCTTCACAGGAGAGGAAGGCATTCAGAATTCACACAACAGTTCTGTAACAGGATCTTGTACTGTACGTGACATTTACAGTGCTTTTTTAACTAGACTCATACGGTAGAGACCTCACTGTTGTCCGCAGAAAACTGGTATTTTATGCATCAAGCTTTACATTCCTCTTGTTTTTCACTAACAGCCCTTTCCAAACAAAGACTCTTTTTTTTCAGGAAAATTAACATGCACATCTTCGTAGCTGTTCCAACGGCAGTGTGTCTCTGCCTTATTTACTTGGCTGGGACCACTGGCATCTGCAGGATGCCAACAGCTGGATCTGGGCACTTCCTTTAATTGAACAGGTTTACAGTCCTCCTGCGCCGAAGCAATTCTCCACATCGCACAAGCCTGCATACCAGAATAAAATGAAAATTTAAGAGTGCTGGCTAACAAGACCTACAAGCTCATTGTTTAAACAAGAGGCCGATTGTCTGGCCGCTTGCGTGCTCCGCCCCTCGAACACTGAGACCTCAAGAGGGAAGGCAGCCTAATCCACAGCTTGCCGCCAGGTGGTATAGAAATTAATCTTCCACTTACCCGGGCTGTTAGTTGCGGTATTTATAAAGGTTTGCAAATGAGGCGAGCGACTGAAATTTTCTTCCTGTCACTGAGGGCTGTGGCAATGTGGTGATATGAAATACCAGCCTAGAGGGACGTGCCTCGCAGGGAGGGAAGTGCGAATGAAGCACCGTGCCTGGGGAGTGGGACCGCGGGCAGCTCTTGCCCAGCAAACAGCTGTCCTCCGAGCAGCTTACAAACCTGACTGTGACCCTCCTAACAGCCCCATCAGTGCCATTCTGGGTCATGGGGGCTCGCTGTGTCCCGGCGGCTGGCAGCCTCGCGTCACACCAAGACGGCAGCCCTCGGCACATCCCTGCTGCGGGCAGCATGCCTGCCATGCCTGTGGAAGGGGGAACGGCCGGGTGCCAGACAGCCCGCAGCGTGTGTCTGCCTGGCTCTGCCCTGGTGTCCAGGTTTGTCTCCAGGCATCATTCCTGGCCACTTGGGAACGCTCTGCAGGAGGTGGCAGCTTTTCCCAAGCGGTAACGTTAGTCGCCTTTCTCTCTGTATGGTCTTCTTGTCAGAGTCCTCAAGTGACAGCAATCCAACCATCCATGCACCATCTTCGTCTAACACCTGCAACCACCATTGCCCTTCTGTCCTGAGGCCTCTAACATCTGCAAAGTCTCCTGGGGGTGAAAGACCCTGGTCTCCACAGTGCCCTCTCTTCTTCCTGATGTAGGTCCACGTACCACTGACGTCACCTCACCTCACATCTAGCGAGAAAACCAGCAAAACCTACAATGAACCTTCCTCACCAAAGGAGAGTGTAACTTTATAACTTGTTCCCCTCTGATTTCCAGCTACATTGCATTATTATTTTTCCATGGCTTAATTAGAGTAAAAGGTCCAACTTCGGCAAGACAGTGAAAGAACTGAAGGGATCTGAAAGGCCATGAATGGCAGCAGAGCTAACGCTCAAATATTGGGTTTAGAGGAACTTGAATCTGAATTTTTTTGATTCGCTGTTTGGCTTGCTTTATGACACATACAGCCAATAGTTCCACAGCCTCAGTCAAACTACTTACTATAAATAACATTTTACCACCGAAAAGAAATCTAAAGCATCAGAGCTGTTGCCAGAGATCGACATATCACCCACAAAAGGAGCTTCCAAGTGAGCTGGACACAGACTGAAAAGTAAACTTCCCAAAATGGGAACTAGTGAACAAATAAGGTGTTTAACTCCTTCTGGCCTCTATTTTTCACTTGATCCAGTGTTAATCCCCCTGCAGCCACTGCCCCAGGACAAGTCACTGGACAGCCACGCACCCAGCTCCAGCCTTCAGCTGAAGCTAAAGGCAGGGCAAAGAACAGAACAGCGAGAGGCAAGAGTCTCAGCCTCGAATGCTTTTTGAGGAACAATGGAGCAAAATTTGGTAACCTCAGCACTTCCAGGAAGCGTAAAGTCAACACCCATCTCCATACATGGATGGCTTTCAAGGGACTCGGAAGAGCATGGCACGGGTTAGGGCTGGGAAACCAAGGAGCATGAGTGCTCTCTGCTTCACAAGCTCCCGGTCAGATGGGAGGAAGGCTGAAGGCAGCAGGGACACCTGCCACCTTCGTTTCATCACTGAGACGGCAGCGAGTGGCAGCCTTGGTTCTGGCATGAGGCAAGGGGTTAGAAATTTAGTTTTGCTATAAAAGAACACATTTCTTTCCCTGATACTTGATCTTGCAGGAAGCTGCCTGGGATTAGTATAGCTGAATCCCTGCCTTGGCTGGGCTCTTGGGACATGCTGTGACAAATGCAGTAGGTCTTGGGCTAGGATATGTGCAAGGGTTGCTAAAGGGGGGNCTGCAGCATTTCTGAGCTGGTTTTTTCATTGGAAGTGTGAGGCCTGAGGGCCTTTTTCATCAAACTGGGATCAGACCACCAGCATTTCATTCAGATTTTGGCATCATAAGAGGTTTGAGGGTCAAAGATCACATTTTGCTAAAATATTTGGTAAGGTCATGTCCAGAAAGAGAACAGGACTGGCCAGTAACTGCAGCACATTGTTTCCATTGCTGGGAGAAGCTGTGGTGATTGAGATGGTTGAGAACAGTACCGGGGTTAGCTAACTAAAACAGGAAGGAGGGGGAGGCCAGGTAATCAATAGCTGGGCATGGCTCCATCAGAGTGCTGGAAACAATGGGGATGGGTGCCTTCATGGGATTCAGCTCTTTGGGAAAGAGAGAGCATTGTTAATTTGTTGTTTAACAAAACAAACATGCCTCTCTGAACCAGGTCCCTCATCTTAAGCCTAACCTAAGGCTGCATCTGGGAAGGTTTGTCCTCTCAGGGAGTGGAAGGAAGCTGACCCAGCTCCATGCTACTGTGATATTTTGACCAGGATGGCAATGGTTAACCCAGAAAAAGGGGAAGCAGGAAAATGGAGCTTGCTGAAGGCTCATCTCCATCCTTGCGTTTTAGGTTGCAATATTCAGAGAACAGAATTTTAGCAAGCTCAGTATTGTTTGAGGCTCTCCAGCCCTAGACCTGACTTCAGCGCTAGCCCAAAACCCAGGCTTGCACTAAGTTTATGAGTGAGTTAATATGATGAACACATAGATGTTAATCATGCACATCCTTCAGGAAAACATGAGACAAACATGCTTGGGAAAACAGCAAATGACATTTATTTGCAACTATTGCATGAAGGGAATTACTTCTGGGGAAAATAACCGCAACTTATGGCTTAGAGGAAAACATTTTCATACCTTTGTCCTGAGCATACTTCCTGTAGCTGGAGGACACTAACAGCAAAGTTGTTACTCATCCTAGACTTGTCGAGTACTAGCAGAAACAAACCCTCAGTCCAGCACAGCCACTGTCACTGCTTCATCTTACTGCACGGATGGGAATGGTGCAGTCAAAGCAACCGTATCTGTATCTAGCAGCACACACAAGTAATTTACCACACTAAATTTGCATCTTTGCACTCTTACTGATCTACTATCCTTGAGAGGATGCTGAAGTACCAAAGCAAACTTTCCACTACAAGTCTCCTGCTGAAAGCCCAAGGTGCAAGCGGAGCATGCAGATTAGAGAGGAAGATGCAACAGGCAGGAGCCCTAGATTTCAGTGTTGTCAACAGTAGGTGTTTCAGAGACACAGGATTGCTTGAGGTGGAAGGGACCTTGAAGCTCTTCCAGTTCCAACCACCTGCCATGGGCAGGGTTGCCACCCAATGGATCAGGCTTTTTTTTTTTTTTAATTAAAGGTATTTGAAGCATACCTACCCCTAAAACACATGCTGTTGTCATATCAACCAGCTAAGAGTTGGGGGGCGGTCTTTTAAAGACCGATCTCTAATTCTTTCGACCACTGACTGCTTGAGATAGGATGACTTCTCTGAAGCAGCAATCCCTGGCACTGTTACCATGTGATGGGGTACCAACATTTCCCTTACTCAGCCCCAGCCTTCTGTAGACGATAGAATCACCGCAAGTTCTTTGCTCCTGGAAAAGTTTGTTACTCAGTACAAGAAATTCATTTTGTTTGTTACTAAAATTTGATTGGAAATATCTTTGTTTTATAAGCACTCAGAAGTTTGTTGTCTCTATATCTGAGATCTATTACCACTAACACAAAATTTTATAGCCAGGTCCATTTTCCAGTAAAAGATAGTCACCTAGACTACCTTATTGCACTTGACTCATAAGATCAAATTATTTCCCATAGTTTCATACATAAAACGCACTTTCTAGGAGCACTTAAAAGCATTTATACAACACCACCACAGTCCTAGATCAGTCAAGTGCTACTCTGGGTAGATAGAAATTCAGGTGGAAGTACACAAATGATTTACAGGAGTGACAAGCTTTATAGGGGGGAAAAAATAGCACTCACGGGCTTTACACAGTCATTTGCTATCAAATACAACGGAGCAGAGGACTGCATACACAGAGCATTTTCACACCACAGTTACAACACAGCCCAATGACTACTGCAGGCGCCACAGCCTAGGAGAAATACTTGGAGCCAAATTCTGCCCTTTCAAAAATCCTCTTGTATAAGCGTGAAATTTTTGTGGCCATCTGTCCAGCACAAAATCAACACTGCTCGCTAGGTAAGCTGCCCCAGCTCCCTGGAAGAGCCAGCCCTGCAAATATTTCCCCCTTGTGCACCCCGCTATGATCTGCTGTGGTCTACTATGTTTTTTTTAAATTCACAGTCCCCCTTGCTCACCCCACACTTTCACACCAGCGCCTCCTGTCCTCACCTTCCAGCCTCGCAGGCACGAAATCCTGTCTGTACACACACGGTGCTCACGTGATGAGCTCAGCAAGATCTCTTGCAGAGGGCCACTAGTCAAGAGCCTCCCTTCCCTCAGACCAAGTGCAGCGCTGCCTCGCAGGGAGGAGAAACCAGGAAAACCTTTGAGCAACTTGTCACCATTAAGTTTTTGTTCAAAGGGAACAACAACAACGAAACAACCAATAGCTGGCACACAACCCAACACCCACCCACAGACACAGTCATCCATTTATCACTGACCCATTCTGGAGCCTACAACACATCACCCAGCCAATGAAATGCCTCTCGCAGGATCAGCTCACTTTTTATTTCAGTGCACTGACTACCAAGTAGCTCTGATGCAGGTATCTCTTGAGTCCATCAGGAGAGTTCCCCCTGCCCCACCATGTACACTTGAATAGGAAGGGCTTTTTAGCACTGCCATAAGAAAAATATCCATTAACAGTTACCAAAAGTTGACTATCATCGATTAGTAAGACATTTGTGGAAGGAGATGTGCATCACAGATTTAACCGTGCTTCCAGTGAGAAATAGGAAGCTCTTTGCGGCTGCCACCTGGCGCTTCATTTCTATATGTGTCATGTTCAATGGGGATTGCTGGGATATGGGAGCCCTGGTTTTCTCATAACATGGATCTGTTTGGGTATAAAATATATTTGGCAGAGCTTGTTCAGCCCTATAAGAAGAAGGGAGGCAGGAAGCACATCCTAATGATCCATCCTTGACATTCTGCCCATTCACATGCACAGTGCACTGCCATGGGAACGTTACAGTCAGCTACTACATGGAAAAGCTTTGTCTTGAAGTACAGAATGGCTGTGAAAGTTTCTCTGGAGAATCTGTCTGATTATAGGTAGGTCCTTTGGATTGTTCAGGATGTACTTCACTTGGGAGGAACTGCATTATTATCTGTAGCGTCCTGAAAATTAATGAGAGAAATGAACACAAGTGAAATGCAATATCTTAAGGCTCGAGACTTCTTTCAGTCATTCTCAACTGCAGAATATACTTTATGTCCTTCATCAGCCTTGTACTTGGTTACAGATGGAAAATATTAGCTCTGGTTTACAAAACATGGCCCTGTTTCCTGTAACACGGCACAGGTTGGACAAATCTGTCATCTGAGTAGTGTGTCTATTCTGTGGCCAATTCTGTAATCTACAAGCAATGTGATCCTAAACAAGGAATCTCATGTTAGCAGCCAAGTTTGGAAAATCCCTGTTTAGTGTGATTGCTGCCAAAACCATCTCTCTTGCCAGGGACAAGCTAATTTTCAATCTGCAGATTGGGAGTTGTTGCTTTTCTTTTTTAGACTTTGTCACTATAATTTTTAAACAAAATGTGACTCACTAGGCTGATACATATATATGCTTGATTTTAAGAAGTTCAAAACAGATTTAGAAAAATGTTGGTAATGCACATGAAAACTATCACATTCTCTATAAGAAAAAAATATTTCATTTTGCATACATCTTGAACAAAAGCAATTCTGCAAATTTGAAAACTCTCAGAACAAACAGTAACAAGACTGCTGTGGACAAATAAGAGGAGAACCAGGGAGGGAACAAAGAAAAGAGCAACATCCAGTACAGACAGGGCACAGATTGGGAACAACCTAGATACAGATTTAAATGAGAACTTGATCTGAGTTTTCGAGATGAAACAGGTTGATATAGGTAACAGTGAGGACATGGGATGATCACAACTAAGATGGAAGCAAAACTCAGAGGATTTAATAAACCCCGGCTGGCAGAAGCAGAAACAAATGAGAGGCAGAAGCTACGGTTAAGTATTTATGAAAGATCTATCAGGCCACAGACAATTCCAGCCTAACAGAGAGCAAGAACATAGTGCTGATATTTAAAAACTGAGCTCAGAGGAATTACTCCAAACAATTACAGTTAAGTAATTAATACTTTTGAGGAGATCTTGAAGGAGAGAGCGAGAAATTAGAAGAAAAGGGAAAGTGAGCTTGTATCCTAGACAGACCTACCAAGAATTGTGTGCGCTCAATTCATAGAATCACAGAATGGCTTGGGTTGAAAGGGACCTCAGAGATCATCTAGTTCCAACCCCCCTGCCGTGGACAGGGCTGCCAGCCACCAGCTCACTGGATCAAACTGCCCAGGAACCCATCCAGCCTGGCCTTGAACACAGCCAGGGATGGGGCATCCACAGCTTCTCTGGGCAGCCTGTTCCAGCGCCTCACCACTCTCTCAGGGAAGAATTTCTTCCTGATGTCCAACCTAAACCTCCCCTCTTTCAGTTTTAGCCCATTCCCCCTTGCCCTACCATTATCCACCTGTGTAAAATTTGGTCCCCCTCCTGCCTGTAAGCTCCTTTCAAGTACTGGAAGGCCGCAATGAGGTCTCCCCGGAGCCTTCTCTTTCCCAAGCTGAACAATGCCAACTTCCTCAACCTTTCCTCACAGGAGAGGTGCTCCAGCCCTCTGATCATTTTGGTGGCCCTCCTCTGGACCCGCTCCAACAACTCCCCATCCCCTCTGTACTGGGGACCCCAGGCCTGGACACAGTACTCCAGGTGAGGCCTTCCAAGGGCAGAGCAGAGGGGGACGATCACCTCCCTCTCCCAAATTCAGTGACTTTTTCTTCTGGAAAACTTAAAGCAAGCTGATGCAACAGATCTCTCATGGTTAGACACTAATAAACTATCTGAAGTTGTGATACAGAAGAAACATTGCTCAGAGTATTAAAGATTAGCAGAAAAACTGTAAATTCCACGAGAAGCTGAGCCAAGACAAAAGGGAAATGAGTATTTTTGAGAAGTTCAGTATCAAGTTAGAGAGAAGTTGCTAGCAGAAATTGTCAGGAGCAGCTATGGGATGGATCTTCTAAGCATTTTTGTTCACTATCTTAAGACACAAAGACAAAATATTCCAATGAAATAAGTTGAAGAGTATTGCCAGCACAAAGTGAATCGAAGGGCCACTACATGGAAGAAACTGGTTGAACTGAAGAAAAAAATGCATAAAAGTATGTCCTTTTCATAATGTAAAATGTGATGTGTTATATGTGTGAGACCAATTGCAAGGGTTAATTCTACAGTCTGATAGACCATTAACAGCTGCAAAAAATTGAGAAGCTGTTGTGTGCCTGAACTGATCCTGCGGTAGCTGTCAGTATCAACGCAACAGACTCACAAAAGCAATGAATGCTATCTAGCAGAATATCAGAAAAGGCGTCCTCAAGCAGAAACATGGATGTGTCCGTGCTGCCACGTGAGCATCAATGACATCTCATGCAGTACTTGGGGCAGGCTTCAGCTCCCTCCGTATTCATGAAAGAGGAATTTAGCCTGGAATATGTGCAGAAAACAGACACAAAAGCGATCCTGAGCTACACCTGACCTCATACAGTCTAACATGCATGTCTTCCAGGGTTTAAATTTTTCTTTTTCTTTGCCCCACAGCTTCCTATGTGAAGAGTTTTGTGTTTTAATGAAGCTGGGGCAGAGGGTTGTGGGTTTCAGCACTCTAAGACAGTTCAGTGAGTTTGGGGAAAGACTGTCCCATGTTTCCCATGACAGAGGGCAGTACAGGACAGGAATCCTGATTTTCCCCGTTACTAACGTGGCATCCTCTGAGCAGAGCAACCCCAGTGTGATCTTCGGTGCCCATCTAGCAGGTCTGTGCCCTGCCACACACCTTTGAACAAACATGCGCTTGTTTGCTGCCCAATTTGATAAACAGCACACCAGTTATCGCCCTCAAAGCTGCTTCAACACAGGGCATTCTTATCTCACACCCAGCACAGTGAAGGACGCAGCCGAAACTCTCACCACCAGGAACTCGCTGTGAGCCCCACAGCCCGTGGAGGGGTTGCACCGCACCCCTCTGCCCACTGCCCTCCAGCCCTGCTGCGCACTGCCTGCCTCCAACACCAGTCCCAGGAGCCATGGCGATGATTCCCTGCCCTCCTGATGGGCTCCTCTCATTCCCTGAATCTCCCCTAGCAGAGTGCAGAAGCTAATAATATCCTTCTGCTTCTGTTCTATAGCATTTCCTCCTCTTTATTTTAACTTTTACTGGTTGCATTACCAGCTGCTCCTCTGCCTCTGCTGCATACCGAGTCAAGAGGAGCCGTAAATCAACATCTGCTGTTCCCTCAACAATGAAATTGGTGCTTCCCCCCTTCTGAAGGATGTTTTTAAAATACAAATTCAAAATGTACTTTAAAATTTGATTACTTCATTAACATGAACAAGGTCTTTTAAAAAGACAGCACAAGTCCAGCTTTGCCGGGGAAGGCACATACTCTTCCCAGGAGAGCCTCGGTCACCGACAAGAATGAGATGACCGAAACCAGGATCCCTGACTAGAGGTGGGCTGGGGACCAGGGCCTCGGCCCCAACTGGGACCCCTGTATGTTTTGCTTTCAGTGGCTACTTCTAATGAAGTGCACTAAATACTCAGTCACGGGCTTCTTAATATGCAGCCGTTGCATATTAAAACAGAAAAAACTATATCATTATGAATATATGCTATAGGATTTATTCTTCCTACTGATTTGATAAATAACGGTGCTCTTTATATAAAGTATTAGAAGGCTTTACATGGGTAGGTTCCTGAAATATTTTCTCTGCAACAACAATTAGATATCATAAATTAGACACCAGCAGTGATTGACCAAGGGAAAAAAAAAAAAAAAGAAAAAGAAAAATTGACTTGAACATTTTTCTAATTCAGCAACTAATTTTGAACAACCGAAATTTAAGCTGCTTGCGTTCATCTAGGAAATACTATTAGGAGCAGCTATTTGCTCTCTAATAGCACTCCGTCTTCAATTTCTTGTGAATGATAATCCAGGCTGCTTTTGCCTTAGGAACCACGGGTTATGTTTCCCACTGACCTTCTGCAGGCTTCCAAAAATAGGGAACCGAGAGAGGGATGGCTCCGGGCACCGACAGAGCCCACGGGCTCTGCCTGCTTTGCACAGGAAATGCAAAGCTGCATTTCAGTTTTCCTGTTCTTGAATGCTTTTTCACCATTTCTTTACAAAGGTGACCACGAAAACACGAACAGATGGAAGCCAAATGTGTTTCTTTCAGTCAATCAACTTCACTCCTTTTTGTCTTATGAGGGAGTCATTTTGATTTGATTCCACAAACACTCAGGAAGGACATTTGGAGCTGCCTGCTAAAAGATACTTGTGGTTACATTTTCACTTCCTCCAGGTATACCTGAACTTGTTCTGGTTTTTGTTTGTTTTGGTGTTTTGTTAACATAACGCATAGAATATAACAACATCCATGGAACATGCAAGCTGGAACTGAAGTGATCAGTACAGAGCAGTGTTTTGCCCTGTTTGGACAAACAGGGACAGGACAAAGCCAAGGATATGTTTAATATAAGAACCTGGGTGGAATCCCCTCTTCTACACCTCCTTTCAGCTAAAATGTAAGTAGGAATACAGGCAAGCTATTCATTTTTAAGATGCCTTTTAACCCCATCTTGTGTTCAGTTTTCAACCAGAAGACCAAACTGCATGCCTTTTTTTTAAAAACAAGAAAAAAACACAACTCACTCTTACCATTCTTCAAAAGCAAGGCCTTGCGCCAGGTCTGCTATGATAAATAAAGCCTCATAAATGCCACTCGGTCACAAAAGTACTCAATATTTAATTTCTGGAGTGAAAAGAGGTGTCAGAAAATCGCCAGCAGTACATTTCCCACTTATCGCACGCTCTGCTTTACCACATTTGTTTTCACTCCTGCAATATGCTTTCTGCTCAAGCACAATAGATGTCTTCTTTCCAGAAGGAAATATTGTTTTAATTGTTTGGAATTTCATACCCTGTGCAGGTGTGAAAGGCTCCAGTGACTGTTCCTCCAAGTGGTGTACATTTCAGTGGTAAAACACCACTAATTATCTAGGCATAAATTACACTTTTCCCTTATTCTTTAAAAAAAAATACATCCTGCAGGGGTTTTGCGTAGCACTGCCATTTCTGTTACGTTATATGGCAAGTATTGTATTTTTTTTTTTTCCCCAGTTTTCACAAAGAAGGTTTCACAAGCAATTTTATTCAGATGCCCACTTGGTTAGGACATTTCCACATTACAGGCCTATTTCTTCCAACAAGTAATGGATTTAAATAACATGAAACCATTAGGAGCATGAGATGCAAGGCACCATGAACCACTTGGTAGTCATAGCCCAGCCACAACACAGCTGTCTGTCAAAAGCCACGTGTATACATGAATGACTCCAAAGTCTTTAAACACGCTCTTTCTTAGAGCCTTAAAGTGCTCTTTGTCTTACCCTACCCCTGTAGAGATTCATACTGGAGACAAATCTGCTGTTAAATCAGTAAATACTCCTCTTCAAGATTATGTGAATATCCTTTCTTACCTAATGTTTATCACAATTTAATAGGGAGCTTTGCCATTCTAGTGAAAGATGCAAGTACTTTGGTTCAAAATACTCTGAAAAAGCAGTTTTCTGCACTTGTCTGAAACCTGTTGGACATTGGAGTTGTACTAATCCTAATCTGTTACCCAGGTGTTGAAAGTACTGGGCCCAAGAAGGCGCACGTGAACACCAAAGGTATTTTAAGGTGATGGAAAACAGGCAACTGCCAAATTAAAAATTGAATCAAAAACAGTCTTACTAGTAGCATTTCCCCAACAATGAGGTAATACAAGTGTGAACTGGTAGAAGAGCAAGCAATTTAATTGCCTTGTTTTGACACCCACTTATGTGATTTTGCTTTTCTTCAGAAAAAAATTCGACATCTTCTCTTGAATCCTGTCTCCTAGCAGGCTGCAGGGGGACCTCCTGTCACACTCTGCACAGCAACTGTGACAGTGTGATGAGAGCATGCTCTTAAAAAGGGAAAGAAAGGGAGATGAGTTGCTCTTGATTTGTTAGGCTTACTCACTGATAAGACTCATTGAAAGTCTTCCCTAAAAAAAATAAATTTAAAAAAAATCACGTTGGCAAGATGTGTTTACAACACCATCCCATGCTTTCACAGAATTTCACCAGCTTACATGTTCCCATTACACTGTTATAACCTCAGCTGCCTGTAGTGACATGATTTATTTTTAGAAATACCCCTCTTGCCAGAATAGGTGCTAGAATCACCTGTACCGACAGCAGGCCCAGACTAGGTCTGCAGCTCCCCTGGTTTTTCTAGCAGGTTTCCCTAGCCCCTTGCCACAGGCCTGACCCCTGCCCTGCGCCAGCAGCAGCCACGTATCCAGTGCACGGGCCGGGCACATCGCAAGCTGCGAGCCGTCACGAGCTGTCAGCAGCCCCAGCAAATCTCACAGACATCTGCGGCTTATCAAGCCAGCAGCATTTTTCCTACATTAATCTCCACTAGGCCTACCCCAGCTTTCATTTCAAAAGGCTTGGCATGGTATCTTCAAAAAAAAAAAAAAAAAAAAAAAAAATTTTGCTCAATTTCTTTAGATGCAGCTGGTTCAGAGGACAACATCTGAAATCTGAGCACGTCGCAGAGACGTCGATGTGCTCCTCGCAGGCAGCTTACAGCACGGGGCAGCACTTAGGGCAGAAAAAGGCATCGTGGGTCTGCCCTTGGGCCAGCCCGGCGGGAGGAGCTCTCCCCTTTTTGCAGGGCTTTAAGGCCATGCTTCCCCTGGGCCGGGGGCTCACTGGACACAGCGCACGCTGTGGCCCTTGTCCCCTGGCTGTGCCCCAGCGATCAGGAGCACCCTGGCCCCTTCCAGCCGCCTCCCGCAGGCACGTCTCCTCCTCAGGCCCCGGAGACGCTCCTGTTACCGCTGTGCCCCAGCTCGCGTTACATCACATTTTAACAGGCGAAAGAAGCCCACCACACCACTACTGCTCAATGCTGAAATTCAGCTTTGGTCAACAGAGAATGATTTTTAAGGGGCAAACTCATGTTAGCACTTGACAGAAACAACCTGGCTCAACAACGCCCTAAGATTTTTGAGAGCCTCGTGAAACGATCTGTGCTTGATCCAAAGCCTTTCCTTACGGGCAGCAACCAGGTCTTACTTCCCCCCCCACTTTTCCTTTTTCAGTAATAACCTGAGGGCACTCTCACAACCTTTTCACAAGAATCTCAGAGTGTAAGTGTTCATTTAACATTTGCAGAGCCACAAAATATTAACTCATCCTCACACACACAGGAGAGCCTAGCTGCCCCTGTTCGCCAGGTACCGCTCAATGCCCGATCGCCGCGGGTGGGGCAGGCAGGCTGTGCTCTGCACCGATGGAAAGAGAAAGGACTCATGGTGTTTGGAACTGCAGTCTGTCTGCAGTTCCAGCTGCCTCAAAGCAAGCTGACAAATACCTAAAAATCATTGTATTTCGCAGGAAGACATCCATATGCTTTTATATCACATGAAAAATGTCAAAATACCCTTCTGTCCAGAGCAGGCATGCCAGGAAAGGATCAGAGCAGTATTTTTAAAGCTGGGCATGCAGGGCGCATCATCAGGCTGGCTGCTTTCAGCCAAAGCCATCTCAGAAACCAAATTATCAACAGCCTTCCTCCTCCCTCTTTACAGCAAAGCAATGCATTTAAAAGCAGAAAACTTAATATAGATACAAAAATTATTCAAATCAAAGTAACTGTTAAAACCTAAGCAAACTTTCCATCAGTCTCAACACACATTGCCTTCTCTCAGCAAGATAGTGTTAAAAATTGAGTTTATTCCAACCGCTCCAGAAATTTAGTGAAACAAGCTGATCATTAGTACATTCAAGAAAAGAACTGGTAGTTCACATTTATCTCTTTAGAGCTGTCAAAATACATTAAAGGCAAGATTTATCATACTGATGTTAAAGTTACTTGCACTGAAGCTTGAAAATGGCTTTCAGCATCACAGAACACCCAACTGATTGCATAAAATGAATGGGACAGCAAGAAGCTCAAGTATTCATACAGTCAGTCAGCAGAAATTGTGACTGAACACAGGCTAACTTCAGTTATGTTCTTAGGTGAAAATTTTCAGCTCGTTCATCCTAGTTTTGAAGCAGCTGAACTTCTACAGCTCGCTTACTGCCTCAATGCATGGTTATAGTGAGGAGAGGCTGGAGTCCCATCAACACTGACATGGGATAGATTACACTAGAAGATCAGAAATTTAGCGAAATCAAGGTTTTATCAAGAGGACCGCCAGAAAGTAACAGCTGATAACTCAGAAGAATCTTGGTCTAGGCTAAACTAAGCACCAGTTATTTATCAGTAAACAAAGCAAATCCCATAGTGGATTTACACTGCACCAGATTCACTTTTCTTTAAACTGGATTTCAATGCAACCACTTCAACCTGATGGGAATTCAAACTTCAGGAACTTTAGCCCCCTGCATGGAATTTGTCAGGTGTCTCCTCTGAGTTTACAAAGCAGTAGGAAGGCCTTGGGATATTGGGGCGGGTGTTCCAGGGACTCCTGCTACTCCATAACACAAAACAAAGCATTCAAATCTGATGACAACTCTAATGTTGCATCTTTAGCCACCAATAAACAGTATTTCTAAATTAAAGACATTCTTTCCTCAGCTAAACAGGTAGTTCCACACTGATGAATCCTGAGAGTCACGTCTATTCCTGACACTGAAACCAGTAGAGCTGCACTAGTGCAAGCACAAAGCTCAGCCACAGCTAGCTCCTGACTTTACTCAAAATGTTTGCCTTCCTCTGAGCTGCCACACATGAATCTTTATGGAGATATAGGGACCCACAGTATTGTCCAGACTGCCAGTTGGGTAAGTTGACATAACACCTCAACATAACCTAAACCTATTGAGGTGTTATGTCAACTTCACAATTCAAGGATGAAAATCATGGACCACCAACAGTTCCTTGCTGTCTTGATGTTTAAGGGCAGTTGTGAAGATCAGAAAACATAGTTTTCCATTTACTGCAGAGTGAAATGCAGTACCATAAAAGGACACCTGAATGCTCTCAACTGAGCTTTTCTTCTGTACATCTCACCCAGGCTAACCCACCTCATCCCAGCTGTCTCAAGCACCGTCATTCCTAGTCTTTTGGTCTGTGAGAGAACAGACCGTCACTTCTTGACTTCCATACATGCCCAGCCACAGCAATCCATTGTGTTTGCCATGAGCTGGAGCCATTTCTATAACCCATGCAAAAAGGGGTTGTTGCTTGGCTCTCTTATTGCAAGAAGATATTAATAAAAGTACATATTTGGATGACGTGTTTAGATTTTATTTCATCACGTCTTCATGTAACATGAGGATTTAAATCTGCAGTGGTATTGACTGCTCAGGGTTTAAAAGCCTCCCCCATTCCTAGCTGCTTCTGTCTCTCCATGCTTACGCTACTCGAGCATGAGCACTAGCTCAGCTATGACCCTGGCAGATTAACTTGGCTCTGGGGCTGTCTGCTCCAACTAAAACACAGAAAAAAAAAAGTTTCATTTATACCTTGTCTGTTCTCAGGCCTTGTTTTAGAACACCAATAGGTTTGCTTCTCAACCTATATCTATACGAAATGGTAGCCTTGTTAAGCTGCTAGGCTCATGCCTCCTCCAAGCCTCAAGCTGACTGGTTAATGTTTCAGGCTCAGTATAAGTGTTTGCTTTTGTAGCCATAACTTACGGCATTCATCAGTACATCCAACAATGCTCTTCAGCCCTACTGCAGGGGTTTCAACGACACTACCAGCTTTAGTGACATTGCTGTAAACCTGATGTCACTGAACAACAGCTCTCATATATAACCAGTAGTTTCACTTTTTTCAAAAAAATTGTCTCAGACCCTTAAAGCCCCTTTGCTATTCTGATCAGTCTCAAATTTACGGTTCTCTAGTCTGCTTTTATTTTTTGTGTCCTGTGTGTCCCTTACCTTGGTTTATGAATACTTTAATTAAATAGAAGAATGAAAAATAGTGGAAATGAGGGAAGGCTTCATGGCTTGCAAGTTGCCCTACGCATTTATAACACTGCTGATGGAGAAGGCTCTTCTCTCAAGCCCCAGCCTTCAGAACTGGAGTAGCGAAAAACATTTCCAGAGGCTTTGTACCTGATACACCCAACATCACCAAGAGGAGGACAGGTCAACTTCAAAGCAGGCTCCTATTGCCATATTAATGCCATATCACCTCAGAGATTCCATGTGCCAATTTCTGCAATAATTAGGCTCTGCTAGCAAAGAAGTGAAATTATTATTTTAATATTAGGCTTCCTTTTATCTTTGAAAAAGAGCATTTATTTTGGCACTATCAAGACAAACCTTAATAAACTGACTGGCAAACAGTATGTTTAGCAATGAAAGTGATACCCGGGCTGGGATTATAATGTAGGCAATAAGAGGGAATAGAGAGATTTAGGAAAGGATGTGATTTATAATGGCCTTTAGGAAGATAAGCTGCTACATCTGTGATCGCATGATTGTATAATATTTTAATTGATTATCAGAGCTAACAGTTTATTTTTCATGTGAATAAAAGCTGTCTTGCTTTAGCTTTCCTTTGCGCTTATTTTAAAGTCTGTATTAGCAAGGATATTTTTTCCATAAAGTTTTGGCTCCATCACATTGTATTCATTCCATAGGCTTAGAAACCTAAATTAGTTTGGGCTGGGGTGGCAGCAGGGAAGGCCTGTGGTTACACCTGTTACTCTGCACAGCAGTGGAGGGGTTTTGTGGGATTTTAGACCAAAAGCAGTGTCAGTCTGCTCTGAATCAGCCTCCTTGTCTGTACTCTTGGCTGATAGGCTCCCCAGCAATTACCACTCTCCCTCTCAGGTTGGTTTTCAACTGAGTGGACAAATTCACTGTTTACAAACAAACAGCCACCACAAAAACAAACAAAAAAAAGACACCAAGAAAGCATTCTCTTCTCCCTGCAGTTCAGGGAGGCACCTGAAGCCATTCCAATGCACGCTTCTGTATCCCACTGAAGGCACAAGATCCCAAGCAGGCAACTTGCCCTCCTCATTCTTTGCTGAAAGAAGTAGAGCTTTGGTTGCTTTGATTTACTTATCTGTATACCGATCCTTCTCTCACCAACTCAAAATTCAGTGAACACCTTAGGTTCCGGTGAAACGGGCAGATAAAGCCACAGGATGAGGCCAGACGGTTGCTCAGCTCCAGTCTCTGTCTGGCACAGCTTTTTTTCCTTTTTTTTTTTTTTTCCATTGGGAACTTTCTCCTCCGCCTTCCCCTCCATCTCAACCCCCCCGAACCTGAATGAACACTTCNTCTTAAAAAGAAAACATAATATCTAAATATGCACCTTTTCAGTATAGTTTCTTGGCACAAAACCCTAGAAGCCAAAAGCTTTTAAAGAGAAACTATTCCACTTGATTGAATCAGCTACTTGAGAGCTGACTGGTTTTGATGGAAACCAAGGGCTACACATGGACAATGAACTTTTGCTATGAGGGAAGAGATGCAAATACTCTAAATGAATAAGTGAAACATTGGTACTGATTTCCATGGTGGAAGGAAACAACAAAGCCTGCAGTATCTAAGGCTATAAATTATTTCAGGGACTTCCGTACAGATCAGCCTTTACATCTGTCAACATTTAACAGAACACTCTTAAAATCCAAGAAGAAATGACTGCTTGATTTTCTCTGCCTACAAATCTTACAATTCCTTTTGTGTAAAATTTCAGAGGAAAGCACATACATCTTACCTTTAATGGATGCACTCAAAGAAAATTTGCATGCATACAAAATATTAGCTTTTATTACAACCAGACAAGAAAATATCAGCCTTGAACTGGCCGCTCCAGTGGATTTTTAAGCGAGCGAACATCAAGATAAAATGAAGGCCACCCATAAAATATTACACAGCTCGGAGTGACTTCTGTCCCTAGGAAGATTAGAAGGGATTCTGCGTGTTTCACCTGTTTGAGACACATGCAAAGCACTTTGCTACTGGCCTAAAGGAAGACTTCAGTGTCCTGCAGTGCCAGTTTTACCTTTCAACACTTGATGGAGCAATTTCCCTGTATTTCCCAGGCCACACTTCTGTCTACCTTCCTGCTGCTTCAATAGGTCAAAAGTGTTTCCTCTCAGCCTGCTCCCTTGGTGCTGTTAAAAAAACAATCCCAGATTGAGAGCCTCACAGAAAAGCTTCTGACCAAGTACAAACTTTCCTTTTTCTGTAAGATCAGAGCTTAACATTCAATTCCTCACATTTGCATTGTGAACTTAAAAAAAACACCTAATTCTTCCACTGCTGAAGAAGGTGCATTACAATGTAATCAGTCAAGGACTGGGAGGGCAAGCCTTCGAGTTCCCTTCAGGATAGTCTAGGATAGAATTTAGATCACAGGCAGGCCTTGCAGTGCCCTCAGAAAAGGAGACTGGGAAGTTTGTTCTTGTCCACTGTGAGAAAGAGCAGACTCCAGCACTAGTTTCCCTGCTCACATTAACACTTTCAAAAGTCTGGTTTTCCCCTCTCACAACAAACAATGTGTGTGGGGGGTGAGGAAATCCATAAATAGACCAAACGAACAGGTTACACATCAGCAATAGGAGACCTCACATTTCCAATGAACTATGGACTCCATTTTATTAAAGAGATATGGTTACAAGCTAGCAGAGAGAAATAAGGATACAGGATGCTCTGCTGAAGGCTTAAAAAAAAAAAAAATCCACTGTAATCCATATGCTGGCGAAGTACAACCCTAGCAGCAGCAGTTTGGTATCTGGCTTACTTCCTAATCCTTTAATCTTGTCTGCTACAACCAAGCCGATACTGCCAGCAAATGCCATGCCATAAAAGGTGGGTATTCTCACATAGTTTCCTATGCTTTGCGTGATTAGAGCTTAAATCTACTCATCGCAGACTTCCTGACTGATAATGGGATTTGGGCAAACAGTCAAGATTTCATGGCGACCCTTGCAAGCTCTAGTCAAGTCTTCAGCTAAGAAGCATCCCTTTGAGTATGTCAAGGATCCCTGCTTTTCCTTCCCTTTTCAGTCTGTGGACTTTAGCAGTCTCACTTTGGGAAGACAGGTACTTATTCCAAAGCGACTGCTAACGGAGCTGACCCTGTGGGTGAGACACAGTGCACGTCCAAGCAGTCCAAGAGCTCAGGAGACCCACCTGCAAGACTGCAGACTGCTTGCCTAGGTCTATTTTGAAGAGAGCTGCAAGGAGTTTCTTGCAGACTAGTGCTGCAAGGTATCTATTACGTATTTTGGTTAACAGAAAGGCATCCTAGGAACAGGCTACTGTCAGTTCATGCCTCAGGAGCTGAGTCAGAGCTTCTTGTATTACTACTGGAGTTGACATTCAGAAGGGAAATAAGTTTGGGACAAAAAAATATGATTTTCTTTCAAAAAGTTTTGATTTGATACAATTCCAAAGTTGGGAAACAAAATGTATAAGAGCAGCAAGAGCGATGGGGGGAAATAAGGAGGCAGCCCTAACAGAGATTCAGAGCTTCTGAATTTAAGAATCTGCAAATGAAAACCAGAGAGATGTCCTGGTAGCATGCCAGCCTGCCATCTTGGGCCAAATCCTGGGCTGGCACAGGTCAGAGTAGCTGTGCTGAAGTCGGCATCTATGTACAAGAGGTCGGGGCTCCGCACCCCGCAGAAGTTAAGGGTATGTCTCCTACCCAGACCAGTCAGGGAGACAGGGGGCAAGCATCACTTGTGGTCACGGTGTCAGAAACCATCCCCTACTTCCCCCTAAGCAACCAATCAGTATTAAACAGCCTGCGCTAATCCAGAGAAGTGTATCATCTCCTTTGTCTCTGTCTCCTACAGCCTGCATGCTGGCCAGGAGGCCTTATAAACAACTTCTCTGCTTGAATGAAGATCGGAAATGACTCTTGCCCAGCGGCAGGAAGATAGACAGGTCTCCTTTTTGACTGATGCATGCACTGACTATGAACACCAGCGTTTGTCCCTAGTCACTCCAGGGCCTGGCCGGGCACAGTACAGTCTCCTCTGCTTTTATTAAACCAGAGAACATCCCATAAACTTGCTTAGCATATTTGCTTTGTTACATGGCTTTAAAAACAACTACAACAAAGCAAATCAAACAAGCAAACAAACAAAAAAATCAACTCCAGTCTGTGAGGGCAAAACAGACCAGTAGATTTTAAGGCAAACAAGTAAATTCCTTCCCCCACCACTCCCCAAACTCCATCAGGACAGTGGAAGATCAGACCACTTTTCTTCAAGGGTCAGAGTGAAACATAACCCCAAAACCACCATCGGGGAGTGCACCCTATTCCTCCTCTCAGAATGTACATCTGGTCAGCTGAAAATTCCTGCTGCCATAGCCAAACATGGATTGTTTTCAAATTTACATCCAAACAGTTTGTGCTGCTTTTCCTGTGTCATTAATGGATTTCCCTTTTCCAAGCAGAAAGAGATTTCTGAGCTCCTGACTGAGCAGACCTCATCTGAAAGGAGGCTGCTGTCCCTGGGGAAGACAGAGGAGAGTATGGAATCACAACAGAAGTTGCATCTGGAAACTTTGCAGGTGATGGGCTGAACTCTGTTACACACGAATCATGCTGCTCCTGCTCAGCGATAACCTTGGTACAATCAGATTTTTCTCCCAGAAATTGAGTCTCCTGTTGCTGTGAGACAAAAGTAAATAATGACTCATTAAGTGATCCTAAAAAGAAAAACTGAATGCTTGCTCCTCTCAAAGGAATTTGCACCAGGAAATCTGATAATGTCACCCACTGCAACAGCACACATTACTTGAAGACTTTCTAGATGCACCCAGATGGGTGAGCCACCCAGCAGCTGCCCTGTGGGGCTGCACATTCACCTTCACCACAGAGCTCTGCTTTCCCTCCCTCAGGGCAGGATCAGCACAGGAAAAGCTTCACACCAGAAGGCTGAAAGAAGAACTGCACCGAGGCATTGCGGCAGCTGGTCTTACCAGTGCCAGGGATGCTGCTCCTGAAAGAGCAACTCTCACTAGAAGCTGCCTTCAGTTTTGCTCAAGTCTGACCAGACGCTACACATACAATTCCTTTAACGCCATGATCATTGTACTCACTGCCTTTGTACCCTGCTAAAGACCTGCTCAAGACTGCCACAGACAAGAGGCACTGCATTTGTTCATTTAACAAATAGAGAAGCGTGGTGCAGAAAACGTGTCACAGACAGCAGATGAGAAATGTCTGACACCACACAGCAGACTTGTCAGGGAGCAGGGCCTGAAGCCAACTCCAAAGCCAAAATTAAAATTAAATACATATTCTTCCCCTCAATTCTGCAACAGTTGCAACGGATCAGCACTGGCAGGGGTTAAGCAGGCGGCGATTCCTCTGAAGGTACCTCATCCACAGGAAGCTGGCCTGGCTGGAGAGCCTGGGCTCTCCATTTGCACCCGTCCCATTGACAGTGACACTGTAAGGTCTCTGCAGTGATACTGTTCTTAGCATTCTCCTTAGCACCTAGGAGAACAATGTACTGACCTTTGATAGAGACAGCTGTAACAAAGTCTATGAGAATATGAGACTCAGAACTAGGTAAGCTCAATTTAAGAACAAATGAGACCCTTTTATGCATTTCTGCAGCTACAAGTTTATGGTGCACACAGACTTGGAGGTTTAGCCAAATCATTAAAATGCAAAAAAAAAAAAAAAAAAAAAACACACAACCCAGGTGTAGTTGTCTACAGTATTCAGGGCATTTGTATACGTGGTTTGGCTCTTCACTGTTGAGATTTACTTGTTTTTTCCCCTCTTCTTTTTGATATATTCTTCCAAATAAGACAGTATATTCACAGTCTTCCAGCACCGATCCCTTCACACCTCAGATTTGCAGCTACACTGACATTCCTTATAAGCTACACCTCTTTTTCTTCTAATGGCCCTGTTTTCCTGGGCGTGCTTCCTGAGCGTGCCTTGACCCTGCAAGGTGCTCCTGATCACGGGCTGCTGATGCCAGCAGCTCCCTTTGGGGCCCAGCTCATACTCAGCACCTGTCCCAGCACCAGGCTGCTCTGAGGCAAGCCCTGAGGGCCTCACGCTGGGGCAGCGGTGCTGGCTCATGTGCCGCGCTGGACTGACTGTCTTCTCACAGTCACCCAACTCATCATTTGCCATGCTGCATGAGTGCCTTGTGGACATTCAACATGTTTGTACACTGTGCTTATTGCAGCAGGCTGAGTGCTGAAGCATCCATCAGTTTATAAATATGGATGCGCTCTTTAAAAGCTATGAACTTTAAGCAATTAGTGCTCAAGAAGCACTATGGTGGCACACACAGATTTTCTGGACTTCTACTCAGCCATGTAGCTGCTTGACTTTCCTACAAGCGGCCGCACTTCTTTGTGGCTTCTTCCTTAAGTCACTCTCCTTCGCAGTCCCCAGATCATGAAAATCCTCCTGATAATTTAAGACTAAACTCTAAATGCTGCCAGCACCGTGACCTTATCTATAAACCAAGCTGCTGCTCTTTTATGGCTCCCTGGCACGTTTACAAGCTGACTTGATCACCACTGCGACCTTGTGCACATGTTTATGCTCAGATCAGCTACTGTCAGAGCTGCAGACAACAGCAGCTCCGTCTTTGGTCCAACACACAAACTCTCTTACAGGCTCCAGCACTGTCTTCTGTTAAGGATGTAGGCGGCCATTTACAGAGTGGAAGTGCTCTGTTGTCAGTGGCTTCAAAGCAGCGCTTTTGTGGCATTTCCATGGTCTCAGCAAATATTTTTTTTAAGAAGCAGCTATATAGGAAATACTTGAGATATCTGAGTCCCCTTTAGGTTGGGTAAAAAAAAGCACCGCCTTTTTCCTCAGCACTTACAGACACAAGGTTTGAACACAGTATTGTGGGCATCACTCAGCTCAGGATGTTTCCTCTAAACGAATTCTGTTTCCTCTTCTCATTTTTACTCCTCCAGCTGTCTCACACCTGGCTGAAAGGCACTCAGTATTTATAAAAGTACAAGGCTCCTCTGTCTGAAGTTGGTGTGTTTGGGGAATAGCATACACCTGTCAAAATTACCAGGTTGTGCCCAGACCCACACTCATGTCTCATTTCTAACCCAGTCCTTCCAGCCAGGTCAGCAAAAGCTGGAAGGCGCTGTCCTTCCATACCTGTACGTGGAAGGTGATGCCATGCTCCTCCATCTTGCTCTCTTACGGCAGCTGTCTTGCACCCAATTGCCCAAAACAGTCCATACTTGTCAGAGAATAAATTTTCTAGAGAAAATAAATGGTGGCAAGGGCACCAGCCACAACCAACCGTGCTCATAAAAAGCCATTTGCTACATTCTCCTACAGCAAAACCAAGCAACATTAAAGCAGAGTCTTCAGCCGCACAAATTACTCAAGCTTCTCTGAGGTGCATGAGTTGATGACAATTATTTCTGACAACATGCTCCAAAGGACAACCTGCTGGCACAAATGAGCTGTACCAAGATACATCAGCAAACACATTTCAACCCATGTGGGCTGTCTGAGGAAAAAGCCAAAAGAAAACAAGTTCTCATCAGGGGCCACTCTGTCTAGAAATACCACAAGGCCTGTGTCTGTCTCTGACAAAGATGCTACCAACTGTACTATTAAAAGTTTAACAACCGATCTTTCCGATTAGTAATCCCTCACTTTCATCTGCAGATCACAGTTTGAGTGTATTTTTCCTGAGCAGCTCAGGCATGCCCCTGCACTGCCCTTCTCCAGTGAGCTGCCGTCCACTGCGGCGTAAGGGAAACCAGCTCAGCCCACAGCAGGGTGGAACTATTTTAAGTAATAGTGTCTGATACTGGAGGAGCATGAAATTCAGTCCTGTCATAGCTGGGATGCCTAAACCTCCCCTGGAAGAAAAAAAAAAAAAAAAACTGCTATTGCAAAATCCCTCCCAGAGGCTTATAAACTCAACTCTGGAAATTGCCCTCAGGTCGCAAACCAGTAGAAGTTTGGTTCTGTATCTCATAATTTACTCTTTAAAAAAAAAAAAATAGACAAATCAAAATACACCTGTCTACTGCAACAGCTACACAGACACATTTATCTCTACCTTGAGAATTCAGTGGCAAGATGAGTTCTCTTGCCTCTGTGTCAAGACCTGTTGTACGCACCACAAGCAGCCCACATGGACAGTTCTCCTGGCTGGTTTGCACAGCTCAGTAGATGAGTCAGGGAAGAAAATGCTCTGTCCCACTAAATACCTGTAGGAATACAGCCTAAGCAGGTAGGCTGAGGAGAAGGCTAAGAAGGAAAAATATCCCTTGCTTCATCGTGACAAAGCCAGCACCCAGGTGCCCATAAAAGTAGACCTTTTTCCTCTTCACTGGCTTTGCAACAGAGCCGGGAAAGCAGAGCATCCCCTGGCCGCAAGACAGAGGACAGAAGGCCACAGAACAGGAGCTGCCCAGGACCCCGGCACCCCAAGGGACTTCGACTCCTCCGCCCATTGTGAGCCCCAGGCCATGGCAGTGTCTGAGCACGAGACCACCTTGGGCAGGCGGCTGGCACAAAACCATGTCTTTTTGTGCCGGTCTCTTTCTCCAACTTCTTGCATCATTCTTACTGATTTAATATGCAATTTTATCTTCCTATGTCATGGGTTACTGGCACACTTGGCCCTTGTTTAATATTGTAAGTGATCTTCACACTCTGTCCTAGCCTACTAATTTCCTTAACAGATATCCCAAAATATCTGAATAATTGCACTTCTCATTCTCTGAAAATAAATCATGTAAAAATATAACCGGAGGTCTTTTCAGAGCTGCATTCAGCTGACGTTACTAATCATAATTTGCTGCACTTTTCTGTTGCAAACAGAATGCTTGGTCAATGTAATCGGATAGTTGTGGAGGAAAGGGCAGGTCCTTTGCTGGGATAAGCTGTCAGAAAAACACTGAAAAACACGGAACCCTATCGAGGCACACCAGCTGAGCACTTGCTCTTAAACACAGCCTTTTCCATAAGAACAGAATGCAAAATCCTTCCACTGAGTTGTATCTTCATATGATACTGTTGCTAGATTTTAAAAATAATTACCATTAGAAAAATAAAAAAGCAGACCTGGCAAATTTTGGAATATTGGGGAGAAGCAGCGACGGTGCCATGGTTCAACAGATATTCAGAAAACACACCACAGTTCAGAACAGAAGGGAAAACTATTTCATCCCATTTGTCAGGGCTAACTCCTGCTCCCACTAACAACCTTAGCCTGCTGTCAATTCATGGAAGAACAGACCTGAAAAGTACACAACCACATTAGAAGTGAGGAACACCATTTCTCGGGACACTTACTCCTCTTTCAGATGCTTACAAGGCAGAGGCAGGAGACCTGCTCACACAGACAGTGGCAGAGAACAGAAACATTACTGTACCTCCTCCAGGTTGCTGAAAAACACACGTACACTATAATGAAGACATGAAAATGCTGTTATGCACGGTAACACTTGTTCTTATTCAAATCTAAATCACTCAGTTTAAACTTTGCATTTGTCTAGGAGATAACAAGGAAAGACAGAAATACTGGCAATAACCAATGGGAGAGAGTATTTCTGAATGTCACCATGCTGTGCGGTATTGCTACTCCACTCACGAAAAAAACGACTGCAACAGTGGCACAAATAAAGACTGGTTAAGGCAGTAACACACCATGCCGAGCTTTTAAAAACTTTTAGGCTGATTTTCCATTGCTTCCATTTCTTGCTTAAGACCACTTAAAAAGCCTAGACACGTAAGCAGCTTTCTCCTCTCATGCCCAGCATTCACCCTTCTCACCTCACTCAGGCATTAGTCAAAGACAAAAGCAAAAATGCTGCTTTACTGCTGACAGAGCTCTAGCACAACAGTAAGCAGTCCTTTCGCTGTCCATGTGCTGTGTGTGATATTTTGGGGGTCTCTGCCCCTACATGCCAGCAGAGATTTTGAAACTTTTATGTTTAATGGACTAACAATGAATATGGGAACCTTCAGAAGGTCACGAAGGAGAAAACCCTTCTCCTTTGAAGCATAAACCAAGCTGCTCCTCAGCCCCACCTCTGCATGCCTTAATACTAGTGGCTTCTACCTACCCAGCCGGGGATGAGGTGACTGCTTTGCCAGACGCTATACAGACACACTTTCCTTATATTTCTTATGAATGAAGAAGCCCCATTTAAAAAAAGCAAGAGCAGCTGTTAGGCTGAACACTAGGCTCTTTGAAAGTTATGCGACATCTTTAGAAGGACAGAACTATAACTCTATCCGCAGAAACACGTAGTGTATAGAAGTGATGAAATAGAGAAAAGAGTTGGAGGATTATTGTTCTAAACCACTCACACCATGACTAATGCCAGTCCCTCTTTGGTTACTTTCCACTGAAACATCAGTGTAAAAATATTACCCACCTATTTGGTGTCTGCTGGAGTCAGTCCCTTGCCCTGTGCCACACTATAAATAATGGTCTTAGTGGCAGGGAGTCAACTGCTCAAATCCTAGCACATCCCCAGCTCCTTCCTTGGCTCTCCAAGGAAATATTTCAATTCCACTTATCTTTTGAAAGAGCAACTGTTGGACACTAAATATCACACTCCTTTTGGTTTTGCTTTTGTTCTTTTTAGAACAATTTCTGTTCTTCAGTAATGCAGAGATAAGAACTGGCAGTTTTCCATAAAGGATTTTATAAAAAATATGTTTCCTTTTCAATCTAAAGGCTTTACTCCAGCTTTCTACTTCTGTTTTGTCTCATATCACTTCTGCACCACAAATAGAAATAATTTAATATGCCAACTCTGTAATAAGAAACTCTGGAGGGTTATTACTGTGAGCACAACCACGTCAAATCCTATGGAACCAGAAAACGTTGAAAAAAGCATTTTAGGAACAGTCTCTACTGCGGGGGACTTCTCTGGTAGGAGGGAAGAAAAAGGAAAAGAAGAAAAGCTTTGAAGGTGTCCTGCATACCCTGTGTTCAGACTGGCAGCATGTTTAACAAAGAAATTACCTGGATTAAGATGAATAACACTTTACTCATTTGCAAAACTAACTTGATAGTGTTTGGGCCAAGAGCTGCAATTTGATCCATTCTCTGTCTAGGAAGATATGTTAAGTGAGGGCTTCTATGCCCCTCAGGGCATCACTGAGCTTCTGCTTTGAAGCACAGAAGACCTCCAGAGCTTGGTGGCATTAACAGCACAGACAGTTGTACGTGACCCGTTTCAATGGCATGAGACAATGACACTTGGGTGAAGATGGACTCTTCTCAGCCAGAATATTCTGCTGCCAAACACCTTCACCTGAGTTCCTCCTTTGGTCCTGCAAGTGTTTTTACTAATTAAGCATGTGGCACGAGTACCATAAGAACAGGCCCTTTGCTATTTTTGGAGGTTGCATTTTACCTTACCAGCACCTGTGCCAAGCAGCTGCATGAAGGAAGTAGCAGGCGGCCAGCACTGCAGTCGTGGCTGGGCTCTGCTGTGCTCTGCACGCGCTTGCACCCGGGAGCAAGCTCAGTGCTGTTTTCCGCGGTGCTCATAAGCAAGTACTTCGTAACAGAGAGGCAGCTCTCTGTCAATGGCCAATCTGCCACGTCTGACCGAGGGATGAGGTTTCACTGTTGTTATACTACAACTATAGACATATACCTAGAATTATAAGAGGTATATACATTTTAGTGAAGCTTTGAGTTATATAAACCATTTTGGATTAAGAGTCTCCAGCCGCTAATTTTTCAGAGAGTGACAAGTGCCTAACTTGGACTGATTTAACATACATCCTTCCCCCTGTTGTAGGTGAGGACACATTTACACTGCACAGCCTTGAAGCTGTCAACACTCATTGCATAAAAGAAAAGAGTTTCTTTTCCAGGTTTCAATATTAAAACTTCTGTTTCAAAAAGGATTTTCTTTTCCTTCCATATAGCACCTTGCTACCAGAAATGCTATAAATACAGGATAAATAGCATGTTTGAATGACATGTTTTCTTGCTCATTCCTGATGCACATTTCACCTCCATCATTGCCAGGACAGCAAAAACAACACCAACAGACACAACAAGCAAACAAAACAACAGAAACAAACACACAAAACCACACACTGAGGAAAAACTCACTTCTGTCCAAAGAAATGATCTGACCTTAACAGTCATTCTTCTGAAGTCCCTTAATCCCCAGGGATCAGTTTCACAAAGTTCATCGTTGTAGTAGGGATGAGTCTTTTGAAAGAAAGAAACAAACATGATTATTTTTCTTCTTCAAGCTGAAGAAAGTGAATTACGGGAGCGGATTAAAAAGCGATCTCAGTGAAACTAGTTTCAGTTTTCATATTGAACTCTAACTGCTGTTTTCATTGTTTAAACATCATTTATGGAAATCTGAGCAGAGGAGACATTACCACCATCTCACTCACATTAGCCATGTTTCCCTGTGTGTACACTCATTTTTCCATTACAGAAGAAATTTTAGATCACTATCTGATATCCTAAACAATGTACCAGTATTTATGAATAAATCCAATGCTTTTTTTTTTTTTTTTAATTAGTCTAAGGATTTCTTTAAACATCTGAAGGATCAAAAAGAAAACATCTTGAAATGTAGGATAAGAAAACAAATGAGGTTCCTCTTGCCTACTAATGGATAACAGAGTTTTCTGCATTTTCTCCACGCCTACAGGATAAATTGAAAATAAATCCATTGGTTTCAACCTACAGCCATGCATCTCCTGCTTTTCAGAAGTGTCTCTCCCTAGTCAAAAGGAGTTGAACTTTTTTGTGAAAAATACACAAACAAGAATCAGGCTTGGCCCATTTATCTAGCAAAGCGCAGCACAAGGCCATGTCACCTTCTGGAGAAGTAACCTCATATCTTTGCTGGGGCAAGGAGAGCTCCTGCTTCATGCTGTACCACTTGTGAAAGCACTGATGCTCCTCTCCCTGCAAGAGGGGGCTGCCTGACAGCGAGAAGGCAGGCATCACCTCGCTAGTGCTACAGAGCGGCAGCCCTTACCCAGCCCCATGGCTGCTCCCCTGCCAGCCCTTGCCCTGCGAGTCGATCCGTATGGGGCTAGCCACACCCTGCATGTCTTCCAAGAAGAGCAGCCTGCAGAATGCTGTTTCAGCTCCCTTCCTCCCCCGTAGACTGCTCCCCACTACTCACACGAGCTATGGTAGCTCAGACTATGCTCAGGTCTGTAACACTCGCCGTGGACTAAGATCACACCAGAAAATGTTCTCCCCTCCATTGCTCTGGGCAGAGGGAGATAGCACTGTTGACAAGTGAGAAGCAAACAAGGCCCTACACATGCTCACCACCACCCAGCTCCTCCACACTGCACTCACTTTGTGTGGAGCCAATGGTGAGCTGCAGCCCTGTTGAGACAGTGCAGAGGCAGGAGCCAGCTCGCTGTGGAGGTGGGATAGCTGTGCACCCGGCTGCTCACAAACCATTTCCCTCCCACCGGCAGCCCTGGCTGCCAAATACTGCCACCCACGAAGCAGCATGGGCATCCATTAGTTCTACCCTACAGTCAGGGACACCGGCAGCATGGCCTGGCCTCCTGTGAAGGGACCACCAGCTGCTTTCTTCTCAGCGCCCACTGGGCCCTGCCTGAAGGAAGGGCACACACCACCCCACCAGCCAGCACTGCCCCGACCTGACCTCCCCCTCTGCCCTGCTCCACAGGTGGCCCCGCTGCCCAGGCAGGCCACTCTGCGCTCAGGAGCCCGCAGTGCCGCAGCCCAGGCAGGCGGCCCGTCCTCAGGAATGCGTGACAAACCCGGCCAGATCCCTTCAGCAGCAAATGTCTTCCAAAGCCCCAGCCCGGCAGGTCGGCCCGACAACAGACACCAGAACCAATCATTTTCTCTCCAAGGTGTCATTGCTGGAGCAAAATGAAGGCATAGAAATAGCTACGCTTTGAATTAGTATTCACAATATCCCATCTTTTTAGAACTGGAACAAAATCCACAGCCTTCACAAACGCTTACGAAATGAATAGACACTTAAAAGCTTCAGGCAAAACTAGAGGCTTTCTCCATCCCTCGACTTCTGAAAATTACAGCTTGACACAAGGCTTATAACAAAATCCTGGAGGTCACTTGTCTTGTGATGCTCAGGAAGGAAACTTGGGAGCATCCAAAGTAGCTATAAGAGGGAAAGAATATTCATCGAGAAAGAAGAAAAATAAGATAAGTGTTACCCTCAGGCTAGCTGCAAGGCTAGCAAATCCTTTACCCAACATGTATGCAGAGATAACCTAACTGGACATGCAGACACAAATAACAGTCTTAAAATTATAAAGCATTATTTTTTTTTTTTCCATTTCACTTTGTATACTTAGGTTAACTGAACAAAAGTTCTCCCTTTTCACAGAATATTTTTTGAATTTCTGCCATTTCCCAGCAAAAGTTCCTGCAAGAACCAAAGGTGCAGTCAGCTTTTATTTTGCGTACCTATCTCACAGGCCACAAGCATGCAAGTTCTTCCATGCATCTGTGAATTTGGTACTCCCAGTCACCACATCAATCTGTAATTCCAGCTCTCACATAAAGAAAGGCATCTGAAGGAAGCAGTGATAAAATTAGTGAATATAAAAAGTTCATAGGAGTTTGAATTTTATTCATGAATACAATGGGAGCCTGATACACGAATGTGTACACATAGCGTAACTTTCCATACAGAGCTTTTCACACCTAGAAATCTTCTAACTACGTGGACAGAAATTCTGAGAAGATCATGTGTTCTGGCAATTATAGGGATAGAGTGCCAATATGCCTCTTTGTGCTCTCTGGTAAACAAATAGCACGCTGTTTCTGCACAAACAGACAAGAAAATAAGGTAAAAATAAGTAAACTGATTTACCCAGTGGAACATGTTGACATTTTGTTATGACTTCCAGTGGAAGTCTCAAGAGAACAGGGTACAACAATGCAGGCTTTCACTTACCCACAAAGCTGGAAAAGTCCTTCCTCACCTAGAACAACTTAAAACTAGGGCTGAGGTAGTTTGCACCCTGCTTGGGCATAGGAACAGTAACACCTTAATTCTACAGCCTAATAATAATCACTGGTTTTTATTTCACCTGGAATAACATCTCCATAGAAGTAGGAAGTGCCACTAATGTGAAGGCCAAGGAGATTACTGCTTCCTCTGGCTAAAAACACTGTCAAGAGAAAAACCTAGCATGTCCCCAGGGCACCACTGAGTGGTGACAGTGGGACACCAACACTGCATGGCACAAGCTGACAGCATGAGCTGACGCAGGTTCCTTGCAAGTTGTCCTGGCCACAGAGCAGCCCTGCAGGCAGCACATCACCTGGAAGATGGTCCTCTGGCACAGAGGCTGAAGCCACATGTCTAGAGGGAAGTAAGGACCTGAGCTCTGCAGGCAAGCAGCAGGAGCATCAGCACATCTCTGCCTGATCCAAACAGCACTGACCGACTCGAAACAATGAACTTGCCAAAGGCATCACAGCGCAACTTCTCTGTTTGTTCCTTGAGTCTATCAAGAACAGCCAGAGGGGAAGGAGTAGCTTTAACAAATACAGTGCACCTCTGCTTATTCCTTTAGCTTGTGTGATATAAAGAATTAGATTTGTTCTTCTATTGATGCTAATCCTTAGGATATTGACTATGGTGTATTAATTAAAATTATGAAAGGATATTAAATATTAAGTATTAATTTTCCAACAACAAAATCTGTATTATCCTTAATTTAATTTACCCCAAAGTAATAAAACCCAAAGAGCCCTATTTTGGCACTATACCATATTGGGAGTAATTTAATTAATCTGGTCTTAGTAAAACTTAGAATCAAAGTACAGCTGTTGAGCCATAATGATTACTGAATTCCCGGTATCACACTGAAAACTTTTCCTTTCTCACATTACTGAAGGATGGTCCAACATTTGACAAACATTGACTGGAGTGGTTGGGCTTTTGTTTAAAGTGAAGAGTCTCAGTGTTCCTTAAAGTACTAATGATCAGGACTGGAACTGATCCCCAGTTTGCCCAGTTTTCAGCAGGTTCCCAGATGACAGCCTCTGGTGCAAAAAGAATTGTTGGTGGGGCACTTCAGTCCGCCCTCTGCAGCTGCTTGTCACTCCTGTTCAACGTACCCAATGCCCACTTCTTGCCGTCGTTCACGCATGGCTGACGGTGAAGTTCACCCCCACCACCACCACCCCACACTAGAACCTAATTCCCCCTCAGCGCCCGCGTTCCACACTTCAGTTCTCTCGGCATGTTCAGCTGCGGGCAGAACCGCGTCCTCTTGCAGTGGCTTTGAAGCAGCTTCACAGTTTATCTTCACGCTCTCTCCCCGCAGCTGTCGGGTGGGTGTTGCGCAGCGGCCGCAGGCGTACACGGGAGCTGGGCGCTGCGGAACCGCTTTGGCATCTCGGCCTTTCTCTGCCTAATCCCCTGTGCTGGCTGCAATCCGACGAGCGCCTCGTGGAAAAACAGATGGCAGTAAGCGATACGGCCGTAATTGTGGCTGGTTAATAGCAGGGGATAAGAGTGAGATAAGGACCAAGCCCCATGGCCAGCTGCTGCTGCATTAACCCTTTGTGGGAATGCCTCTGCAGGGCTCAGCTGATTGCAAAATCCAGGGATGAATTATAGTTATATCCGCATCCCCCCCCCTCTGCTTTTTTGATCTTTCATTCATTTCAGGGCTTTCACACCTATAAGGACAATGAACTCAAAGCCCAATTCCTCCCTCCCACCTTCCAGTCAAGGATCGTGAGTCCCTGCTGTGACCAAATTCCTTGGGGGTGCAGGTAGCCCTCCCTCCATTTAAAGTAAAGGAGGGAAGCCCAGTGGCTCCTCCAGAAGCCCCAGACCAGATTTACGCTGACACGCACCCAGCAGAACCCACTTTAAACAAGGAGCTGCTCTAGGTTTCACTAACAAAGTCAGCTCTCCAGGTAATTAGTTGTATAAATGGAGCCTCCTTATTCCATGCCACGAGGGGCAGGCTGAAAAAAAACAATGACAGAACACCTGGAAAATAAGCCTCAGTACTGGTCTAAGGCACATGAAGCACAGCCTTCACTGCAGAAGGAAGCTCTGTCCAAAGCCTAGAGGCTGAGGCATTGCACCTCTAGCTTCTTGTCAGCTACTGACTCTAACAGCACCACTAACGAAAACCCCACAAATATTGCTAAAATGTATTCGAAACACTTTGGCTTGTCTGCCATCTGAATTCAGATATTTTGTAGCCAAAATCTGAGGAGACTCTTACTCTAAACAGAGTCAGGACAAAACACTGAAACACCATTTGCTGCAAAACTACCTTGTTACTGTTTTCTTAGGAAGAATACAAGTTTCATTTCAAAATATTTGAGAAATTCCAGTGTTACTGATCTTAGATGGTATGAATCAAAAACCTCAGGTCAAATATACACAGTTAGGAGTTGTGTTTTTTTTTTTTTGTTGTTTGGTTTGTTTGTTTTTCCCCTAAAACAATATAGATTTAGTGAATTATGGAAAATTCTCCTCCAGAGCAAGTTTATTTCATTTAACTCTAAACCGAAATGAGTGAATTTCCCATAGATGCCATGCAAAAAAGAACCCATAATATCCACTCTATACAAGACTTTTGACCATCTTAGCTTGCCTGTGCCAAAGGGTAGCACTGACCACGTTCAGCAGGAAACTCTCATAGAATGGCTTGGGTTGGAAGGGACCTCAGAGATCACCCAGTTCCAACCCCCCTGCCATGGACAGGGCTGCCAGCCACTAGCTCACTGGATCAAACTGCCCAGGAACCCATCCAGCCTGGCCTTGAACACAGCCAGGAATGGGGCAGCCACAGCTTCTCTGGGCAGCCTGTGCCAGCGCCTCACCACTCTCTCAGGGAAGAATTTCCAGGTGAATCCCTTCATGTACTCACATATGGTCTGCATCTCCCTACAAGTGAGAAGCACTTGAGCATCAAGAGCTAAACCAAAATGTCAGCCCACGTGGGCTTTCTATGGATATTCTTTGGGACGTACAAGGCAGGTAGTGTCCCACCTCAGCAACAGTAGACACAGGGGCATATCCTATCCTGTTATTAATATTACCAGCCTTCAGGAAGGAAGCATACCGTAGCTCAAGCACAGCAGGCAGCATGGTATGATATAGGTCAAATGAGAAATGATGAAGTAGAGAAAGAACTATTATAAAACCCATCAACTATCAAAAAACATCAATTTTGTCCATTTCCTTACTACTCTAATATTCCACCAAACATTTTCTTTTGCATCACTGAAAAACTCTGAAAACATTCCAAAGACTTCCTACTTCACAAGAAACTCCCCGAGAAATTCTGGGAGGCAGAAATGTGATTTGTGCTCACACACCTCTGTGACCAGGAGGGCTGGGCATCCTGCCCTGTGCACAGAGGGAGTCAAGCAGACTCAGAGTTTACCCTGCAGAACAAGCAGAGATCTGAAACCTTACATTCAAGGCAGCACATAACCCAAACACAGAAGCAGCTGTGCACCTCTGCAATAAGTGTTCAAAATACCCAGCAGACTTGTTTAACATCCCTAACAGTAAGGTCTGGTCACACACACCATTTTTCTCCCCTGTTCAGGCCACTCAGACTGATGTTGGCTCAGTCAGACTGCAAGTGAGTCTGGCCTCTTATGAGTAACAAAACTCATCTTTCTTTTGTGGATATAAGTTATAATAATAATGACATTTCTTTTAGAGCAAGGCCTTCGGGTTTTACTGATCAATAATATTTTTGTTAATAAGAATCAGTTCCCAGAACTGAATTTCTGAGCTTGCCATGTGCACTGTGGTGGCTCTCTGCAGCAACCCAACAGGCCAAGCAGCTCCTGATGATCACGGAGCTCATTTCTGCAGTGCCACAGAGGTGTTTCTCGGGTAAGATGTCCCAGTGACTACGGCACGGGCCACATGGAGCACGTGAAGATTTGCCCAAGCACAGGCTTGGTGGGATTAGGCCAAGCATGAGCCACACCAGCAATGGCAGAGCAACCGTCACTTGAAGCTTTATACTACAGGGATTGTAACGAATATACAGCTTCTAATCCTGCTTCCTTCTGGCGAAACAATAGAATTACTGTGACTTTATAGCCACCGCCTGTCAGTCAGTGGGCTTTCCAGCACCAGCATTCCTCCCTCACCGCCGACGCGTTGCCTCCACTTGGCCATGAGCCACACGCTAAACCCTCCTCGTGCCGCAGAGCTCGGTTCGGGCGGGATGAACAGGCCCGTTCACGTGCCCCTCTTGCCGGCGCAGAGGGCTGTGGTCATACATCTTGTTTTTTCATTTGCTATAGACATTTGTTCTTGCAGCTGACCATGTGCAGGAGAATTTGCTCATGTTCCAGAAAAGGACAGCTGCACCACAAATTACCTTAAACCTCCTTGCTCCAGGGATTATCTGGGTACAGTGCAGTGTGTGTATCGGAGGGCAGGGGTCTTTTCATACTATAAACAGAGTTATTAACCTCTTGTTTACCAGAAGCACTTATAAACTCTGTAATGGAGACAGGTTTTGTATCACTGATCACTTCTGCCTGGTGGTAACTTTTAGAACTGTCCGTCAGACTGTGCTCAAGGCCTGGCCTGCTTGTCTACCTTCTTCCAAGTTTTGCCTCATGAACTAAGCCTTCTGCTAGCCTCTTGCGCTCCAGAGGCAACACACACAACGCTGGCCTGGGGACATCAGTCCCTCTTGACCACTTCCCCTCTTTCACAGGAACAGCCATGTCACAGCAACATCTGAGCTTTTCCACTCCCCTTCTCAAGCAATGCCTATGACAGTTCTGCCAGTCTTGACCCTTAACACAATTTTGGCATTCACAGGTGGAACTGCATGAGGACCTCAGGAGCAGAAGTAGAGAGAGAAGTAGAATCCAGAGGAACATTTCCATCTCTAAATGTGTAAGCATCACTTCAGCCAAGCTACAGAAGGCAATCTAAAAGCAGGCAGTGTGCTCTGTCACCAGCAAGATTCTGCACAGCCTCAGGTGAGAAACTAGGCAAGGGGCAATCCGTAAAGAAAGCCACTGATGTAGGTCCAAAGAGACAGCCAACTTTTGACAAATCTGAGTAATAATGAAAATGTAACTGTATAACCTTCAAGAAGCAACAACATCCTGACTGTTGAGAATTCATTCTTTCAGTCTTTATTTTTTCTCTCCTTTTTCCCACTAATGCAAACATTTGCTATATAAGGAGATGTTTTACATGTGCTTCACAGCACGTTGTTTATCCTCCCTCTGGCTGAAATCCGCATGCTACCACTTGACTCTTGCTCTACTACAAATACCTGCACTTTGACACTGCAGCAAATCCTCTGCTGCTGCAAACAGATTTGGTGAAGCCCTATGCTTTTCTGCAAACAGAGGTCTTGGCTCTCTCCTCTGCCAACTCAAAGCTCTTGTGCTTGCTATTTGAAAGTTCACACTACACAAGAGCTCGACATACTGAAGACAGAGACATCTGTTCTACAAAACATCAATTTGCCAGTAATTAAGCTAAAACAAGAATGAAAAGTAAATTGGAGCTTCATGAGACACCTTAACATCAACAATGCAAACATTTGTGCAATTAAAATGTGCCTTCAGTCTAACTTCAAACAGGACTCATCAATTGAAGATTTTGCAAGTCTTCATTTGTAACAGGATGCCAACTATTAGGTTCGGAAACAGATTAATCAAAACCTGGACCAGAGATAACGTGCAAAGTAAAACACTTCAAAAAAATCAAGCACCTGAAAAGCACACCATGACCTGAAACTGTTTTCTCAAAAGCATCTTTAAGAGTTACCGAGCACAGCTGCCACCCTGTCTAGAGCAGGGCCTGGTGGCGGTCTGCTCTCATCCCTCACCAGCTGCCTTGTGGCTGCAGCACTCAGCCGTGCGCCGGCTGAGGCGTAGCATTACATCTCACTGAGGTTCCCAGGTATCACACCTATTTGCATGAGGCAGGGACCCGCTGGCAGTGCCAGAGGACACCCCCAGGCCTTGCACCATGGGCAAGAGCTGACTGTGAATTGATTCTCAGGGGAAAACCCTAAAAATTTTGAGTTGATCCACGGTTTATTTTTCAAAATTTCTAGAAACAACTTCAGGTTTGAGGCATCTTTCTTCAGTGTGGATGTCAGATTTTTATTTTCTAAGACAGCTAGGATCTCACATGTTCTAATAGAGAGTCAGATACAAAATATACTTTGACTTTTTATTATTATTTTTTTTAAACACAGAAAAAAACAACAATATCCTCAATGAGATTCCATCAGTCTGTAAAAATTAATCATAGGGTTTTTTTTTTGGTTGGTTGTTTTGCTGTTTCATGTTTGTTTCTTTAAAGGTACTCAGCTTTTCACCAATTGAATAAGGACTTAAGAGTGGTTTTCAATATCCTTTTAATCGTAACCTGCCCTGACAAAAGTACCATGAGCCTCCAACAGCATGATGCGATCTGGCAGTACACTGACTGTTAGATCTAGAGCCAAACACTCCCAAGATCCGGATAACCATGTGGTTTTTTAGTTTTATGCAAATCTTCCATTCAAAATAGATGGTAGCAAAAACTTCAAGCTATTTACATAAGATCATATAATTTCAAGATCACTTGTAATAAACATACAAAGAATATCACTACACATTAGGAACTGAGTAAAGATTTTGCAAGTACTTGCTGTAGCATCTTTCTAAGAAACGCTCCCATCTGCGCCAAAATTTTCACTCTGAATCCAAGTAGCATTATCACCACGAGGCTGTATCAAGGACACATATTGTATTACACTTCTAGAAGTCAAGGGTTAGGTATTGCTGGGAAAACTATGCAACATGAACTCCTAAACTGTACCAGCAGCCCACAGCCACATCAAGACCATTCTAAAAATAAGTTAATTTGCTCTGGTCCCAAAAGAAGAGTAGCAACACGGGCTCCTTGAAATCATCTTCCTTCCACTGTTACCAAACAAGCCATAATCACTATCTGTCAAAGAAATCCTGGACTGAAGCACAAACCACTGTTCTTCACTACAGTGATAAGTTATGAGCTTCAAGGTACATTTGAAAATGAAAATGTGAATGGTGCTTCTGAAATTAAATCTTCAGGCTGCCTTAATTTCATCACACTGACCGTCCTCTGCCTCAGCATCTTGTGGACCTAGAAGAGTATCTCTAGGCTACATTTAAGTCTCAGCCTTAAGAAATCATAAAATGATCTGGCATGGCAAGCAAGGAGAAAATATAGTAGACAAAAAAAAAAAAAAAAAAAAAAAAAAAAAAAAAAAAAAAAAGAGAAAGATGTCAAGAAACGAGCACATTTCTATCCAAGTGCTGTTCACTAATACGAGCTGGAGAAAAGGTTCCACAACTCCTTTCCACTCTGCACTCTGGCATTTGTAGAAATCCAAGTCACCACAAGCTCTGGACCTCACTAGCATTTCTTTCTGATGGTTTCCTTTTTACCAAGGAGTTTATAACACCAGCTCTTCGGACCTGGTGCACATATGTCCACCACCCATGCCTGACCCACCAACTCATTTCTTCTGCTAAAAGGGCAGAACTCTTCTACAGGAGAGCCAACTGTGTCCTACCCTGGCTTTCACTTTTTAAAGCATTTTTTACAGTAGAGTTTCATTGTTACTTCATCTTTTCTCCAAGATAAGGTCTCACCCTTACTGATTTCTTATGAACCAGCACATGGGGATGGTGAGGAGAGTTATGGGCAATCCTGCCTAGGTGGTGGTCTGGTACTCATGGAAAAAAAATGAAAGGCATAAAAAAAGAAAAGAAAAGAAAACAATGTTTTATACTATAATGGATACATCTGAACTAGAATCAAGGAAAGTATATACTCTGTGTGTAGCATATAGTTTCAGACTAAGTATTTATGAATAATACACTTGTAAGAAGAGGTGGTTCCACAAGTGCAGAACATAGACATTGATCAGTCCACAGTCTTTCACAAGTCTGTGGGCTTAAAACGAAACAATAAAAAACACCCAGCCACCCTCCACCTTGGGAAAAAAAGAGCCCGTAATTCTGCCAGCTGGAGCACTGAAAATGTCATCTATTTTCCAATTCCTTTCTGCACATGAAGTGGCTCCGCAATCTGCAGACTCAGGCTTCCCCTTACAGATATCCACACTTCCTTCCTGGGCCCCAAAGCCAAGGAGAGGGCAGAAGTGCCCTCCTGCTCCCGCGGGACAGGGAAAGGCCCCATTTCGGCAGCATTTCCTCCACTCAGACCAGGAAGGGAGAAGAGCTCAGCAGCTGTGATGAAATCCCTGAGCCTGAGAGAGGCTCGCAAACGTGTGGGCTGGGGAGGGGGGATGAGTTTTCTTTCCTAGGAACATGGGATGTAAGGAAAAAAACAGCAGAGATAGCTGGGATGCTGGATAGACCCAAGCTCACGCTGCAGGTAAGTTTATTTCATTAACTGGTGGTTTCACAGCTTAGGGAGCAGGACCTGTGGGACGTACACTGACATTTATCCCAGGGAAGGAGCCCCAGTTCCAGGGTGCCAGTGTCCTGCGCACACAGCTCCGGTGCAATGTGGTGCCGCAGAAACAGGGGAGGTGAGCCTCCCGGTGCCCCACACTTCAGCTGTGTCAGCCAAGGGCAGCATCAGCCCTTCCCATCTGCCCCGTGCTTACAGTACCAGTGCGGTGCAGCAAAGCAAGAACTGCGCTTCCAGACGAGCCACCTGAGACAGCCTGGAGCCTGTCCCACAGCCCAGTTGTAAACTCTCACTTTGGGCACGGGGTCACACCACCTCCTCCAGCACCAGCCAGAAAGCTAGCTGAGGACACGCGGGCTGCTGCTGGGCCATGCCGCCACAACGCGGCATCACAAACTTTCAGAGCACGTGAAGTGCATATAGGCGAGGACGGACTGGGGGGTTGTTCTCCACAACTCCAAAAGAGTTCAGAAATAAAAATAATACAGAAGCCCACACTTATACCCTGTGATTACACTGTTCGATATTAGAACAATAAACATACGCCCCACTCGCTTTCAGTCTTAAGATTTATAACTTTAGGAAAGAAGACAGCACTACTGGAATGAGTTACTGGTTTCTGCACAAATAAAGAACAAAACCAGCCTGAACTGGATGCCTTTTCACCTACAGACATTAGAAAAATGTCATATTTGTTTTTTAAAGCATCCTTATTTTCCATGTGGAGAAACTGAGGCAAAGATAAAATAAGAGCGGAGCACCAAGAAAGGTGCACAAAGCAGGCTGCGGTTGCCCCAGCGCCTCTCGTTGCACCACATATCACCCCATGACGGTCAGCACCATTGCATTTGAGTAGCCACTACAAAGCCCTTGAAACCACAAAATATATTTATGTCTAAATATCGTCTAGCTTAAATCCTTCTGCCATCATCAGGTCTAAAGCAAAGACTTATTTTTATGTGTTTAGGCCCTCCAAAGAAAGAAAAAAAGAATAGAGCTGAAAGAGTTAAAGAGTTTACTGTGCTTTTACACATTTTAAGGGATCATCTTTCAACAATGGCAGTAAAACCAGCATGTAGTCTTAATTTTCTATGGTCGAACCTTGAACGTGAATCATTATATTACAATGTACTTATTGATTTCAACAGGAAGAGGATTAAGCCTAGAAAATCAGGTTAGGAACCTGAAACTGGACCAAGGAAAATGGAATTTTTCTGGTACTAAAAATCTCTTATGTAAAATACATTATAATTTTAAATATGAGATTTGACCATTTGGAAATTTTCTTAACATTTTGAAACCCACCAGAGATGTGACAAGATCAATGAACTGAAAATCTGATTAGTAATTAGTGCTTTGACTAAAACGCCCTAACTTTTCACGTATTTTACAGTAGTATCTACTACTACCTGCTTGTATAAACGGGCACGTATGTAAAATGAAGTTTAATGGAATATCTGGCAGGTACAAAGAGAAAATACTGGTGACCACTGAGTGCTGCTTGTTGGCCACTAGCACCATGCTTCCATCATGTGCATATAGTTCTTTGCCTGGGAATTTCTGGCTCTTCCATGGCTTTAGAATGGAAATTTGGCAAGGGCCAGCCAGAAGACAGAGACGATCCCTTCAGCCCATAAAATACCCCTTGTTTGCCCAGATCTCGTTGCTTCTCTGTTCAGGCAAGGTCCGCCACCTTGCAGCTCCTACGTGCCAGCTGGACCCCAGAGAGCACAAAATGCCATCAACGAAGGGCAGGCTTGGGGTGGGCAGAAGCAGAGAAAGGCATTTATGAGATAGGTACTGCCTTACAAAAACAGTGGAGGATGGCGTGAGCCAGGAGAAAATGACACTACTGGAGTGTTCCCAGTTACACGGGAAAAGGAAAAAATTCTTGTTTAGCTGCAAATCTCATCTTGTCAGTGACCAGATGGCACTAAACTGGCACAGATGACTTTAGATTATTTAGGTGAAATTTCAATCTAAAGTAAAGTGCAGCTGGACTGGAGAATGAAGTCTTAAAAAACACTTTGGAAAAGCATTGAAAAGGTAAGTTTTAAGTTGAAATTGACTACAGGAGAGCTAGGGAGGGACTCTTCAGAAGGGTATGTAGTGATAGGACAAAGAGTAGTGGCTATGAACTAGAAGAGGGGAGATTTAGGCTAGATATTAGGAAGAGATTCTTTCCTGTGAGGGTGGTGAGACACTGGCACAGGTTGCCCAGAGAGGCTGTGGATGCCCCCTCCCTGGAAGTGTTCAGGGCCAGGCTGGATGGGGCTCTGAGCAGCCTGGTCTAGTGGGAGGTGTCCCTGCCCATGGCAGGGGGTTGGAACTAGATGGTTTTTAAGGTCGCTTCCAACACAAACTGTTCTATAATTCTATGATTCTATGAAATACTGAAGTTCTGTTCTTAGTATTTGCACTGTTACTGGACTTGAATTCATGGTCACTTGGGAGTAAGCTCTTTGCACTGAAGTCAAAGGTAAAAAATGCCTTATAGAAATAAGCACGCAGTTTCCCTAGCCCTTTCCACCAGTCAATGTTCTACATTTTTCCAAAGATCAAGCAATGATCTAACCAACAAAATGCAGTTTTCCTTGGATTTTGGCTACCCAAATGTAATATGACATGTGCCAGTACCCTAAGACACCATGCCTCCCTTGGGAGCTGACACAGGGCAGTGCAGAAGCAACATCAGAGGAGGCAAGAGCCACGAGCACCCCAGGATCTGGCACCTCTGCACCAGCTCCAACATGGCCAAAACAGAGCAGGAAAACGAGTTCTGATGACTATTGTATCTGACTAAGGACACCCATCACCAAACAAAGCTTGGAATAGACAGTCAGATATTCAAGCTCCACAACTTGGTGTGGCCAAGTTACACCCAGGGCATGTAGTCTTTGAACACAACAAGCACGCACTACCTACCACACATGGCTTCCCTTTCAGGTAGAAGAAAGCAACAATGGAGTTCGCTACCAATTACTCGGTCATGCATGAAGCAGAGCATCTGAAAAACGTTGCTGCGTTCTGGAAACATACTGCTCTTATTTGATATTACTGTATAAGCAGCAAACTATTTTGTTTTAAAAGCCATGGTAAATTTATGAATGAAACTGTGCAAGAGGGATTTAAGAAGAGATCCATAGCAAGTGTTCATTTGTCTGGATGTTGCCTGCCACCAGGGTAGCATGAAATCATTTGATAATTAGACCCTGGCTACGCAGGATTAGCATACCATAAAAATATAGGGCTGCATTATTTTTATTTATATAACAGATGGACCTTTTAAAAAGGTCGTGCATTTTTAATGAATGCAACGTCACGCCATTGTTGACAGAAGATTTTGAAGATCTGCAACAGCCTAACAAAGCTTAGGAACATTACCTCCCCTCTTCTCCTTCCCTCTCGCATACTGATCATAGAGCTGAGAAACAATTGTGAAACGGTGCTATGAATTTAATTCCAGAGATTAACTTAAGTACAGTATTTACAGAGCATTAAGTTGAGGGACACGTTTTCTTTAATGTACATTGTAGGTGGTTACAGGACTCCCACTATCAAAGCCTCCTGAAGGTCCCATGCTCCTCATTTAGGCCCAGAACAGAGGGTTGGGACAGAGAAGTAAGACTACAAACAACTGATGAAAAATACAGTACTGAAAGTACTAAGCAGTATTTTGAAGGCAAAGCAGCATCTGGATGGATTGCCATTAAAAACAGAAAAGTACAGGGCAGTGGGGAGTGGATACACATGGCAAACCTACACTCACAGAACAGCAAGGGCTGCACTCAGGCCCATTGCTACAAGCAGCACAGACATGGTGTTTTGCCTCCATCATCAAGGGAATTTTTCACTTATCTCTGATGATGAAACTTATAAGATCCTTTGGATACTGATTCCCACTACTGGTATGTACTCCAACAAAATAAGGAAGATGCTGGAAAACCATTTTTTAAAAAATTATTTCATTAACTCCAGCACTTTTGTTAGATAGCAGTGTTCTTCTGAAAACTTTTCACTCAGAGCACTTGGGGTTCCAAGAAAACGCATAACCTGGAGTGCAGTATCAACTTCGAGATCACCCCATGAAACTGAATGTGTACAAGTCTGTGGGGCTCAATGACATGCAGGGTGCTGAAGGAACCAACTGATGTGGCTGCCAAGCTACCCTTAGTCACATTCAAAATGTCACAGCTGCCAGGTGAAGTCCCCAGTGAATATATAAAGGGAAACATCACTCCTGTTTATAGGAAAGGGAGAAAGAAAGACCTGGGCAACTACACGCCAGTGAGCCTCATGCCTGTGCCTGGGAAGATCATGGAGCAGATGCTTCTGAAAGCCATGCTAAGGCGCTTGTGAGATGAGGAGGTGATCCGGGACAGCCAGCACGGCTTCACCAAGGGCAGGTCGTGCCTGACTGGTCTGGTGGCCTTCTGTGTTGGAGTGGCGGCATCACTGGACCAAGGAACGGCAACGGATGTCGTCTACCTGGACTTGTGCAAGGACTTTGACACGGTCCGGCACCATATCCTTATCTCTAAACTGGAGAGACATGGATTTGATGGGTGGACTGTTCGTTGGATAAAGAACTGGCTGGAGGGTCGCAGCCAAAGTGTTGTAATCAATGGCTCTACATCCAGGTGGAGGCTGGTCATGAGCGGCGTCCTCCCATGGCACCCCTCCTGTGACAAAAGGCTGAGGGAGCTGGGGTTCAGCCTGGGGAAGACAAGGCTCCAGGGAGACCTCATTGCAGCCTCCCAGTATTTAAAGGGAGCTTATAAACAGGAGGGAGACTGACTTTTTACACGGTTTGACAGTGACAGGACAAGGGGGAATGGTTTTAAACTAAAAGAGGGGTGATTAAGGTTAGATATTAGGAATAAATTCTTTACCCAGGGGGTGGTGAGGCCCTGACACCAGCTGCCCCAACCCTGGAGGCGTTCAAGGCCAGACTGGATGGGCCTTGGCCAGCCTGATCCAGTGGGTGGCAACCAGTCCACGTCAGGGAGTTGGAGCTGGGTGGGCTTTAAGGCCCCTTCCAACCCAAGCCACTCTGTGATTCAGGGTTGCTCCTGCCCCATCATCCCCTAACCACATCTTGGTAGAACTCAACGGACTCCAAAATTTCTCATGAACAAGATGGGAGAAGCTTTTAGGTGTGGAGGAGACCAAGGAAACATTTCCAACATGCAAGCCCATAAGGAGCGTGGCATCAGGACTGAGATTGGTTGCAAAAGAAACACTCATGCCTTGGAACATCTCAGAGGAGCTCAGCAGGAGCTGCCCTGGTTTGCCTGAGTGCTTCAAGGGTACAGCTGCAATCCCGTCATACTGGCAGTGAAAAATGCTTTCAGAATAACAGAAAAAGTTTACTTTGAATTATTCTTTTTATGCTCCTGCATAGTCAATAATTTTTTTTTTTTAATTAAATTTTATATCACAACGATCATTGCTAGAGCGCAAACAAAGCTGAAGTGGGAAAAATAACTTTGGCAGCACAAGTTTGACGCTGCAGTTTAACAACCGTGTTCTTCAGGTATGGCATGGGGAGAAGCCAGGGACTGAGACTGGGGATTTTCACATGTAAGTCCTGAAACAAATACAAGAGAGGGGAAGCTATTCCCCAAACTGAGCATACACTGCAGCTGCAAAATCTGCTTCCAACGCGTGCTAGCTGTTCGCACACAACGTAGCTTTAAAGAAGGTTATGGTAAACCCATGTATAACAATAACTGATACTAATGGCTAAATCCTTTTCGTCTCCCAAAACTGAAAACGAGCTAACTGTAAAGCAATGTTTTCCCTCACTGCATCCGATTGGACTGTGAAATTAATTCCTAGAGGATACCATTGAAAAAGCTTGGTATGATTCATAAAAAAAAAAAAAATGGAGACTTTGCTATTACAGTTATAGACACCCTGTCAGTATACTTGCCTAAAAATGTAAGATTTGCAGGCAAAATTCTAAAGCATTCTTTTTATTCCAAAAACACAAACCTAAGAGTCAGCTTGTCTTGCAGCTTATTGAGGAGACAAGTGGCTGGAAACAGGCTGCCTGGCTATACAAGCTCCAAGTCCAATACATAACAATGACCTTCATGTGCTCACAATCAGGTTATCCAGTAACCTCGAACCACTCCAGCAATATATAAGAATAATGCTTTATACAGGTGATTAACCATCATCTCTTATGTCTGGCTAAAACAGATTTGTTTGTGTGGGGTGGGATTATCTGAGGAAAAAAAAAAAAAAAAATCAAAACACAACAACTATCTTTTCTGATAGGAAATGCGGGACGTCATTATTAGTGATGCTCTAGTTTTGCAGTCATTTTATCTGACTAAAATCTCCGCTCCACTCAGTGCACTGATATCATATGCCAAGAAGTCAAGGGGATGAATGGTGTTGCAACACTGGAGAGGCAGACAACGTTTACCTCGAAGATCTCAGAAACCAAAAGCTGAGAATGCAACATCACACTTCATTTCTCAAGATCCAAGCCAACGCCTGCACAATAAAAGGTCTGCAAAACAGAAGTGCTTTAAATTTCACTCACTTCAGAGATCTTTCTCAGCCAGCGTAATGCCTCGTAATGGTGATAAACGCATTGCATCTTCCCAAATTCAGCCAGACACGCAATGAATACAGCTAGCTGTGCCCTCTCATCTGGAAGATTTGGCTGACGATGGCAACCTTCTTCAGCTCTGCAGATACAGGGACAGTGTAAGTACAGCTGTCATAATAAATGAGCATGCTTTAAGACATAAAGGCAAAGCTAGAGGAAGCAAATCTATGTTGTATTCAGGTTTACACTATTCAAGTGCTTCCAGCCCTCATCACCTCTCAGCAGGCCAGATAAGATGTCATATACACTATGAGACTGGCTGATTTTAGGGCCTGCAAAGCCATCTTTGACCTTTAAGGGCAAACTTCATTCCATCTAATTTTCATGACAAAAAAATAAGGTTCCTAATCACATCTTGTCATCCAAGTTCTATATACAAAAAAAAAAAAAAAAAAAAAAAAAGGGAAGTTGGTATATCTGGAGGATGATTCACCACATGCATATTAGACCCTTATTTGAGGATGGGATGAGTCACTCCCTGAAAGTACCTCTCTGGTGATAGACGGAACCTACGCAACTGAGTTAATTCAGATATCTCTTTTAAACAGCTGAAGTCAGCTGATACAATCAAAGCCTTGGTCAAAATCTGCACAGAAAGCAGACATGAGGGGATGGCTGTGAGGTACTGTTTCCAAAGAGGTTAGACATCTTCATCACACTGAGAGGGGATTTTTCCCAAAAAATCACCATCTGTATAGCAGCTGTTACTTCATTTTAATTATTATTGTCTACCCACTTACGCTGGGAAGAAAGATGATGGCGTGGGCAGAGGTAAGAGCGAGGATGGAATTTTCTGAATGTTATTTGCCTGACTTCATGGACTGCACACTTGAGAGGCCATCCAAGGTGATGCAAGTTATTTAACTCATGACTAATAGTCCACATTGAACTGTGGACCACCAGATGCCAATATTGCACATTAATCAATTTACCAGGCAGCAGTATCACTGATTACATAAAGCATTACTCAGGAGGCTGTTACTCTGAGACCAGATCACGTACTAATAAGCCAGACAGTGAGAGTTTAGATTGCACAACTGATAGTATTGTATTTCTTTTCAAAGGCCTTTCTTAATGGCGAATATCCATCACATTCAAAGTGATGCCAGCTGCTAAATTTATATTGTCCCACAAATCACAGCTGGGTAAGCTTGCTTGAAGTAATGCAAGCAAAGTGTTTCTTAAAGGAGGTATCAATGAGCAGTTGGTACCATAGCAAACAAACAATGTTTTCATACTCAAATCACTGACTAAGTGTTTCATTTAAAGATGGAAAACAGCCTAGCATTAGAAAGATCTGAAGTCCTACCTTCAACAAGATACAAGCCTAGGGTTTTTCCATGCCTGCACTAGGAATGACTTTAGTGGAGAAAGCTTGTAAGAAGAGTATGACCCTCAGCAGTGCAGTAAAATTTTGAGACTTGTGAAGAGCATTTAACAAGCCTCAACTTCCTGAAGGTTGGTGTTTTGCTCACACAAAAATCTATTTTGATGTTAAACAAAAAGTTCTTCTTTGTGATGTTGGAGATCAAGAGAAAAGAAAAATGCTGCTTCACACTTTTATTTCCCCTCTCCTCCAAAAATATATAAATAAATAAATGAAATAATAAAACAAAAGAAGAGCCTGTCGCCTAACTGCTCAAGAGAATGATTAAGAATTTAGATTGGGTTTCTTTTGTTTGGGACAAACAACAGTGCACCCAGCGGGGTCTGCCAGAAGCAAGGCAAGTACGAGTCATTTGTTTAAAGCAGTCACCTCAGCAGCATTTTTAGTTAAGTTAAATGGAGATTAACCTGCCTCTTGAAGTTCTACAAATGGCCTTAAGGACAACAAACTACAAGAAAACTAGAGGGCATTAGCAGGGGGAAACTCTGTCTTCCCATGGCAGCTACCACAGTTGCACACTTATGGAATGTAGTAGGGCTGCTCTCCCACCACCAGGACTCACCTCTTCTAAGCAGATTTAAGAACCTGATGAGCCACACCACCAAGCTAGTAGAATTCAGTTTTAAAAGCACAGACTTTACAACATCAACAGCAGATTTAATTATTCTCTTGCCACTTTCACCACAGGAAGTCATCTTCTATAGCATAAAAGATTACGTTTTCAAACTTTTCTCCCAGCCCCACTAGGGCAGGCCTGAGGAAAGCCCTGCAGCCCCTACCAAGGCAGCTAAGACCACATTCTTCTCCCCAGCTTTACAGCCCACTGGCCCCATCCTTGCTTCCAAAATAAAGGCCAGTTCAGGAAGACAACACTCCCCACACCCTCACAGGACATCCTCCATGCTTCTTTTAGCCTCACCTGAGCAACCATCCCACTCCTTCTGCCCTGACTGTGGGGGCAGCAGCAGGCTCCAGCTGTTGCCCATTGGCCTTTAAGGCAGAGGCAGGTGAGGAGGCTGCTCCTTAACCCCTTCCAGGCCATGGCCCCCCAGTGCCCACCCCTCCTCTCTGAAATGTTGTGAGACCGTTACAGCAGCACAAACATTTTCTCCTGCTTTATGCTTCAGCTTGTGAGGGACTAAACTCTCCTTCCCCAGGGCACTGTGCTCTGTTCTAACCTTCAACTCCACTGCTACCCCACCTGAGTTGGCTTTCCAAAACTACCTGGTATCTGTGGGACAGGCATCCAAGTTCTGTTTGTTTAAGTTCTGAGGTGCTGTGCCTCTCTCTGGAGAACCACTTGGTACCAAGCGACAGTGCTGCTTCCCCCAGAAGCCTGGCAGAGGCAGGTGTAGCTCCTGGTGGAACTGGCCCCACTCCCCCTGCTCACCTCCAGCTGTGAGGCTGAGGCAGCCCAGGCCTGCAGGGGCCCTGCCCCATGCTGCTTTTTTTTTTAGATTCCTAGGGTACAGTGTTTGCAGTGGCGGAGTTATACAATGTCTCAAGCACTTTTGTGAAGTTTCTGAATGCTCCCTTTGTTGTGGCTCTTGGCAATGAACAAGCTTGGGACTTTGCAAAGCTCAGGCCATGGGACATTGAGATAAAAAGTTCTGGTTTGAGGAGTCAGGCTCTCACATTCTCGGCCATGAGGATGCTGTGTGTCCAGAGAGTAAACCTTGCACAGTCACACATTTACTAAGAGGGATGAGAACCTGGGACCCCCTCCTCTTCAATACTGCAAGAGATACACTGAACCAGCATCTGGCCTGTTGAGCCTGATACAATGTGACAAACCTTTCCAGGGAATGAGAACTGTACGGCCAACAAGGAGGGAGAGAAGGGCGGACTGAGACACCATAAAAACCCGCTAATCCTGCACAGGGGCTCTCCCTTTCCCCCCTTCCACTACTGCTTGAGCAAGTGCTGCCCACCGACACCACTGGACCCCTGGAGACGTCGGACCACTAGAGACATCAGAGGTCCGCAGTGGTGACTACCTATCTTTCTTGCTTTCTTTGCCCTTCTCTCTCTCTCTCATCTAATAAGACATTGATTCCTGATTGACATTTGGCCTCGTCTGTGCCCTAATTCTGAGCAGCAGTATTTTACAGCAGTCTCCAGATCACAACACTCTTCTACAAAATATTACAGGACATCTTTGTTGAACTCGCTGGAGGGCACAGTTATGGTTTCTGTTGCTGCAAAAGTGATTTTCCTTCCATTGACTCGTTTTACTTTTATCATTGTGAGAACTTACGTAAAGGCTCCAGTATTTTACAAGCTTCTAGCGTGTATGTAACTTTAAGAGTAATATAGGCGGGACTAACACCATGATGGAAGAATGCCTTTATCCCAAACAACACACCTTCATTGCTATATACCCTTTGCATTTGATCTACACTAAAAAAAAAAAAAAAAAA
>VXAV01001685.1:240032-254740 GCA_013399715.1 Alectura lathami
AAAAAAAAAAAAAAGAATTTATTAGTAAAAAAGAAAACTAAAGCTGTTCTGGGACTCAGATTTTGTTGCCATCCAAGTGCCTCCTGTAGGAAAGCATCAGAAGACATCCAGAGCCAATTAGGGTCCCTGTAGTTCTGAAGATGTGGAAGTACAAGTAAGGCCAAATCTTTTCCCAGCTGAGCTGCTTTGTGCAAACACAGAGTAAGGTAAATACAAGAGAAGGGCTTGGATTGCTTTGAACTAACCACAGACAGACAGGCTAAGCATCTGCGAAGGAATTTAACACTGATCAAGGGATAAAAGTGGCTTCCTCTGTCACACCGCAAGCAATATGGATCTTTCCTCCTGTTTCTCTCAGCATAAGCCTAATGTTTACAAAACCAGAAGCAGGAACTTAACACAATGTTTATTATTTTACTCCTTAACTAGAAACACACCAGAGTGTTTGATTATCGTTACTGGACACCCCACGCTCTGCTTCCTACTCTTGCTGCATGACAGAAGCCAGTATTAACTTGCTGATAAAACTAAAAGTTGAATGATTGGCTCTCAGATGGTTTTCAAAGTAACTGCCTTGTGCTGCTGGAAGCAATGAGCATTTTACCCTTAGCTTGAGAGGCAACAGGAGGGCCTCAGCCTCGGGAAGCTCAGTGGCTGCCGCAATTCTTCTTTTGTTCAGCCCCTTATTTCAGCAGCTGAAGTTTTGCACTGAAAACCATCTTCCCTGAGAGCAAAAGAAACAGCTCTCTATTAATTCCTACCCTCTAAGATGACATCTGCCAGGTGGTATAGAGAGTGACTGAAGTTCACCTTTGCAAATGCAGAAATTTGAATTTTAGGTGCTTGAAGACTTAGCTAAACACCTTGTAAATAGCTTTTTTTTTTTTTTTTTTCCTGCTTCTCAGTTTGTAGTTTTCTGAAGCATATGACTTCTGAAAAATAAGTTAGTAAACACCATGTGTTGTTTCTATCATATGATTGTAAGCTGCTTCAACAATGATAATGAAATTAATTGTAACAAAACAAGACTTCCTGGTGTTTATTAGATGCTGTAAGAATGAAATGTACAGTATACAAAATTGATATCAAAAGTGTTCACAACTGATTTTAACAACACATTTTTTCTTTGGATTAACTACACACAATCAGCTTTCTAACAAGTTATACTGAAACTTATCTCTATATTTTAGGATTATAAGCATATCACTGCTATCTACAGTTCCATCTACAAAATTAGAGCAATAAAATTTTTGCTGCATCTTGGCAGCATTACGAAACAGCAATTGTAGTTTAGAGGAGAAAAAAGAGTAGTTCATTACAGCAAAATGTTAATTGTACAAGTTCATTAACAAAACTGCTTTTGAAATTCCAAACCTTACAGTCGTACATTTCAATATCAAATACTTGGCATAAGGAGTTACATTCTACTACATACACGACAAAGATTTTCAGCTTACATTTTCCTTTTATAGAGATTCATAATCCCGTTGTTTTTTTTCCCTAATGGATTTTCACATGTCCAATATCAGTGTAAAACCAAGTTCATTCTGCTAAAGAAACAGTTTAATATTTCAGAAAATGACCATTTTCATTTAAACTGTTATCCATTAAAAGGATTGTAAAATGGTTTTCATTTGTTAAATCTCTGCATTTTCTGTTTATGTCATAATGTTTAGAAGAAATAAAAAGTTACTAAAAAGTTACTACTAATGACTGATCTAAAACGGTCTGTCTGTCCCACACACTACATGTTGGCCACAATACTTTCTACTACAATATAAAATACACTGCAAAACCCAAAATTATTACCAGGGAATATTACAAATAGTTATTAGCAGTGACAATGTTTCCCTGATTAAAAAAAAAAAAANNNGAAGTGAAAAATTTTCCCCAATAAAAAAAAAAAAAAAAAAAAAAAAAAAAAATCTCTAATTTTCCATTCATACTCTACTTTGCAGTAGGAAGGTTATTTAAACTGAAAAATTCCCTTATTGTCCAAACATTTTTTCTTAATAGACACTGAATGTATTTGCACAATTGCAGTGCATTCAAAATAGTAGCCTGCTGCCAGAAACTTCCAGGTATCAATGGTTTAGAACAGGAATGGCTGCCTCAGAGAACAAAATAGATGGTGTTCTTTCTCTTGGGGTGTCTCAAATATAAATCACCTTTTAAGTTGGCACATATCACAAGAACTCTTGGAACAATCCCTATGAAATGAACATGAAGACAAATCCCAACACAAATGATGCAAAGCCATTCTTCAGAAATTTAGAAGAGTCCAAAAATGTTGTTGTTCCTGCATTTCTTTAACATCAAGCTGGTAAAATTCATTGAATTGGATGTTTTGTTTTGTACAGATAAAGTATTCCATTTATGCTGGGAACAGCTGGCTTGCTGTTTTCTTTCCATGCATGTATTTGTTCTTAAGACCACTGGCAAGAACAGTCTGTAGGCTCTTGGATTGAATAGCTGACCCAGGTGGAGTTACTAGTGCAATACAATTGCACAGTTCGTCTCTGCAGTCCAAGCTCCCTGCAGCATTTGCAGAACCTTGCGTACGTGTTGATGTTGTAGTTATAAATGCTTGCAGACGGGCACTTCCCATCACATGAAACAATGTTCACCTGGTAACAAATACAAAGAATAACCAGCAAGTTTAAACAATTAGGAAAGAAAGTTAGGAGTTCATAGAATCATAGAACTGTTTGAGTTGGAAGGGACCTTTAAAGGCCACCTAGTCCAACTCCCCTGCAGTGAACAGGGACACCTACAGCTGGATCAGGTTGCACAGAGCCCTGTCCAGCCTGACCTAAGTTCCTAAAAAAGTTTAAAGAAATTAGGTGCCCAAATCCAACTGCAAAGCAATAAAAAATTAGGGGTTATTTATTCTAGCCATTTATGAAATTCCACTACACTTGAGTAATAGACACAAAAGTACGCTGTCTAGATAGGTCTCAATTTTTATCTTATTGAGCTTAATGATGACTTTCATGTTGATTTCAGTAACAGCAGGTTTTGGCTATTAAAAGACGTAAAGAATTTCAGTGTTTAATTTTGAAGTATTCACAAAAGCCTTGGCTTGAAAGTGGCACTGGATGTTCCAACAACTTCTTACAGTACTAACTGCAGCAATAGTCTCATGCAGTGTTACTATGCTGGCAGCAATAAGGAGGAATATAAAGAAACAACCCTTTGGAAAGCCAGTGATCACTGTCACTAATTATACAAAAACAGTAATACAGATTGTAACAGAAAGAGACACAGAAACTCATAATTTTTTCCAGTCCAAGAGTCAGGTTTTGCATTGCTGTTTGAAGCATTTCTCAACACTGAGACTAGATTTTCTGGCTGTGCAACAGTTTGCTCTACAAAATATATCCAGTGTCACTCTGGAGGTGACAGCTGTTACCCTACCCTCTTCTATTACAGCTTTTTCAGGTGCTCTTACACATCCCACACAAGATGTCTGCACTCTTGTTGCTGCTCATGCTGCCTTACTGCCCAGCGAGAGACTGGTGTCTTCCTGCCGTAAATCATTCATCAGACACGCAGATAGCGCCTCACTCCTCCTACACATACCACAGTATGCCCTTGCTGCTGTCTGAAGATGAACTTCAGGACCCAAGATTCCTGTCTTTGCTGGCCTTTAAGTGGCATTTAAGTATTTTCCCTGGACAGATGGAAAAGTAAATGCATCTGCAGTAGTTTTAACTCCAGTGTGTCATTGGCAAGTGGCTGATATATCAAGTTAATTTGCACATAGTAATTTCATGGTGGGGTGAAATGAGAGCTTGGATTTGCACTGAAACAACATGAGCCTAAAAGCATTCAAAAGCAGGAGATACATCCTCACTTCTCTTATTAATTGAGAAGATGATTGCTGAGAATGTAAGGAAACATTAAGACAGTTCTGTGAACCGCAGAAACTTCTGCCTCTGTGAGAGAGATGCAGACAACAGCATTGTGAAACTTTTGCTCCCTTTCATCCTTTATTTTTACTACCCTATTGAAAGAATTTTTAACAGTTATTTACTTACTGGTGTGTTACTCCTGCAGTCATTCTTGCGGATGGTCATTCGAACAGTCACCTTTTTACAGAATTTTCCGTCCTCTTTACCTGCAAAATGGGCATTGATTGAAAAATATTAGCTCAAACTTCAAAACATTTCAGAGACAAGAATATTCCTCAATATTTTATGGTGTCAAGCAACAAAGTAGAATATGCCCAGTACATCATTACACATACAAAGCTTCTTTGACAAAGTGATGTTAGCCCTACCGTGCATTGAGATTTCTGCTTTTAAAACATTCTGTTGTATTCATTAAAGCATATGTCGCCTATCTCCAATAATAATTCTAAAAGGTTTGCTCTTTGTTCAGAAGCCTTATATGAGTAAGTCCACTCCATCTTTAACAAAATTTCGTAAAATTGATCAACTACTCCCGTGAGATGGCTTGTTAATCCATAAAATGCATTTTTATGCATTTTAATAATAATAACTGAATTCCACTGCTATAAAAAGAAAAATTGAAGAAAAAAACACAGCACCAAGATCTGAAAGTAATTAAGGCTCGGCAGAGGGAATGGGGAGGGGTCTTCTGTTTGTTTTTATTAAATAAGAAAAAGAACATAAGTGAACAAATTAAATGTTTTATTTACATTTTCATTATCATTATGTTCACATTTTTTTCTCACAAAAGTATGTACAAAGTATGTGATGAAATTAGAAAGGTGCAAAGAAGTCAAGAAATGAAGTAAGAGCAGCTAAACTTGATTTAAGGAGAGGATCCTGGACTTTTTGAAGAAAAGCAACAAAGTTCAGTCTAAAATTCAATTGTCTGGAGTCAGAAAGCACAGTATCTTCTTCAGATGATCCTCGCTGTGTGGAGGAGACCAAAGATCTGTAAGAAAAACAAATAGATCATGCCGCTGTAAAAGCTTCCACAGTCTCGCGGATTTTACACAGCATGACGCAGACCCACATGTCTCTCCACTTACAAAACTGCATTTTCTTTCAGCCAATAAATCCAGAAATGTTAGCTCCACAAGAGCCAGAGCAATGAAGGACTTCTTGGTTTGGCCAATGTCTAGTAATGAACCGTGACAGAGGTTTATTACATCTTAATGCCCAAAGTCAACTGTCAAATCAGGTTAAACTGCTTCCAAAAGATAAACTTTTTGTGTTTTTGTTTGTTTGTTTGTTTGCTTGTTTTTAACAACATAAGGACCTGCTACTGGATCTAGGCATAGCAGAAGTTTCTAGAATATGAAACAAAGGAGAGCAGTGAAAATTCCTGGAAGGAAATAAAAATCTACAATCAGAAATGGTTACTACTACTCAACTATTATTATATTACATTTGCTTAGGGAAAAAATAAATTGAGAAAAGAAGCAAGAAATTACTTTAGAACATAAAAACTCACCATTGTTTCATGTTTCTCACAGTCTTATTCATGTCCCCACTTCTTCTACATTACACGTGGTGTGTAGGATGGGGAATTCAGTCCTGCTGTCGCTATGACTTCATCTGGGCTACAGTGAAACTACGTCACATTTCATAAAGAAATAAATACATAAAGTATTTCTATGTATGTACTTTCATATCCAGTGGCTTTTAATGAGCTCTAAATGTGGTATACTTTGCCCTAAACAGCCTTTCAAAACATGGGAGCGTCTTCTTATATGGGTCGTGTTAATGAGTTTCATGTTCTGCATGGTCAAATATCCCTGCTTGTTTCTTGTGTTTAATCAACAGCCTTGTCATTTAGGGTGATGTCAATATGAAGGAGTAGTACAGATTTCGCTGCAGCATTCCCAGAGCCAGGAAAGTAATTTAATGAAGGATGTACCACTCAGCAATGTACAACATCACAGTCAACATCATTTCTCTTAAAGATGGGTGGAGAAGTTTTTCACAAAGTACAAATGCCAAACCAACCGCATTCATACCGTGTTACAACTCCAAAAGTTATTATCCTCTGTCAAAAAGAACACAGAAAATCTCCAGTTTTCATGGAGTAAGCACAGGCTTGTTATTTTCAGCAACTGTCCTAGCAATGGCAAGGGAAGAAACGAGCTACTTCTACTGAACATGCCACTGGAAGCAAAGCTATATGATACAGCATCTGCAAAAAACCAGTTATTTATTAAGTTAGCTTTAACAAGCAAAGCCATTAGTGTCTATTTTCTGCTGCCCTGCAAACATAATGGAATCAGCCTCCATTTTTTAAACACAGCTATTTTACCCATGCAGCAAGCTAAAGTCTACGCAAGTGCCTACTACCAGCAGTACATTGTTGGCTAACAACAATGCACTGCCCGCGTAGTGCAGGATGAGAAACAAAACCCAACCACAATGTGAGCCATTCTGAACCACGAGCAGTCACACTACGCTGCAGCTTTTGGTGCAACTGGGTAACGTAAAGCCTGATGCTCCTATCAGGGAGTACATTGTTGGAAATCAACAATGATGCTGTTTGGGTTGATCCTACTCATTTCCAGGAAAAGTACCTGTATTACAGCTAGCATAGGCTGTAGGAGTGACTGGGCTAACAGGGAATGGGAGGAACAGTGGCACTGAAGAACCTGGTAAGAATATTACATATTGAACAGATCATAAGTTATAAAGGATTCCCTATCAATGTGAAACATTTTGGAGCTATAAGATTTCAACATATGTGAGAGAAGAATTCAGCCTTACAAAGTCTGTGTATTATTTGCATTGCACAATGTAAAAACCAGCAACAATTCAAACATACTGCCTGGGACGCTGCATTGGACCGTGGACCAATTACTTATACTTGTTCTTTAAGCGGTTCAATCCCAGATGTCTTCAAAAAAGTTCGCTGTGATCTATGGTTGTTTAAAGAAGACAATTGTTGGGGCTGCAAGAATGAAATCGCATAATTTTTCTCTGAGAAGTGTTGGTAAAAACTCTCTAGATTTTCCTGGAACTCCTGGGGCTTACACAGAGGACTTCATTTTAGAAATGAAAGCAAAAATCACAAAGGTTTCTATGATAAAGTACTTCAAAAGAAAACGACATGCTGATAACCCTCGTCATAAACTGCTTCACACAATTACAATTGACTGATAGTTCTCATGCCAGATTTGTTCTGACTTAGATTTAACTGCATGATTCACTGTCCCTGCTGTCTATGAACAGCTGTGAAATCAACTACACGAATCTACTTCCAAATGCACGCCTCAGAAGTCACTGGGTATTTTTTCAGTGTTCATTTTATGATGTATGCGCTAGATCAATAACTTTATTTTGTCTTAGTTATTTAAGAGTGTGCCTATAATCCTTCTCTAAATATAAAAGCAGTATCTTCTGCCTTGCTGAAAAGGAGCTTAATAGATTTTTAACCATCTTAATAAATGTTTTGTTCAGAAACTGGCTTGTATGGCTGCTAAAGCACTGAACAGTAATGTCAGATAATCTCAAGACCAATCTCTAAGAGCCAGCAGAGAATCAGCTACGGAACTAGGAACAAACACTTAAAACACAGCTCCGTGTTTAGTGAAAAATCATGAAGACGTATTACCATTCCCTTGTAGTGATCAGGAGCAGGAAAAATGCAGATCTGTCACCATTTCAAGAACCTTTACTACAAATGTAATACCTAATGGATGAAACCAAAAAGCATGTCCCGGCTGGCACCACACATCGCACTGCACTAACTCTGCACACGATGCCTCCCACGTCTGGCAGTCATGATCAAGTCCCATCCCACCCAGCAGCAAGTATTGGCACCTTTCTCTCACTCTCTCCTACAGTTTATCTCCTACTATCCTTAACTCTTAGGTCACAGTTCTAACCAATTATGCAAACAAAGTGAGATTTTTGTACCTTTGTTAAGGTAAAACGGTACTGCCCAGTAAAAAAACCTCTCCTTTTCAATTGCTTATAACATGCCAACTTCAGGTATTTGAGCCTACATTCTTCAGGCTAAGTTCTTCACTAGATAAGCCTAAATGCTTCAGCTGCATATCAAGATGTTAAGAAAAAATGTACTTAGCTCATGATTTATGATAAGAATGAGCAAATTTAGAACATACTCTGTAGAGAATTATTTTATTTTTTTCCAGGGTCCCTTTACTAACTCTCATATGCATCATAACAGATCTTGGTAATCAAGTAAGGGGGATATTTTTTCTTTGTAAGTTGTTTTAAAAGACTGAAAGCTGTTGAAATATGTCTACTAACAGAACTCAAGACTATATTACAATTAGTGAAGTATCTACAGCATTGACTTACAAACAGCACAGATCAATCCTTTTCTACCAAATATGATGATGTGACTGTTGCTGAATAACGTTTTAGCTTACTTTCCAAAACATAGTACCTATTATTATATTAAATGCAGTAATTAATATTTTAAGAGCTTTACATGAGAACTACAAAATACTCAAGGTCGCAACGTTAGTGACTTGTCCTGCCACAGTCAGCATCAGTGGAGTAAATCCTTCATCATTAAACCACTTTTTTTCTGATTATCTGCACTAGCTTCACTAGTAGTCACATAAATGAGACTGGGAAGAACACGTCCCCCGAGATCAGTGAGATCAGAAGTAAGCTTCCATGCAGTATAGAATCAAAATTATTTCTAAGGTAACAACAGATCAGACAGTCTTGTGAGTCTTAATGAGTGGCAATTTGTGAGTTTCATTAATCACTTACATGTTTTGCAGCATCCTTCCAGAAATGGCACAACATAGCCTCCAACCTAACCAAGAAAGACAATTAAAAAAAAAGGGAAAAAAGTCAATTTTTTTCAAACGTTCAAGCCAATATATCCATTGGCTATTGGCTATCTATTACACTACTTGGAAAATCTTCAAGATAAAGCTCTGCAATTAACCGGTATAACGTTATAACCTTATTCAGGGAAAAAACTCTGAAGAACCAGTCCATTGTTATCAGTGAGAAAGATTTGCAGCTGCTGAGTTATTTTAGCGCTGTTCCCTGCTGGTGTGCCATCACTTGTTAAGGAGAGCATCCTCCCATCTGCATGTAACTGTAGAATGAGAGCTTGCTTCCTGCATACGTTCGCTGGCACTTACTCTAACCTCACTGAACAAATTCAAAGCAATAGAACCTTTGCTTCTTCTGCAGATCTAGTCCAAAAAGCCTTCTGTCTCAATGTTGAAAACATTTTCCTAACATGCAGTCTCATTTTCTCCAATGCTTCTTACCACGGCAATGAATCAAATCATTACACACAAAGCCATTTATAAAGAAGCTATTCAACCCAGAAAATCATCCAAGTTCAGACAGCTGCGTGAGGACGTAGTTTGGTATTACAAACCTCCAGTAAAAGAGAAAATATTTTCTGAGAGTGTTATCTCAGGCTGTGCAGCTGGGCAGTCTGGTGGCACACTACACTTGTATAGCTAGAGCTGTTCATCTCCAAATATTTGGGCAAAACTGTGGGCATTGCAAGAATTTATACACTTCTCCCTTCTTAATGTCAGAGAGTCTTTCGTCAGTGTTAATCTTCTCGTGCAATCAGAAGTCATAGGTGGAAGATGAACAATGGGGAGCACCGACCTTTACACATTCAGTTTCATTGAAGGGTGGGCAGCCAACTGAAGATGCAACTAGAACTGGTCCTATTGCTGTGTTAATGCATTCATATCGGATGCAGTTGGAAATCCAAATAGCACCAGGCTGTTAAAAATCATAGAACAGAATCTTTACTTAGCAACTCAGCAAAAACACCACTACAAATATTTATCATACAATTCCCCTGAATGCAACTTTGAAACAGAAGTAATACTTACAGCAAAGTATTATTTAGATGCACATTAAAGATCTGTGTAAGTACAAAACTTAAAGTCCACTAAATCATAGAAGCAGGTTCTAAAATAATCAAGCTATTAGTCTCCGGTATATCAAAATCCCTTAATCCTTGAAGACAGATATATGATTGACTCTCTAAAAAATAATGGGGAGTAAATGCAAACCTATTCCTCATATTTGGCCAAATAAAGCTCTTCTTTGCACAATTTATATGGCAATGTGTGTTTAGTATTACATGACTTTTTTCTTCTAAATATTTTGAGGGAATAAGACATTTATAAACTTACCTTAAAATTGGAAACTGTGCCATTCTTGAAAGTGTGGAGACATGACACATTCTTACAGCTACCACAGCAAGCCGTTAAATCTTTTGGAGGCTGATAGACTTGGTTCTGTCAAAATAAGTAGATTACTCCTTGTATGATACCATTGTGCAACTTGACATTTTGTTAGTGTAATGGGAAGATTTTTCGGGGTATCTGATTTTAGGAACAGGATAAAAATAATTTTAAACAACACACAGCTTGTGTTTGTATGCTCTGTACATGCAGGAACCTTTTATAAAATACCTTTCATCTTAATTGAGGTAAATGGGAAGAAGCTCCAACTCAGAGAATGAACTATCATTTTTAAATGTTAATCTGACCAGCTTACATCAACAACCCCTGAAATTTTAACTTGTACACATTAGACAACAAACAAATACATCTTTAAAAGAGTAGTCCATGTAATGTTCCCACGGTTATGTATCATGTTTTGTAAGAAGATATCATTTCCCTGTTCAATGTAGCAGTTTTTACCACATTTAAAATAATTCCAATTATAATTATTCTCTTCCGAGTTCTTATTGACCTACTGTCTGCAAAGCGTGGCACTTTGTGCCCGTTTACAGAACAACACAGCTAAAGCTAAGGATGCACAATGGCAGTATGCTATTGGTCCCCCAAGGCTGCACTCTGCATGGGACCTTGCTGAGCACTGGGCCCCAGCAGTAGCTGGTTCAAATACACGAGGTGGTACCCCACCTTCTAGCTTTCTGCATTCTAAGGGAGAACGAATCTGTCCAGACCTTCAAGCCATCCTTCCGTCAGGCTAGTGCAAAACCCTCCCTAAACACGACTGCAGTTTGAAGAAAATTAAGGTCAAATAAGGTCGACTTGTCTTCCTGAAGGGGAGCGGTGGTACTGTTACTAATGGCTTGGCCATATCTGTTCTGTGCCCCAGCCAGACAAATCCACCCTGTATTTTCACATGAAAATGGGTAATTTATGGGGGGAGTAAATCACACAGTGAAACACTTTATGAGTTTAGGACATTCAACATACAGAAGAAAAGATTTTACAGCAGAAACAGATTATTTGCACTCAGGGAAAATAGCGAAGGGAGAGAGATTTTTATAAACTTCTACCAAAGGGAGGTAGCACATCATTAGAGGAGGTCTCATAGTTACTTTTTCCATCTTGTTCCCATGACTATGATCTACACAAGAAAGAAAAATGTAATTAAGACCACCAGCCACAATATACACATCTAAAATTCTGAATTTCTTACAGCTTTGCACTTGACAGCACAGGCAATTGAGGATGTGTTTATTTGGTAGTATTTTGTGGAAGGATCAATCACATTTGTGCAATAAGAAACATGACAAATGCCATCTAGACTGTGTTCCACAATCTTCTGTCCAGGTAGCAGCACACCTCGCTCATTACTCAGGCAAACTTTGTCTCTCACTACAAGAAAACAAAATAAAGAAAACAAAAATAAACAGCATGCTCAGGACAATTAGCTTTGTATCAAAACATTCAAAAAAAGTTCCAAAGAGTAAACTAGAAGTGGAAAAAGCTAATCTAACTCTTCAAGAATTATGGGTTGGATTTTCAAATATGAACTGTTAATAATAATAGTCTAATGCTTCACTACAGATGCCAAGTTGCTTCAAACATAACCACGTGTGAAATCTAAGTATATACAATTTTATCAGCTGCACCACAAAAAATGGCAGTGCAGACTTCAACTGCTTTGAATTCTTCTTCAGGAGGAAGAAAATTGTGCCTGAGAAATGTCTATTTCTTCCCACTGGTTACTGAGGGAGCAGAGAACAATTAGCTAAGAAGTGTGTTTCTTTGTTGTAGAAATCTATGCAAAGGCAATCTCAACTCTGGAGGGGTATTTCTTTGAATCAGATAATTTTCAGACTTACCACATTTGTATTTAACACAGTTACAGGTATTTTCTGTACTGTTCTGAAACTGTTCATCTATCTGAAGTTTCTGCCCCTAGGGGTATAAAAGCAGAGAAAAAGAACTGAAATGACAACGTTTGCTCACCTGTATGGTCTTTTTATTTTAAACACATTTCCTCCAAGATTCAAGTAGCAGTATCTCTTGACTCTAAAACCTACTTTGAAATTCACTTTGTTCATCCACAGTGACATTTAATTTAGCAATGACAATCAAATGGGATTTATTTTATTATTTTTTTTTTTAACATCTGAAAAATAGGAGCAGTTATTTGTGTCAGTGTAGGAAACATTTAGGACAAAAAAGACTGTGGCAGCTCGACAAGATGGAGTGGCTTGCCTTTATACAGAACTCTCCAAGCAGTGTAGAGTTCTTCATGGATTAACTTAATGGATGCAAATAGTATTACAATAGTACAGATGTACTTTCCAATTTTGCTTTTTATAGTTTATATGCATGAGGATGAAGACTTTCCTCCCAGTCCTAATTCCTTGTGCCTAAGTTTATTCACCCATAAAATGGAAGTACCAACAACAACACCACTTGCAAAGCCTTTTGAAGTTCACTGACTAAAAATCTTCAATAAAAACAGAGTACTCTTTTCAGGGAGTTCCAAATTAGATTTTATGTTCATTATTCCCACTGCAGTATTATTGCCTGGGTAAAATATCTGGTATTGACTGAGAACCTAGCCAATCATGCTAATAAGCATTTCTGTACCACAGACCAAGTCACAGTGGAACACAATTTTACAAGTTTTATTAAGTCTTTTTATTAACTTTTTCATTAAGTTTTTTTAAGCATGTACTTGAGTACATGCTGCAGAGTAACATATTCACTATAGCAAATAGTATTAACAAAACACTGATGCTTTAAAGCATTTAGTACTGATAACTGAAGAAGAAAATTCTGTCCTCAAATGCATGAAAGTGCATCAATACTCAGGGCAGCATAAGGTAGCAAAAAACCTGAGGACATATCAGTGCCACACAGTCATTTTATTCTGCAAGACATTTAAACTTAACTGGCTTCTTAAAAACTGATACAGCTTCTCGTAAAATCATTTTTTAAAAGAAAAATGACATTCCATATTTCACTGATGAAACATTCTCTTAAGAAAATTATAAAAGTATTGACAAATAAGATGGATTCCATACCAGTTTGCATTGAGGTTTGGGGATCGTTTCGCATGCACATTCTAAAACAAAATACAATTACAGAAACAATGGTTTAAAGAGTTTTATGTCATTTCTTCAAAACAGAGCATCAGAGAGAACAGAAGTTCCACATTTTCAGGTCATCACTGAAGAAGTATAGCAGGTATTTGAAATACACCAACCTTGTGTGTTCAGAATTATGTCTGGTTTCTAATCCATCCTGAAAACTAATACCAGCTTCCGTGACCACCTCTACCTATTCAGAACCATTTACAGCAATGTAGCTACCACCTGCAGTCCCTCGGAACATGTCAAAAACAATATGAGCTAGCCTCTAGCTCCCTTGCAGCAATGGCAATCGTTACAAACAGTATAAAGCAATGGAGAATCATGCTTAAGGCATCACAGACAGTTGTGCTACCACCCTCATAAACTGGCAAATTCCTGACCTGTGAACACCTCATCTTCTTCTTTTTGTTTCTGTTTTTTTTAAGCCATAAATGATCTACTAACTGTTACCGAATTTTCAAGATGAGAAATCATCCAGTTTGGATGGACAAATTTGATAGTACGCTATCATCCTTATGAAGCAAGAAAAAACAAACCAGTCAGATTCAAGGTCTGTACTGTGAGATGATTTACGATCTCATCTGCTCATGAGCAAGTCACTCTCATAGAGCTGGCTTGTACGCATGGCAGATCACCATTTGCAGATGAATTTAGTATTTTAGACTTAAATCCAAGTGGCCAGAGCTCTTGTCGGTGTCTTATTGTCTAAGGCAACTAAAACGCAAATTGGTCATTTTACCACATGTCCGAAATGGGCAGCACTTCTCTGGGCTCCATACTTCCACCAAAGACATGCCTAGCATACACTTGAATTCAGGACAACGATGGATTTCACAAACTAAAATTAAGGAAAAGAAAGTTCAATAAGCACAAGCTTGTCATATTTTGATGAGCAGCAATATGTAACAAGATACTAAATGGTTTAGTTACTGAGTACCTTTAGTAAACATCTCACTTGAGCAGACTGATTATCAAAGTTTAATTATTAGCCATCAGGTAATAGTGAGGAGTACAACTATTCCAGATAAAAATTTAAAACTGCTCTATATCTCCAGAATTTGAGATCTGAAATTCGTCTCCATGATACAGATATTCAGATATTGCTTTAGACACATGCAGTTTTAAAAATAAAGAGTAAACAGATGATTGCTTGCTTACATGCACAAAGGAGCTATATCTCTAATTCTCCACTTCTGGCACTGGGCATCCACACTACAAAATCTGCCATGTTTTCTATTACTTAAAATATCAAAACAAATTCAAACTTACTACACTGGTATGTAGGGCAACACCTTTCTGTAGTGTTGTCATCCACAATAAGAACTTCTCCTTCTTGACATTTGGGTATTTGTTCAGAGCAAGCCCCGCACGCTGGAGAAAACAATTATTTAAATCTAAAACACAGGAAGAAATTTTACTACTGCCTAGGAAAC